>OY796866.1:21159961-21750132 GCA_963680765.1 Agrochola lychnidis
AATAATTAGTCGCGTTCTTCCAGACATTAAATTTCAAGATTATTCTATTAACAAAGAGGCGACTAATTATTTTATTACGTTACGGTCTTTATAGTAAAAGACAGTAACGTAATAAAATAATTAGTATTAACGTAAACGTAAATTAACGTATACTTACGATAATAAAGGTACAATTCCGTAGCCGAAGCCCACCGCAGGAGGCAGCTGCGGGCGACTTCATAGAAATTCTATTTGATTTCTTTTCGAAATACATACAATAGAAATTACTGTCGTAGCGACACGTCTGCTGCTCTGCCGCGCTAATTAGAAGTGCAGTAAATGGCGCCTAAGGTTTTTTTGCTCTTTACGAGAATTCCGAATCTATTAGTAACTCAATTTTATAATACCTTCCCTACTGCGTTTCTAATTAGCACGGCAGTGCTGCCTACGGTCAGCTACGGAATTGTACCATTACGATTGTAGTACTATTTCATGATAACGTATCAAAAGAACTCTTTGTAATGGCAACGCAACTTTATAATCTCCTCTATTCACCATAAAATATTCCAAAATCTCCATGGAACGCTGATAAATAACAATACACCATTCAAATAGGAAATAGGAAAATAGATATTCCCATACGTTACGCCCTGGTATTTTCATACAAGGGCCCCCTCCTTTGGCATAAAAACATCTGAAATGTGTCTCCCCTGGCATTCGGTACCGAGGATAGGCGGGGGAGTTACATAATTAAACATTACGCGCGCACAGTACACAAATAATTGAAATATTAACGTGTTATATGAAAGTTCATGTTTCATGTAACAGGTAGAAAGGGAGGCGGAAATTAAAAAGTAGCAAATAAAGTCATGATTACTTTACACTTATCAGTACCCTAATTGCGTAACTTATTAACCAACTTCCAAAAGGAGGAGGTTCTCAATTCGACTGTATGTTTTTTTTTTTTTGTATGTTTGTTACGCGATTACTCCGCCAATTATGAATTGATTTTGATGATTCTTTTTTTGTTTGGTAGATCATACTTCAGAGGTGGTCCCATATAAATTTTATTAACTTTGCTTGGGTAGTTTTTGAGTTAGCTTCAATAATACGTATTTTTTCCCACATAGTATGTGGATGATATTATGATAACTTCCTGTCACTGTTATTTACATAGCAGGTAGTGGTATTCGAATTTGTGTGGGGTAGGTACCACAACTAAAAAGTGAAAATAAAAACTTTTTACAAAAAAAAAAACAACTGACTTCAAAAAAAACACTACAAAGTGAAAAATAACTTTAATTTCGGAAGTCGGTGTCTTTGGTTTTCAATTTTCGTTCTTTGTCACCGACTTCCGTTTTAAAAAAAGTTTTTTTTCGTAAACAGTTGTGCCTAATTTGTTTCATTTTGACAGTTCAACAACATTCATTGCGTTATTTACGTTGTCGAGCAGATTTTTTTTCCAACTTATGAAGCAATGGATTAGCAATCTGTTTCAAATCGAAACAGATTGTGTTGTATTACGCAATTAAGATACTGCTTAGCTCTAGTTTCTTAATGCAATTTTTATTTTTAGGAATTGTCGATGCAGTTTTCAAGACCAAAATAATACAACAGTTTTTAGGGTTCCGTAGTAAACAAGGAACCCTTATAGTTTCGTCATGTCCGTCTGTCTGTCTGTCTGTCTATCTGTCCGCGGTCTAGCTCCGAGACCCTTAGTACTAGAAAGCTGTAATTTGACATAGGTATACATATTAATTACGCCGACAAAGTGGTAAAACAAAATTATGAAAAACATTTTTTTTAGGGTACCTCTCCCATACACGTAAAGTGGTGATGTTTTATTTTTTATTTTTTTATCCCATAATGTGGGGTATCATTGAAAAGGTCTTACAAAAACATTATGAGTTTGTGAAAACCATTTTTGGATTCAGGGATTCGTTTGCAAAATATTAAGCTTCAAAGTGCTAATTTTTGTTAGAGTCAAGTGTCCCCCCCCTGCCAGCTAAATGGTTGGTTTTGGATGTGTGAAAAAAATCACAGCAGTAGCTTATATAACAAAATTAAAAGGAAAACTATCACAGCTAAGTAGACTTTACTAGTTATCGAGTAATAATCGACCAACTTAACTTTGTAGTTGCAAAAACATGTTTTCCCATACATTCCGTATGGGAGAATATGTTTATCAACTACAAAGTAGTGATGCAACGAATACTACTTTTACGAATACGAATACGAATATCAAACCTACTATTCGGCGAATACGAATACGAATATCTCGCCATGGTAATAAAAAGACTAATAGTCTAGTACTACATAGACGCAGCCATTACTAACGTTCGTCTAAGTTACTTAGGACTTACTATCCTACCTTTTGTTCATACAAAAGAAATACAAACCATATAACTACTTACTTGATAATTTATCGAAGTGTTTCCATATGTCACTTTGATCTCGTTTACGAGAAGACATTTTCTATTCAACTTCAACTTCTTTCACTTCACAGCAGCCTCAGAAAATAAAAATAAACATGTGTGCAATTCACACGTGGTAGAAGTGAAACCTTCAAAAATTTTGGCTCCAAGAAAACGAAAAAAAAAAAAACATGTATGACAGAATTGTTTCTCTTTAAAAGTTCTAAAAAAAAGTCCGCAACAGCATACATCACGCTTTTATCAGTAAAAGTGGAACTTTAAAACGTTAGGTAAAAGTACTGGGTCTTATAATCTTATATCACGCCCTTCCCCCTCATGCACATCATAAATGCGCGCGCAGTACTTGATCATTATTTTGCTGCAATGTTATTTTAAAACTGCGATATCTCCTAAGATATTCATTAAAATCGAATGATGTAAGGCGCAATTTTGTTTTAAATTAAATACTTGTGATGAATAATGTATTTATTAGGATAAGGATTAATATCATGTTTATAAAAATACCTTCGCAAATAATGCAAATTTGGTTAGCATAAAAAGGTTATAGTGAGCCAACCTTAAAAGATAGACATATGCTGTCGCGGACTTTTTTTTAGAACTTTTAAAGAGGAACAATTCTGTCATACATGACACGTTAAATCTTATGAATTTATGTTTGTCTCTTTTTACTGTCGCTTTTTCGTTTCATCGACTTTCAAATCACAACGATACTAAAGAAGTTTTCACTTCAATAAAACAATATTCTCTTGCTTGACTTGTGCTTGTGACTGACAAATGAAATGAAAGGAATGAATAAATCAATCAATCCATGGTTCGTATTGATAGGAAAACTCCCGGGCCGCGGCACTGTATAAACTATGGCCGGGGAGTCCCCCGTCGCGTCGTCGTTGCGGTTAAGGCCCTTGCACACGTCGTATTTTTACGTGCCGACGACGCGCGTTTTCCAAGTCTACCAGTAATTCGATTTGCGTACAAACATATTAATTTTTAAATATTCGTATTAGTATTCGTATTAGTATTCGCCGAATACGAATATTCGGTAAATGTCTACTATTCGGCGAATACGAATATTCGTATTCGTATTCGTTGCATCACTACTACAAAGTTAAGTTTGTTTTTGGGATAAATTCATCCCAACTACGGAACCCTTCATTGTGCGTGATCCGACACGCACTTGGCCGGTTTTTCTTTTGGGAAACCGGGCAAGTGTGTGTCAGACTGCGCACAGGGTTTCGTAGTTAGGATTGAATATTTACGCAAACATAGTATTGGTTTTATCGTACGAGTTTTTAATCCCTCAGTTACATGTATAGGGAGAGCCAGCCCTAATTGTATTTTTCATAATTTCACTACATCATTGTTATAAGCAGTGCTCA
This sequence comes from Agrochola lychnidis, assembly GCA_963680765.1. Classification (NCBI taxonomy): domain Eukaryota; kingdom Metazoa; phylum Arthropoda; class Insecta; order Lepidoptera; family Noctuidae; genus Agrochola; species Agrochola lychnidis. Next base: position 21,163,752 of record OY796866.1, read on the forward strand.
GAATCCACCGTCCTTCTAATTTTCATTGATATAGTGCAAATAATCTCCGAATAAAATGGCAGTGTAACATCCGGATGGACGGACAGGCGGTCGTGACGAAATTGTACTTAACCGGGCTACGTAACCCTAAAAAGTTTTAGAACAGTCAAATGATAAAACCGGTCAAGTGCGTGTCGGACCACGCACAATGAAGGGTTCCGTAGTTGGGATGAATTTATCCCAAGAACAAACTTAACTTTGTAGTTGAAAAACATGTTCTGACAGAATGTATGGGCATTCTGTATGGGAGAACGTGTTTTTGCAACCGCAAATGTAAGTTGGTCAATTATTACTCATTAACTTGTAAAGCCTACTTAGCTGTGATAGTTTTCCATTTAATTTCGTTATATATGCTACTTTCGTGAATTTTTTTACATACCCAAAACCAACCATTAAGCTTGCAGGGGGGGGGGGACTTGACTCTTAACAAAAATTATCACTTTAAAGCTTAATATTTCGAAAACGGATCCCTAAATACAAAAATGGTCTGCGTAAACTCACAATATTTTTGAACGACCTTTCCAACGACACCCCACACTATGGAATTATTGAGAAAAAAAAAAACATCCTCACTTTACCTCTAGGGGAGGTCCCTGAAAAAAAATTATTTTTCATGATTTTATTTTACCACTTTGTCGGCGTAATTAATATGTATACCCATGCTAAATTACAGCTTTCTAGTACTAAGCGTCTCTGAGCTAAGCCGCGGACAGACAGATAGACAGACGGACGGACAAACAGACAGACAGACGGACAGACAGACATGACGAAACTATAAGGGTTCCTTGTTTATTACGAAAACCTAAAAATGAAAAAACCTTCTGGATATAATGTTGATCTTACTCTGCCAAACACCCTTTGAGTAACTTGTCCACAAAAATGTTCTTTTAAACTTCCACAGCCTCTCACTCCCTGGACATGGCCTCTCTAAGATCAAACTGATGTCTACCTTCACCTCAGCGATCAAAAAGGTTGGTGACCCAGGTTAGAACCAGTTCTAAGTGGTTCAAAACATTGTATGATGAGTTCAATATGCTTTTAGTTACGCAAAAAGTTCGTTAGCAAAAAGTACGACTTCAAACTGCTTAGCACTAACTTTTTTGTTTTTAGAATGCGTAAGCAACATTTTTTTTTCTTCCTTGCCATTGTGAAGCTCTTTGATTTTCTTAAGAGCAGCTGTTATCAGAACCGTTAAAACGCACAATTCTATTTTATTTTAAGTATCCGATTTCCAAAATGTCCGAAGGGGAGATGCTTCTCAATTCGACGCATATGTTTGTTATTTCTTTTACTGTAATAATGTAAACAAGACATTATTTGAGTTTGAGTTTTTAAAACACCTATTGTGCAGCGAATAATCAGTAAACTTATCACAATCATGTTCTTAATAAAAGTATGAAAGAAACGGAAAAATGTTGGAAATTTACAAAATGTAGGTAGGTCCTACTTTATATAAGAAACTAACCAATAACTAAAACTTTAAGCTTCAATAATCTCGCAAAAACAAATCCTTTTACTAACAAGAACTCGAACATCCATAATTCCAAACCATTAATAATTTTCACCTGCCAACATTATTTTCTTTTAAATTAAACTGCAAAATACGTTATAAAACTCTTACAGAATGTTTGTGATTAACTTTTTGCTTATAAAATATAAAAATAAATTGGTAAGCAAATGGCAGGGCATTGTATTCAAATATGCAAATAAAGTATGCTTATATTATAGACTGTTTCATTTCTTTTATCTTAGAATGAAAACAAATGTGGATTGAAATTGTAAAATGTCTACTTCTAAACAATTCTGCTTTTATGGGATTTTCTCTTGTCTACAAGTATTAATGTATTGAAAATAGATTGATTGAAATGCAATGTTTATTGACAACAAAAAAATATTATATTATATTGTTTACGTTTCCGACAACACGAAAAAAATCCAGTATAAAAAAGTGGTGGAGCTCTGGGAGTGCCGACAGAAGTGAAAACTTGAACAAGATCGCCTTGGTGGAAGAAAAATGCTTTTATAGAACATTGATCCGTAACGGAATATAAATAAAGAGCACAATCGCGTTTACAAAACCTTTAAAGTAAAAATACTTGCATAGAACATTGATCCGTAACGTAATATAAATCAAGAGCACAATCGCGTTTACAAAAATGAGGTGTCGTCATGATGTCGCGAAATCAATGGTTTAGTCCCATCTCAAAAATTTTCTAAAGAAGTTTTCACTTCAACAATATTCGTAATTTTTTTGCAGCTTGCAACTCTGCTTACACCTTTTTAGCATTAAAGTACATAATTCCATATCGTCAGGTGCGAAATAATCAAATTATAAACGTTAAATATTAATGGTATGTGAGTTCACTACGATTTTTTATCAAAAGAAAATCAATTATACAGTGTGCGCTTCATGTCGTTGCACGTGATAAAAGTACGTCCTGTATGTGGAAAAATAAAATCACTTCTACTTCTAACTCCGTAAAGCCTATTTTCCAATACAAGGAAAGTCTTGACAACGGAAAAATATAAAAGCAACTTTGTGTACTAGGAGAAAGGGTGTGTTTTGAGTTGTAGATAGTATGACTTGAGTCTATACGCTCAAGTAAAATGTTCGGTATTTTAATAATGTGTAAACTAAAGGGGGGAAATGTATAAAACATATGTAGTGTAAGTATTCGATTCAGTGTAATGGTGTATTGCTTCTTGCGAGAAAACCGCCATGTTTATTATTGGTATCTGCGCGGGTCCGTTACTTCGATTTGTCAATTACTTTAAGTATGTGGTTGGTTGCCAGGTTCTTATATCTGTCGCAGGGATATTGTCAAACCAGTGAAATTATAATTGCACGAAATTTTGGTCAACCGCATCCATTTTTCACAATTTAACGGACTCATTTCTGTGACATTATAATTCCACTGGACCCAAGCAGTGATATTGCAAGTCAGTAATATTTTGACAATTTCACTGTATGTGCAAGCCCGTTAAATTCTGCGGCGGTCAATGATTGGTCCGTTTCCAAAGCCATGCCTTACTTATTTATCATAAAATGAATAAACTTCTACACGTTATTATGCAGATCTTCAAGGCGGATGAAAAAGAGTTGACCCATCAAAACGCACGAAGACACTACAAACTTGACTCATAATATACCTAGGGTTATTATAAAATCACTACAACGTTCCCGTGAAATTACAATAACACTAAAAAAGTCCGTTTAATTGTGAGAAATGGATGCGGTTGACAGTTTCGTGCAATTATAATTTCACTAGTGAAATTAAAGAAAGTTCCACGATCTCCAAACAGTCAGCCATTAGTAGGCACATGCAGCTGGCTTAAGAAGTAAATGATAGGACAATCCAGTTTGCTAGCAATGACAACCAGGAGACTGTTGAAGCTGGCACGCACTCTGCGCAACAGGGATGCTGCACGCTTGGGTCTGATTGCAGCGAAGCCGTCAGTTTGCGCGTCCACGAACATACCCGAGGCACTACAAAAGCGTGGCAGCTCCAACAGCATCCTGAATGCACGAAGAGCATTAACAGCTTTTTGAGTGAAACTAGTCAAAAGGCTACACGAGTAAAAAACTTGACAATGTGCCTTAAAAAGTGTTATTTTAACCGCATCTGTACAGCGTAAGACCCTTCGGATCAGCATATTACATCTCACTGCAAACGCTCTTCGCGACTATTTGCGACGTTGCCAACTTTCAGAATAAACGCTCTTAACCGACTGTCTTTGACAATAACCTACCTTAAGTTATTGTTTACGGTGTGTGTATGGTGTAACCAAACCCGATCCATTATTGTCATTACCATTGCGTAAGCCCATTCATTGACAGTTCAACCCAACCTTGCAAGACCTACGTCCCTTCCCACAGTCACTAAAATTTAATCCAAAATTACTGTTGCACCAAAATTTTCCATAACACACTTTAGCATCCATTGACGTCCCAACAACAAGTTTGAAGCCCATCTTCTGTCCAAAAGGCGAAATGAGTACTATAATATCCTAAGTGACTTGTCCCACAGTCCCACAGTAACATAAATTACTTGACACATGTCAAGGTGACAGTTCACTGACAAATTTGATGATACCTGTACTGTATTGTGAAATATTAACAATGGTCGAAGAGTTTACGGTAATGACCCCAAAACAAATGTAAAGATTAACATTATTTTGTGGGATTGTGTGGACATCTACTTCTGGATATTGCTCAAGTATTACATGGTTGAGAGGGTCGTGGCGAAATAATAACAACACGGGTAGATCAAAGGTTAAGCTACGCTTGTCGCGGTCGGTTCGTGGATGGGTGACCATCCATTACATATCGAGACCCCTCCGTGTCTCGGAAAGCACGTTAAACCGTTAGTCCCGGCTGTCATTCAAAGATCTTTGACAGTCGTTACGGGTAGTTAGAAACCCAAAAGTATGACAACCAGTCTTACCAAGGGGTATCGTATATTATCCAGTAACTGGGTTGTGGAGGTCAGATAGGCAGTCGCTCCATGTAAAATACTAGTATTCAACTGCATCCGGTGAGACTGGAAGCCGACCGTAACATAGTTGGGAAAACGCTAGGCAGATTGATTGCTCAAAGGTTATTTAGTGGTTACATTGGTTTGGAAAAAGTACATAGAGAACAGAGGAAGAAGCTATAGGTCTCTCAATTAGAATGAAGACACAATATACGTTTATAACAACAACTTCAGAAAGGAAAATATAGGGAAGGAGAAAGAAAGTGTGACAGAAGTGAAAACTTGAACAAGATCGCCTTGGTGAAAGAAAAATAATTGACTTATCTAAATAAAGAGCACAATCGCGTTTACAAAAAAAAATCTTCCAAAACCTTTAAAGTAAAATACTTGTATGGAACATTGATCCGTAACGTAATATAAATAGAGAGCACAATCGCGTTTACAAAACCTTTAAAGTAAAAATACTTGCATAGAACATTGATCCGTAACGTAATATAAATAGAGAGCACAATCGCGTTTACAAAACCTTTAAAGTAAAAATACTTGCATAGAACATTGATCCGTAACGTAATATAAATAGAGAGCACAATCGCGTTTACAAAACCTTTAAAGTAAAAATACTTGCATAGGTCACTGCCGAGACATAATACTGTTACTTATATATACTGTGGTAGAGGCCAAGGTGACATGTCACATGTTCTTATAATTTTACTCCCTCTATTTTCATAAATCTATCATAAACTGGAAACAGCCATATTGATGGCGGTTGAAATGAACGACTGCGGTAGAACTTTCCCAAATTTTCTTTTCCATGTGTAGCTCTGCCACCAAACATCGAAACAGAAATTAGACACCTCCTCTTAAAAAAAGTTAGGTAGCTGTATGAAACGTCCAAATCTTCCCACTCTCAAAATGATGGATGAGAAAGTTTGAATGAACTGATCAACAAAAACGAAAACATACCGCCCACACCCTTGAACGTTCCAAATTCAAAACCGAAGCGGTATTAAAATCCATTCATTCATTCGTTCTCTGTAGCCAAGATTAAGGCACAAACACCTTTTAAGCTCAGAGTACACGAATTTTCACGAAGAAAAGTAACGCGCAATCGCGTTTATTTTGTCGGTGTAATTGTGTTATGTACACCCCATTTGATACTAATTCGTTTCGGCGCCCTACAGGACTGAATGAGTGGGTCGTAACTAGAATTCGTCTTTGAGTTTTCTGTTGTACTTACTTCATATAAGTATGTTAGATGTAGGGCATTGTAGGGTTGTCTCATATGATATTTTTATTTTTAGCTGACATTTTTGACTTTGGCCTACATTGATTTCAGCCAATCGGCTTTTTAAGGCTCACGCAAACAAGCGCGACAGGCCTTTACACGTTACGGCGGATTCTTGGTTCTGAGTGACGCCAAAGTTTAATTAATGATTCGACACTCGCGTTTTTTTTTTGGCAGAACGACCGTGAATGTGCTAGGTACATAACTTTATGAAATCGTTCGCGTAATAATGCCATGCCGTGTAATGTTGCCATTTTAAATATTATATTTGTATAAACATTTAGGACTAGTATTGTATTTATCTTATGTTTGATTTGTTATTTCACTATATGCTGCACCGGTTGACGTCATCACGTCAGCGCCGGCTATCGCTGAAAACCAGCGCTGGGGCTCTGTCTTGCATGGGGTCGCAGCTTTATGCTGAGCGATGGCCGTTTTGCGTGGATGTGACGCATATTTTCCCCCAATTTGTTATTTTACGTGTTTTTTATCTTTCTTTGCGTCATGTTTACCGCAAATAAACGAATTTTCTTTCTTTCTAATCCACTACAATTTAGCTATAAATCCGATGTAAAGAAAATTCGCAAAATAAAGAGGATATGGTGGTATTTAAAGGAGTAACGGTTTAGTTTCTTGCCCATTTTTCTCCTTACGAAACTACCTTGACAACTAGAATGAATTATCCCATCAAAAACATAAGTTTAAAAAAAAATGTAAGTCTACCGCAAGACATTGTGAGATCTTATGTAAAACCAAGTCTACAACAACAACAAAATCTACCCAATATTAGAGCTGAGAACTATTTAAAATAGTAGATTATTCTTATGTGATTATGTTGCCGTGCGATGGCCAAGTCATTTAATTATTCTTCCTCTTTTTTGGGATCATCATCATTTCAGCCGAAAGACGTCCACTGCTGGACATAGGCCTCCCCCAAGCACCGCCATTTCGACCGATTCTGTGCTTTCCGCATCCAGCGGATTCCTGCGGCCTTCAAGGATCCCTTTCTTGAGATATTTTCTTGTAAATTTTGACGTTCAAAGGTGCCGATTTGACTTTGATTCCATCCTCTTGATCGGTCGCTTGTCTCAAAATCAAAGAATTGATAGACTAATGATTTATTTACAAATATGATTTGTGTTATGATGGGCACAAATTAGTTGATTGTATTCTTGTTAGTAAAATATAAAGATATCAATCAGCATTGAGTGATTTGGGAAACTCTTGAACATCTTTTTTAGACTGTCCGCGTTGTGTGGTCAAGTTTTTACTGAGTACATTTTTGTTTATTTATGAAGTAAATTTAGTTAAGGCTCTTCGTGGTATAAAATCAAGCATAAATCACGACTTGACCCTTAGGTCCGATTGTGATAACCGACACGGTTGGCGCTTAGCAGAATACCATTGTAGATTTTTTTTGCCAAAATCCTACAGTAAAGATTTTGATCACGACCGACCACGACTTCAAATGAGGATCATTCTCTGTAGAAAACATTGCAAAATATTTACAAATATTGAATGCAATTTTACTATACATAACCAGTAACCTAATTGCGTAATACAACACAATTACAATCTGTTTCGATTTGAAACAGATTGTTAATCCATTGCTTCATAAGTTGGAAAGAAAGTCTGTTCAACTACGTAAATAGCGCAATGAATGCTGTGGAACTGTCAAAATGAAACAAATTAGGCAAAATTGTTTACGAAAATAAGTTACGCAATTAGGGTACTGATCATAATTCCCCATTTCTGGTTGTCATATAAATATCACTCCATTGACCACAGAGTTCGCGCGCACGTGCGACCCGCGACCAAAGTGACACAATATTGTATGTAACCCTTAAATGCGGGGTGGAATGTTCAATTTTTGCGTGGGACGTCGACGGCCCGTTTTATCAGCGAGCGAGTGAAAAGCGTTTCCTGCGAACTTTTGCCTCGTAGGCACAAGTTGTGACTAGAATTGTTGGATATTGTTAGCTGTTGGAGGTTATTTTTTGATAAAATATCTTATGGTAGGTGTGTTATTAATTTATAAATAGCTAGGCGTAATCGTGTATTTTGGACAATGTTTTTGTTAGAATAACTATGCGTTCGCACTGGCGAAACATCACAACAAAACATGTTGAAATCTCTAGTGCCTGTCAAACTTTGTATGGAAAATTGACAGAAAATAGAGATTCCAACATGTTTCGTTGTAAATGTTTCGCCAGTGCGAACGCACAGTAATGCTGTTATTTTGTCTTAAGTAACAGTTCTATTGAAGAACCAAAATAAGAAAAAGTCAAAACTTGTGGCAGCTAATCGCCACAGGCACTTTGCTTTAATTTTTAGGACTGATTTAAAGACGGCTGTGACACCATCAATCGGGCTACATTCAGAAACCTTTTATTTTAGAGTCGCCAGCTTAATCCTCGTTTGATAACGACGGTCGTACGAGTTGCTATCACAACTTCCGCGAATAGCGAACATATCGTCGCGTTAATTGGCAACATTCGCGTATATTTTTATTAAACGCATGCTAACAAAAATGGCCCTTTAAATATTAGCAAAAAGCCCCATCCTTTGGTGTAACAGATTCTAATTTGACCTCTCACCAATTAAAATTCGACTTTATTTTTTTAGGTTCAAGTTTGAATTTTGAATGGATAGGCGTGTTGCTAAAACACATTACTTTTTATACCAGGAAAAAATAATCATGCTGGAGTTTAGAATATTATCGTAACTGGTTCCCTTTTTGTCGGTGGGGGTTGAATGCGCCTTATTTCCTGGGTGTTAGGGGTGTTACGTAAAATCGTAAACATGCAAACTTTTTTCAACCGCCCGGGTCAATAATGCGGTCGGCAAACGGAAGGGTTAAGTGGTTTCGTAGCACAAAAAATGCGTTTAAAAAAATAGAATTTTATTTTTAACCCTTCTTGCTCTATATTTGAGGCTGTGCACCTTATGTTCTATTTCGATGGGACGAAGCAGAACCTCATTTTACTGCCATACATTTTCTTGTTCTGACATTGATTCAATTGATAAGTGATAATATTACAGTATAAGCATGACCGATCTTTAACTTTTACGATCTGGCAATAATGCAATTCATTATCATACAATACATAATAGCTACATTATTTACCTATTAACTACAGTATACTTGCAATTTTGATGATATCAAACATACCTACCTACTTAAATTCTGCCCAAGTATTAGAAAAACAACGAACACTGACACAGTATAAATAAGTAACAGTATTATTTCTTCATAGAAAACGGCCGAAACGACGCGCTTCGAAATATCAGTGTATATCAGCAACAAGTCTCGAGTGCGCGGTAGTAACGCACGGACGCGGATGGTTTATCTACAGAGCGACCGTAGGTAATTATTTCAAGGTCAGTGCCGAGACATCACACTGTTACTTTATTATACTGTGACTTTGACGGCGGAAAATGCAGTCGGGAAAATCCTTAATGCTCCTAGGTTAGCACGTGTAATGCACGCGGACGGGTAATTTTGTCACGATGAATAATAATAAATCTTCTATGTATTTAAATTCTCGTGTAACAATGTTAGTTGTCATACTCCTCCGAAACGGCTTGATCGATTTTTATGAAATTTTATATGTATATTCGGTAGGTCTGCGAATCGGTCGTAATCTATTTTTCATACCCCTAAGTGATAAGGGTGGTCCACCCTAAACATTTATATGGCAAAACAACGTTTGCCGGGTCAGCTAGTTATAAATAAAAATTTTGCATTATGTGCACAGTATTGCACGAAGAGCAGTGGTGGCCCAGAGTTGTAGGTCGTAGTTTCGAACCCAGACAGGCGCTTGACTTTGTGTAAATTATTTCATCACCACTGCTCTCAAAACGGTGAAGGAAAATGTCGCGAAGAAACCGGCATGTCCTAGAACAAAAAATTCGAAGACTTGTGTCATCTACCAACCCACACTGGGCCCGCGTGTATTACGGCCCAATCCCTCTCACAGAGAGGAGGCCTGTGGCCCAGTATTGGGAACATTATAGGCTGATAATGTGCATAGTATTGGTCCTTAATGGCGTCCTTACACCATCGAATAGGCCTGTGCCCAAATTTTTTTTTCAGTCCGTTTTCAGATAATAAAAAAATATTGGACACGTTTTTTTTCTTTTTTGACGTAATCAAAAGATTACGGCGATACATTGAGTTAAAATGTGGCATGACGTCACGTCTTGCTAGATTTTATACGACGTTGTGACGTAACGAGCCCCCACTCCCCAACTTTAATGCGTGTTTTTTAAGTTATTTTTGATTAATATGATAAAGCAAAAAATACGTGTCTAATATTTTTTTATTATCTTAAAGACGGACTCAATAGAATTTCTTTTTTTTACCTAGGCAACTACCCAATTCTATACATATTATAAATTACTGTCGCTTTTCGTGTCTGTCTGTGTGACGGCGTTGTTCTTCTAAACTACGCAACGGATTTTGATGCGGTTTTCATCATCACTTAGAGATTTTTTTCCAGAAGCTTTATGTCATCATCTACCTAGCCTTTTCCCAACTATGTTGGGGTCGGCTTCCAGTCTAACCGGATGCAGCTGAAATACCAGTATTTTACATGGAGCAACTGCCTATCTGACCTCCACAACCTAGTGACTAGATAACACGATACCCCTTGGTAAGACTTTCCAGAAGCTTTATGTGTTAGAACATTAATATTAAACTTAGATATTATAAAGAAATCTAGATGTTTTGTCAAGTCGTAAAAACCGTGCAAAGCAGGATTATATTTGTAATCCTGTCAAACGTCCTCTGCTACGTAAGCCCCCAGTGCACGTTGGGCGAGCCCTTCGCTCGGCCAACGTGTACTGGACCTTTTTGCGTGATTCGCCGTTTGATTTGTGTGTATTTTGCGTTGGCCCAGCGCGCTCGGCCAACGTATACTAGGACTTTTTGCGTGATTTGCATGTATTTTGCGTTGGTCGAGCGCGCTCGCCCTACGTGTACTGGGAGCTTAAAGAACTTCCCAAAAACAAATGAAGGTCGTGGATGCATAAATACCTGATCATCTATGGGTAAGATTAAAAACTTCTGTTTACTATTGTATTTTATTTCAGGTATCTTCAAGTTCAGGATCTTCAGTTAAGACCGAGAAAATTCCGACAAGAAAATACAATGATGTGTGCCATTCGGAGAGAAAGTGTTGAGCTTTTTCTCAATTTAAGGGTTGCCCCCAGTCTAACAACATGCAGCGATAGCGTATAAGGAACCAATTAATTACGCAAATGAGCATCACAATAGCTAATAGCAGTTACTTTTCCTTATCAGATTTACAACATGTACAGAATAATAATCATTGCTTACTTACAAGAGAAACAGCCTCTTTTACTCATAAATTAGAACCAAGGACAACGAAAAATGCGAGTAATAAATACAACGCAATCATCGTACGATAATCATTTTTATCTGCAGATATTTCTCGACGGGCATGTGAAGCCAAGTCAGAGGCCCATCAGCGACTAGAAGAAGCAGATGCTCTTTTGGTATTGGCTAAATAATAACAACCGCACGGGTCAATCGAAGGGAAGTGGCCTACCCAAATGTCCTTTTTTTTGGTATTGTTCGTCGAATCGTTGAGCTCCTTAAATTCTGAGTTGAGCTGCACGATAACTGACAAATGTGTGCACTGACTGGACAGGCCCTCTCAATTTGTGTGGTGCTTTCCTCAAAAGACCACTTCAGACACCAATCCACATGGCCTTCACATGATCTGACCAAGATTACGTCTGGACTTTAAAAGAGACTGTGACCTCTGAGTTTGTTTCGGCCTTTCTTCTCAGAGTAGTCAGATAGGAAACGCCAACCTCATCTAATTTTAAAATATGATTGACGTGTAAAAGTGTTTGTACAAACCTACTTACAGAAATAAAATCATTTATCATTTACGCTTGCCGGGGTTGGTCCGTGGATGGGTGATGATCATCCATTACATTTTGAGACCCCGCCGTGCCTCGTTACGGGTAGTCAGAAGGCCGAAAGTCTGACAACCAGTCTTACCAAGGGGTATCGTATATTACCCAGTAACTGGGTTGTAAAGGTCAGATAGGCAGTTGCTCCATGTAAAATACTGGTATTCAGCTGCATCCGGTTAGACTAAAAGCCGACCCCAACATAGTTGGGAAAAGGCTGGGGACATGATGATGCTCTTTTGTTTAATATCTAATCAACTTCATTAAATTTTAAACATAATAAATTGTTGGACACAAACTAATATAAATAAATGGACCTGGGCGACCAAGCTCTGCTCTGGTGAAAATCGAGAATGCTCATTAAATAGTATAATAGGATAGTGCGTAAAATTTCCATGCTGCCATGATAGTACGTACTTACTAATTCCATGCTGCCATTATTCTAAGGTAGCCATTTTGTTCTAAACTTTGGGCGACCGAGCTCTCATCATCATCATCATCATCAGCCTATAAATGTTCCCACTACTGGGACACAGGCCTCCTCTCTATGAGAGGGAGTGGGCAGTAATCCACCACGCGGGCCCAGTGCGGGTTGGTAGATGTCACATGTCTTCGAATTTTTGGTTGTAGCGCATGTCAGTTTCCTTACGATATTTTCCTTCTCCGTTTTGAGGGTAATTGTGATGAATTAATTTACACAAAGTAAAGCGCCTGTCGGGACTCGAACCTACGACCTACAACTCGTAAGTCGCGGCCTTTACCACTGGGCCACCACTGCTTTCTCTTATCTCCCTATATCTTTATTTTTCTTTATGATAAGGCTGACATGTGGATAAAAGCCGCTTTAAAAAATAAAAGAATACAAAAAATTACTAGGCTTAAAATTAACGGTCAAAGGGGAGACCCAAATCACTACTATTAAGCTCATGGATTGTGTATTGCAATTTGGTGTTATTTGAAGACTAGGAGACGCTGCTTGCTATCCTCTTTAGATCCCTAGTAAATAAGTCGCTTTTAGCATAATTCGGATACAAAACATGGCAACTCCATAATTAGTAAAAGCATCGAAATACCTTCGATAAGAGTAATGGCTGAGATGACCAACACTAACTCTTATATCAAGGATCTAGAAGAAAGAAAGAAAGAAAATACGTTTATTTGCGGTAAACATGACGCAAAGAAAGAACACAAACACAAAAAATAACAAGTTGGGGGAAGATATGCGTCACATCCACGCAAAACGGCCATCGCTCAGCATAACGCTGCGACCCTATGCGAGACAGAGCCCCAGCGCAAGTTTTCAGCAACAGCGATCTATAACAACGTGTGCAAAATGGCAAGCACGTAATCCAATGGCAGTCAAACCCATAGATCAGTGTTTAAATATAAATAGGCAGTAGTTTTACGAGCTGCATAATGAGGCTATCAACCTAATCTCAATGTTATGGATCGCATACACTAGTCGATATGATCGCAAAATCTGTTAATTTTTGGCAGCATCATCAGACTATGTTCACACCTGAACATAGTAAAGTACAATACAGGGTGGCAGGGACGTCGACGCGGAACTTGTTTCCACAGATTCAGTACCTACATGAATCTGGACGCGCTGCGTTGAAGATTTTCATCGGTTATTTAAAAAAAAAAAAACAAAATTGCTGTTCCATACATTTGCCCGCGTAGGTATTGCATTTGTCTATGAAATAGCAATTTTTTTTTTTTTAAACCGACGAAAAATTTCAACGCAGGGGAGTCCAGAATAATTTGCTGAATCCATGGTAACAGGATGCACATCGATGTCTCTGTCACCTTGATTGTATTCAAGTAATATTTCATATGCTGACATAGAAAACGTACTGCTGCCCCGCAGCCCTTTGGCATGATGACTACCGCGGCCCAGTAAAAAAAATCAACTTTCGAAAAGGAAAGACGCTTCTGTGGCAGTCAATGGCAGTTCTGTGTAACCATAACCAATCATACTTTTTCATCCTATTATACAGGCCTTAATTCCCCGAAAGGTTGGGCAGAGGTGTACCTATTTAAGTATTTACAGGTAAAGTGTTGGATATCTCATTTGGTACGATTACGATTTCGACGATGACGATTTCGATTACGATTCTAAAACGACTTCTCAACTAATGTAAAGGCACCATAACAATGAAGAGAATAAAATTATACACATATAAAAACAAACCAAAAAAAAGTTAACGATCTAGATTTATTACTAAAAATACAAACTAGCTCCGACTTTTTATAAGAATATTTTTATCATAGTACTAACTTTTGCCCGCGGCTTGGCCCGCGTGGATGTGTTAATTCAGGCTATAAACTATGGATGTGTTAATCTAGGCTATAAACTATCTGTGCGCCATTTAATCCAAATCCGTCCAGCCGTTTTTGCGCCAATCCGGAACATACATCCAGACAAACGGACAAAAATTAAAAACTATCGATTCGTTCCCACACCTCCTAGCAATCACTTTTTACAAAAACATTCAATGCACAGTTTTGAGTTCATTGCTATTTTATAATTATTATGTTATAATATGTATTATTACCAGTTGCGTCAGCAACTAGCCCGCGGCTTCGCCCACGTGGACCCTAATTCTATTTCTAAAATAAAAAATTATGTTTTCACTCCTCTTGCTCAAAAAGTCCGTCATTGTAGCGTACCAGAACGGGGAAAAAATTGCATATCGTGCTCTAGGGGAAAAAGTAATTTTTTTCTGTAATCAACGAGCCTACAAAAACGAAAAAGTCTTTATTCTTATGTAAAACTAGCTTTTTACTACCGCATACCGGGATAAAAAGTTTCCTTAAAATTCAAATTGAACAAATTGTATATATTTTTTAAATAAAATAAACTATTTAATATTGTATTGGATTATTTTATTTTCTCGCAATCGTAGTGAACAGAGTGTAACAGACAGCGCTAAAACCCATTCTAACTCGGTTTCTATTTACTCCCTCGCTCGGGAGTAAAACTACCTCTATAGAATGGGTTATTTTAGCCCCTCGTATAACAATCTACTATTAAAAAACTGTAACCCGACTACGGAAAAATAAAAGTGATCTAAAAAATACGAAACAAGAAAATATTTCAAACAGAAATCAAGACAGGTACAAAAATGGTCAAGGTAAAGTATGCCATTACAACTTTGTAGGTGTTCCTGGCACCCATATGGTATAGCCATACCCTTCCTTTTGGCTTTGCCGTAGTCGGGCAATAAAAGTACCAATTACCAAGGCGTATCGTATAACCCAGTTACTGGGTTTTGGAGGTCAGATTGTCAGTCACTCCATGTAAAATACTGGTATTCAGATACATCCGGTTAGACTAAAAGGCGACCCCAACATAGTTGGAAAAAGGCTAGGTAGATTGTTAATAATAAAACAGTGTTTATTTATTTTCAATATACAAAATTTATCGAGCAAAACCACCAATTTTTTTTTAATGATAATAAAGAAAGTGTTACAAACCAACAAACAAGCAAAAGTTAAGTGGTTAACTTAATGCCTTTAAAAATAGATTTTAGCGATAATCGATTCTGAAAATTCACTACAATAATTATTATTTGACCGATAAGTTGTATGTGTAGGTAGTTGTTAGCTGCAAACCTAAGACATCATACAGTTTAAAAAAAAAACTTAATAAATGTGTAAATGTGTTTGTCACCTAACTCCTCCTAAACGGCTAGACCGATTTGGATGAAATTTTGTGTGTATATTTGAGTGGGTCCCTGGATGGTTTGAAAATACAATTGTACCCGGTAGGTGGCACTGTTCGGACAGGAAGTCTGTCGGGTCCGCTAGTTAAATGTAATTTATTATATAAGGTACAATAAAAATAATAATAACCAGATCTAAATAAGCTTTCTCAAATTCATATTTACGTCAAAATAACAGTCCAGTTCTGTGAACGACTTTCTTAATGATACTGACTTATGTACTGAATAATTTAAGGTAATTTTTGACATATACCTACCTAATTATGACATTGTTTCAATTTGTTATTTGTTTGTTTCAATTGTAAGTTTATTCCTATTGCGTTTATTGTATTCCAGATAATTATGTAAACTAATGTTTTATTAAATGAATGAAGGTACCTGGTGCCTAATACAGTGTGAGTCTTCATAATGTGCACATATCGAAATGAGGGAATCTATGCTTATTTTATCGACGGAAAAAATGGTTTTTTTTTTGTATCAATTTTTTTTTTTATTCTCTTGAACATCTTATTTATAAATTTTACAATTATTGTAAAAATTGATGAAAAAAATACAGATTTTTACTAAAAAAACATATTTATTTTCAATTGAGGGTAGTTTTTTTTTCTCAATTTTAATTTTATGTGGACGCCGTTGTTTTATCGCGATAGCTGATTCAGTTTAAAAGTTACACAGTTTTGTTACTTTTTTTTTAATTCCATAAAAAGTATTAAAAAAAATATTTAGATTTTTTAAATATTTTTTCTGTCGTTAAAATGAAGCATAGATTGCCTCATTTCGATATGTGCACATTATGAAGACTCACACTGTATTGTTCATCTGTAATGCCTACCTTAAAAACAAAAATTTATCTATGTCATAATTGCTATTCATTTTATATTAATTCACTCGTGTTATAATAATGTTGAATGCCTAATATAAGTAAGATAGATTGTACAAGAATCACCCATATTTTAACTGTCACATCTTATTTACTGTACCTGCAATCTATGCAAATAATTTTTTACTTTACTTTACAAACAAAGGCAGTACTATATTTTTTTACATATCTCCTCAAAACCCTTCCTTCTTAAAAACCAGCTGCCATTACCATATTCTTCTTTGTCTAGCCATTTAACTTAGCAACCGTCGATTTTCAACAGACTTCCGGGGGGCAACCTTCAGATCAACCTCAAATGAACCAGACAGACATATTGAGGTTGCGAAATCTAAATACGGAAACCGATTCGCCATAACTTTACGGTTTAGGAATAAAACAAGGTAAGATTACACCATAAAGATAAAAAGTTTCCTTCTATTAGTGCCTGTATAAAATAAAGAAATAATGAATTTAGCTAAAAAATTAATATCATGGGCAGTCATGGAGACTGCCGACAGAGCTGAACAATTAAAACGATCTGCTGGTCAAACGCAACATGTCATAGTCATTGGCTTCAAATATACTGTTAAGGGGTCGTCCGTAAATCACGTGAGGCTTGAAACGGGGGGAAAAAATCACGAAATATCATAAGGGGGAGGGGGGTGTAGTGAGATATCACGTGTATTTATTTTTTTGTTAAACGCGCATTTCTAAACCGAAAAGCGGCCCCCCAAATAAAATATGTTCCTATTTAAAGATAAATTATCCTTTCATTTTTATGCACCAAAAAATACACGTGACTTTGGGTTAGTCTAAAATCTCACCGCGTATCACTAGAGGGTTTAAAAAGTTGCTAAAAACATTATCAAAAATCGCTCAACGAAGTTTTTATTTCCAAAAATCTTACCAAGCAAAAAGATGAATACTACTTTATGAAAAATAACCACTTCTTGAAAATAACCTATCTGAGATACAACAGGCTGCTAATCACTATAAAAAAAATCTAGAATGCTCTTCAAAAGCTTTAGCTCAATGAAGGATGCTGCTCTCATCCTCTTGTAACAATTCATTGATCCCCTTTTATGGGCACCGACACTAAAAATACTACCTACTCAAAACTAGGAGCCCACAAGGATTAACCTAATTAATCGCCACTATTGTTTATGGTAGTTAACTATAACGTAATAAACTAAGACAAAAGATTGACAACCTCCTTTTAAAAATCGCACAAAAACAATAACACACCTTTCATAGACAAAATCAACTAGGACCCCTACTGGTTGACATTGATATAACTAGCATAGTTCTTATACGTTAAGCAAAAACCTCCATTCAATTCGATTCAGCCGTTCTTAAGAAATACAGTGACAGAGTCATGTACAAATTACCTTTCACCACACACGATGAATCTAAATAAATGTTTGAAGTGAATATAGTAGACGAAGATATGCAGCCTTATATGGGAAGATCATAAAACAAGGAATGTGGCTTCAATGGCTATCCCCGACGGCCATATAGGTATCTACTTTAGTAGGTGGGTGCCTATGTGTTGAGACAGGTCATCAATGAGGTCTTAGGTCTTAGAAAACATGGTAAGAAAGTATTGCTGATTTCAGTTGCAACTTAGACCAGATTGCATCTTTTACTGACACAATGAATAAGCATGAAGCAGAACTGGTCATTGAAATAGCTAGTAGTATATGTTTCAAAGTGTTTGTGGGCCAACTAAAACCAGTGTTTATTTCAACTACAGATTTAAAAAACAATAACATTGTCTCATTGTAGGCACTAAACATCCGGTTCAAGTTATAAATGATAATTTCGAAAACATACTACCGTTGCCAAAACAAAAAAAAATAGGCAAGCGACCATTCCGAAGATTCACAACCCCTACTCAACCCTGCCTTTCACTCCAAAGCAGAGCTCATAACACGACTGACAAATACTGAATGAAATCTATGAAATTCCCATCTTCTACCATTCAGCCTAAAATTACAACAACCACTCCAGTTTTAGTACAAAACATCGCAGTTTCGGGAAACATCGTTCTAAAATTTAGAACAACTGACAACAGAATACGATTTAGAATCGAAATCGTAACGGTTAACCTTGAAATTTTCGAGCGTGCCCAGCCCAGTTGCTTAGCGTGTAATCGGGTGACGTCAAGACCTAGGTAGTGCCAACGACCCGACAAGGCCAAACCGTCCGTTTACGACGCCATAGAAGTTTTATTCAAGCTGTTGTGACGCGAAGCCGGTTTTTTTTAAATTTTAAAATTTCAAGGTCTGTTCAGGTGGTTGGGAGCCTTCGTGGTAATTGGAAATATGGTCCTTTAGGTCCATCAGGAACGTTCTGTTACGAAACAAAACAATTACTTGCACACGGTTCAAGTTCAAGAATTTATTCGTGTTCAATACTTTTGAAGGCTCTTTAGAAATATTTAGTCGTAACTGATGCCATTTTGTGTCCCGGATGATTGCGTGCAGCAAAGATTAGAATTGGCACAATGAGTACATCAATTCAATACTTATTTTTTATAACTTTTTCAGTACTTTCAGCTTATTTTCAGGAATCTAAAACAAAGGATATACTTTGCTAGCTTGTCGTTGATGGACTAGCAACCTATCAATTATTAATAATTTAATCTTTGTGTCTATCTTTACATGTTGCAGTTAGTTCCGCTTCGTCTTCTCTGCTGACACCGTGGCAGAGAGAGCGTAAAGATAAACTTTATGTTCTATATCAACTATGTTACTTACTTTCCTAGTTAAATGTCAAATGGGGCATTGTTGACTCATTAACTAAGGATGAATTCGTCACTTATGTGATTCACTCCAACGATACTTTTGCTATAGGAGATTCGACCACTGAAGTTTTAAATATTATCAGTCAAGTTAAGTGTTATCATTCTTCTAGTGGTCATATCAATGAACGTTGAGATTAAGTTGACCTGAATGTTAAACCAAAATAAAAGAACTGTGAATAGTCTAGCTGTCCCATAGCAGAAGAAGTGGCAAGAAATTACATCCTATTTTGATTTAAATTTCCAGATATGTACCTAGTAAATTTTAAATTGGGTTTCTTCTATTGCAACAGTTCTCACTGATATATTTAGACTTACCTATGTAGCCATAACGAACTGAATTTTACACAACATTATGAACTTATTGCGTAACCTCAAAATGTATGTCCGTTCCAAAGTCCTTTGTGTACATTTGTATGGCATTTAAACTTTCAAGTCTGATGTCCACCCCACAGGGATTGTACCTCACCACATAACATAGGGCGTCTCCTATTGTCCCCATTAATTTGTTCTTCTAACTTGTAGCAAGGGACATATGTTCTACTGCCCCGCCCGTATAATACTGGGCCAGTGATTAAATATAATTGGCTATGATCATTAAATAATTTATATTTGAAGTTGTTACAAATTTTCGTAGTTGAGTTTGTGCAAGAAATTTGAGTTATGGAATGAGGTGTTTGATGAAAGTTATCCAATTATCACCTAAATTATATGGGTTACTAAGGATCTACAACAAGGTAATTTAGGTGAAGAAACACCAAGTTGAATAACTGTAGAAGTTGTCATTCTAACTGTAAAACTACAGAGCAATAAATTTTTTCTAATCCTCGTGGATGATCGTTAAGCAATTATTATTTATTCTATTAAACGAGCAATATTTGTATATTTATAAGTATAAATATTTGTACTCACGTTCTCGAAAACAGCTCCAACGATTTCATGAAAGTTGCAACATAGGGTTAAGTTGCAACATAGGGTTTTACGGAGGGTTGACGGGGTCCGCTAGGGCCGATACCTGCCGGGGTTGCGAATAAGGCCGAAAGGGAAATCGTGGCCCTCGGCAAAAAGGCAACTGAAGGAACACGGGTGGGTTTTAGTCAGTAAGAGTCTGACACGCCCTCCGGCTCCACCCAGAGCGGGAGAAGTTATTTGATAATTTCCCAACCAGGGTTTTATGGAGGCGATAAATCGATTTAGCTAGTTCTCATATCTAGGAAAATTCGTTTTCTCCGTATTTTCGGATTCTTCGTATTTTCGTTAGAACTCGGTCGCCCAAATTTTAGAACAAGATAATGAATAATAATGACAGGGCAGCATGGAATAAGTAGGTACTATAGGTACATGGATCAGTATGAACTTTTCTATACTATTAAATGAGCATTCTCTATTTTCACCAGAGCAGAGCTCGGCCGCCCAGGTACTTTAAGTATACGTAAAGTAACTAAAATAGTACAACTTCCTTGCTTTAATTTTCCCTTTAATTGTCATTTGCCTCTTCATCTTGAATTCCTCTGAGAATTTGAGACTGACTAATGAAACATTCCTACAAAATTCCCTAAATCAGTCGTGATTCGAATCAAAAAGCAATTCATTGACGTAACACATCACATACGATTAAATCTATTGTAATTTTATAGCTATGCAAATCAGGAAACTGGTAAATGTCTAAATATATTTCAAGTAGATCCCACGATGATGAAATAAAATATGGTGATGCTTATCGTCCCACTTTTAAGTCGGAAGAGAATAGATAAATAGTAGATTGTTATACGAGGGGCTAAAATAACCCATTCTATCGAGGTAGTTTTACTCCCGAGCTTTAGCGAGGGAGTAAATAGAAACCGAGTAAGAATGGGTTTTAGCGCCGTGTATTACACTCTACTTTTCATTACGATTGCGAGAAAATAAAATAATCCAATACAATACAAAATAGTTTATTTTTTAAAAATATACAATTTGTTCAATCTGAATTTTTAAGGAAACTTTTTATCCCGGTATGCGGTAGTAAAAAGCTAGTTTTACATAAGAATAAAGACTTTCGTTGTTGTAAGTTCATTGGTTACAGACAAAAATTACTTTTTCCCCTAGAGAAAGATACGCTATTTTTCCCCGCTCTGGTACGTTACAATGACGGACTTTTTGAGCAAGAGGAGTGAGAAAACTATTAATTTCTCACCAATACTCAGGTCAATTTTGGTTGATATCACTACATCCTTACATATTATAAAACAAAGTCCCCCGCCGCGTCTGTCTGTTTGAACGCGATAAACTCAAAAACTACCGAACGGATTTTCATTCGGTTTTCACCAATGGTCGGAGTGATTCATAAGAATGGTTGGAATGGTGGTTTTGTGTAAATTGGCTGAAACATGACGATGGTTGTTGAAGATGTCGGAAAAATCATGCTAACTGGAAGCTTTACTGATGTGCTTCGCGAAAACCAACAGTTATATGAAAACTGTGTATTACGGAATGAATAGATATTTTCCGACATCCACGCGGGCAAAGCCACGGGCAAAAGCTATTTCTTATATATTAAATTCAAAGCTACTGAAAAAGAAGCCAGAGTTACCTTTGAACTAATTGCTTCTGCCATAGCCGGTAACAGTTACAAACCAAAGGTGCCTTCTTTCATGATAAATCCCACAATTTCCTCTAAAGTAAACCGCCTTGAAAACCAATGAATAAACCTAATCATTTAACAAATTGCTTCGAGTGGACAACTATTCAAAAGCTTCTTTCACCCTTCAAGGGAGTTCAAACACGAACGAAACGATAAGGCGATTGAATTTAAATGTTATAGCTATGTAAATCAATAAAACAGGTCTGATTAACAAAACGAAATGTTACTACGCAGTAAAACAAGCAGGATTGTTTCCTTATTGTCAAATTGATTAGCACTACGACATAATATTTTTATTGTCACAGTATATGAGAATATTTAAACACGTCGATAGGAGACAACACTGAATGATGAAATAGTTACGTTGTTTTCGTAGAGAACAGCGATGACAAAAAAAGACGGGATAAAGATAGCATTAATGATGAAACATCTCATATCGATTTCTTAAGAAATCAAAAATAATGTAATTGGAGACAATTAGTTACTACACCACAACATATTCGACATAAGAAGGGAAACCGGTGAGTCAGACTCAAAGTAGCTGATGACTCAACAATCCTAACCAACCCACTTATACATGAATAAAACCCTGTTAAACCAGCCAATATCAACAGCCGGACAAAACTGTCCAGCCAACCACAATGTCCTAAAAACTAACGAAACAATGGTCCAAATACGATACACCCACACAAACACCATAATTTTGTTTACAATCCCCATGTGAGAAACGATGACCTATCAAGGCCGCCATGTCACGGCCCAGCCATCACAATAGCAGGTCGGGGAAGTCGAACATTTTCACTTTCATATAAATACCTACATAGTTGTAACTGAGCGTAGAATTCCAGTTTAAAGTGTATAAGCGGACCAGCCTATTATGGCGTTCGCGAACGATTTAAGAATTTAGAACGGATTTTGTTGTGACCGTCGGTTTGGTGGTGACGAATTTAGAAGCTTGGATATTGTGGGGAAACTTTCCATGATATCTCTGAAGAGATCTTAGTCGACCATTTTAGGTTTAATACCCTACTAAAGGTTGAAGACGAAATTACAAAGTAAGATACTTCTACTACTCAATATGAACGATCAAGGAGCGATAATGTTACTTAAACAATTTTCAAACAAATTCCTTTCCCACAAAGTGGACAAATTTTACCTATTCAAACTGTCATTTTCATTCAAAATGTGGGCAATACGTAGTTGGAAAAATTGCAAGAAACTACTTCAAGTCATGAAAATTGAATATCATATTTCTAAATATATATGTGTCACAGATGCTCCAGATCTGGGTCTCGCTTAGATTCTAAAACAGGACGCGAATCATTAGTCTCAAGAAAAAAATTAATGAATAGAATGGATTGAAATTCCTAGCGTAAAATTAAAAAACAGAAAGAATTAAAATATTATTTTGGTTACTAATATAGAACTTAAAGAGGATATATCCTTAACCAGTAACATAAGTAGGTACAAAACATTGGGTTTAACAATACAACTAATATTTAACCACTAAAACACTTGCACAAAAGCCGTAAATTGACACGCAAATAAAAACACAACATAACTAAACGGAAGATTCCCACATAAACCACATACAGCAAATATAAATCAGTTATTACTAGACTTCCCACACTATTTTAGGAACTTTATGCCTGTCATCTTAAACACGCTTGGAAAACTGCTCATACAGACTCATACACATTCCGAGGGCCGCAGATAAAAACCAATACTACCCGAAAAAGAGGCTATAAGGAAAAATGGCCCAAGATTTGGGACAATTTGCTGGGACATCAAGTTACAATGTTTTTTATTGGCGAACGTGCGTTTTACATATTTATAAGTTGCCGAAAACATTATCTTGTTCCCTGAAAGTTTTAATATTAAAGATTAGAGTGGTCCTGTAATTTCGTTAGGAGACGTACGTATATCTACTGTGTAACATGTATGGATGTTTTATTCAAAGACCGAAATTCCATAATGTTACGCGGGCAATTTCGCTTGAAACTATTTCGTAGGAATAATTCGACTAAAGAGTCGAATAGGTAAATGTTATCACAACCAACCTTAACCTTGCTTTCATTTTGATCCTTTACATGTTTAGTAGATAAGAAAACCAACTAATTTTAGCAGTTTTCTTTTCAGCATTTTCTTTTTTGAGCTATTTGGGAACCTTTCTCTTTGATATAAACGTAGGTTGACTTGGAACCATATATTTCCATAATGTCCAGTGTCATTCTCATTACCTAAATTAGCTAAAGCATCCGTGAGATTGTTCCCAAGCTAAATGTCTAATTAAGTTCACATGTGCAATTGAAAATCTAAATGTTACGCTAAAGATGGATACGAGTAATTAAAATGATTTATAATCAGAATATTTACTCAAGCTATTGTTCTTACATAGACATCGTAAGTAGGTAATTTAAAGCAAACAATTACGAAATTCTGAAATAAAATAAATACGAAATTACTCCAAAAGGTAGCTCGCTATGTCAACTAAAACATTATACTTTTCATAATTGAATATAACTAATTGCATAATGATTCTGATGGCCGTGGACAACGGAAAACAGCAGATGAGACCCCACAATCAACGCATAAATTACACAGTATTATTTCTGAACTTGAAGATCACGATGGTTAATTAAAAGATAACTTCTGAGGCCAAGAAATTCATGTAACGAGTTTATCCAAAGCACAAGGGGATAAAGGACAATCGACCTTCCGGGTATATCCACTCGAAATGGCAAAAAAATACTAAATATACGATTGAAAACACTTTATACACGTGTCAAAAAAGACGCTTGAGCACACGAATGACCTCAAAATGTCGTCGTCCTATAGTTGGCAAAAAAACTGTGTACATAAATAAAATAGTACGTTTAGAAACCAGGAAAAACTTACTGAGCTGTCTAACTGTAAAACTGAAGACTACAAACAAAGCAACAAAGATTTGAACTAGAATTTCAGTGTTCGGAAAGAACGCTCGGCCAGGTGTATCAAAGTTAATTTCAAAGATGTTAGTGATTTAATGTATTCATTGTTGACTAAAAGAGTTGTTGGAATCGATGTTAGGCCGTTATTACAATAGCAATCAATTGGTTTTTCGGTCTGACACGTTCGCGGTCAGAATTCAGTCCAATTGTTGATAGTGTTTTATCGCATTTAGGAAGCAGAATTTGTTAAACAGCTTTTTGGGCCCGTCTAAATATCTTAGTATGTTAAGAGTGAGCTGTTAAAAGATCTATATATAGACACTAATCTCTTGTATACTTGGACCAACATAGTCGTTTTATTTATTATAAAAACCCCTTCAAATAAAGATGAAACACAAATATTTGACAAAATAGAGACGCAAGAGGACAAAAATGTTCCGCGTATTCGCAATACTACGTTAAGATTCGTTCCTAAAGTATTTCCAACATACAGGCGGTGTATACCATTAAATATTTATAAGAGTAAAAACATACAGACACAGTGAAGGAAAAACATGATCATATGCATGAATTACTTTATGTATGTACATTCATTCAATTTTTTCAAAGTATTCCGAAGCAAAATCAATAATGACAACAAGTTTTTATTATTATGCGATAATGTATGCACATGTATAATTAGACCATTACAATGCAGACATGTTATTCTTCGAAACTTCTCTAGAATTTTTATCTACTTAATCAGAATCTTAATAAATAAATCCTAAATTAATATACTTGAAAGAAGAGAATAATTAATGATCCATTCAAATAACAATAGAAATCACATGTAATGTCATCTGACATTAATCTAAACAAAAAGATAAATTGGTGGCAGTCATTACGGCCCAAACATGGTCCCCTGAGGAACCTATCAAGATATCATAATTAACTTCTACCTGATATGTCTAAACGGCCCTAGACCGATGGATACTGACGTAGAAAAAGCAATTATAGAAAAAGTGATAAAATTATTTACGTGTCTCAGTAATTCTAAGTACAATTAGCCGAATCAACGTCTCGTAAGATTAAGTCTTGTTTATGATACCTCATTCATCGAATCTTTACGTTCAGTCAACGTGGGAATCGAGACACAAATACTAATAAATACCAACGCCACGCAATTTATTGATTTTCCTGATGTAAGATGGCGTTTATTTATTTCAATATTTAATAAGGACTGCGGAACACGACTAACTTTGTCACGTACTTGTATTTGTACTTTGAAAAAAGTTCTCGCGAAAATATGTGTTTGTATTGAACATTAAAATAAAAGCTAATAGCATACCCGCATATTGGAACCTGAATTGTTTTAAAAATCCACGGTCAACTTTCTCGAAACAAAACTGGAAAAAACTTTCAGAAAACTCAGTCTCAATTCATCCGTGATTGTATCGATATAACCATTGTTAATGTTACTACTGGCTTTAAAAACGAAACGACATCGACAGTTGAATTTATAATCACATAAATGTTCATAATAACTCATAACTATCCGGATCATCGATTACATATTTCCCAAGCATTCCATCACAATACCCATCGCGGCGATACAGACTACCCATTTGTTTATTTCCAAAAAAAAAAACATGATAGCCGAATTGAAATGCAAGAGCACTCAAAGTGGAGAACATGGCAAGATCAATGGCTCGCGAGTGCGACGCGGCGACGTTGAATAGTGTAATCTAATAGAACCGGCGGCCTCGGTGGGTCAGTGGCACATGATGTCATATCGCGAAACATTCCGCCTAGAGACTACTTCGGGGGGCCTTCGGACTCACCTGTACGTGGTGTGTTTTACTTCGCCCGCGTACCATGTTTTTGCGCAGTCTTTGTCTAGTGTTTGATGTTAAACAGTCTGCTGAGAGCGTTGAAGGTCGCGCTCGACAGGACGATACAAAGAATTTGATCAAATCTCATATTACCAGTTTTGGGCGTGTGAGACTGAGTTTACTCCAAAATTAGGCATGCAAATCGTGGTATTAATTTTTTCGTTATGGCTCTGAATTGAGGCGCGCCATAGGATCGTGTCAGCTGTTTTTTCGCGTGTTATATTACAGTTAATTGATGTAAAGGCTTTCAGTGTTGCTAGACTACAATCACTTGAGTCAATAGTGACAGACTCACTGCATATATTAGTCATTGTTATAACCACAATAAATTTTTGATATTTACATTTTTGACACCATTGCAACAAAAGAATTGGCTGATTACCTATATTTTTCCAACTGCAGGCACTAAGTTAATTTGCACAGCTCCAACTGTTGCGCATAGCAACCGTATTATTTTACAGTTCCATGCCACTAAATATGAAAAATCCAAACCTACTTATCCTAAAAATTGCTGTTAGAAGTTATTGTTCAAAAAACTTTTTACAAAAAAAAAAACACTACAAAGTGAGAAATAACTTTAATTTCGGAAGTAGGTGTCTTTGGTTTTGTATTTTCGTTTTTTGCCACCGACTTTTAGTTGTGGTACCTACCCCACACACATTCGAATACCACTACCTGCTACCAATGACAGGAACTTATCATATCATCTACATACTAAGTGGGAAAAAAATACGTATTATTGCAGCTAACTCAAAAATTATTCAAGCAAAGTTAATAAAATTTATATGGGACCAACTTCAGAGCACGCCCTTTCAAACAAAAAAAGAATTTTTTAAATCGGTCCACAAATTACGGAGATATCGGTGGACATACATAAAAAAAAACAAACATACGCTACGAACATATAACCTCCTCCTTTTTGGAAGTCGGTTAAAAAGATAGTCGCTTACAATGACCAATTCTTATAAGCAAAGCTGTATGTTCTTTAGATATTTCGACTAACCTTAAGTCCTATTTGAGAGTGACGATTCTAACACTGCTCAAAACATCTTTAAATACTAAGTAGTTGAAAACCAACCATTTGTGTCACCAAATTCTCTTTACAACTAGCAAACTTATTCAGTACTATATCTTCAAATGAATATTGAAAACCTATCTAAAATTAACTACACACAAATCCACGCCAAATTAGAGAGCCATAGGTACCTTAAGGAAAATATTGTCGGTCTTAATTACATGCTCAAAACAGCCATCGATTAGATCTAGGCGCCATTAGCCAAATATAAAGACTATTAATCAAATTGTGTCGGAGAATATGGCTACCTAATTATGATAATCCGCCGTTTACTGGGCGACCGACCTTATATTGTATAACATAATTAAGGTTTCTATTGTTTTAAGATGCTACCACTTGTAAATCAGCGTTATTGCGTACATTGCTTGCATGACAATACAATCTGTCATTTAATTAAATAAATTAAAATGTACTTAACGTGGTATGTACGGTTTTCCGTTTAATATATGCTAGGAATTGGGTTTTTTCCGTCAGCCGTTATTTCCTTGTCGTACTTTTGTTTTAATTGAGTTGCAGAAAATGGATTATGAATAAAATGATGATAAGGTTATAAAATAACTTAGTGGCTATTCAAATGGACTAGATATTGTTGTATTATTAATTAATAAAGAAAACAGTAAAGAAAGTCACGAAATTGGAAAGAAAATAAACTGATAAGATAAAACTTGTGTTTGGAGATCGAATAAATTCGATTCAGACTAATAATAGGAACGTCTGAGAATCCGGATTTATTAGTAGAAGACAAACAACTTGTAAGTAAGTGAAATTATAGCAACAAAAATAAAGCTTCTATTACAGATACTTATGGATCATAAAATCTTTAAGAGGAAACAAGTAGAACTAAACAGTTGGAACAGAGTTACGTTCACATGTCATGATATACAAATATTATTAAGAAATCGCGTGATATAATCAAATCGAACCGAAAATATTGACATTATATCATTAGCACCCATAACCAATTGTTCGACAGTATCAACAATTAAGTTTAGAGGTCTAAAGTTTCAAGGCGATCGTAATATGGCGTAATTAAATAACAGTAGGTATTGCCCCTTCGGAT
Source organism: Agrochola lychnidis (assembly GCA_963680765.1). Taxonomy (NCBI): domain Eukaryota; kingdom Metazoa; phylum Arthropoda; class Insecta; order Lepidoptera; family Noctuidae; genus Agrochola; species Agrochola lychnidis. The sequence continues at coordinate 21,192,446 of OY796866.1, forward strand.
CCATTGTTTTACATTATAAACACGTGACAGATTAACAAAAGGCTTAGGTAATTAATCAGAAAACTTGGAAACTGTAACAATGGAAGTAAACATACTTGAAAATGTTTTGAGCCTGAATGAATAATGTGACAGAAAAATAACTGAAGATTTTGTAACTATTTTTCAAACAATGATCCTTGAATTACTTTTGAATACATATTAAATAAATGTAATCTAGCTAAGACCTTACTAACACACAATAATAATATAATCAATACAGATGGATGATAATAATGAAGATTTTGAAACTATTTTGCAAACAACGATCCTTAAATTACTTTTGAAAATATTTGTACTCACGTTCTCGAAATTGGCTCTAACGATTTCGATGAAAGTTGCAATATAGAGGTTTACTGGGGCGAAAAATCGATCTTGTCTCATATCTGGGTAAATTTGTTTTCTCCATATTTTCACCCGAGCAAAGCTCGATCGCCCAAAGTTTAGGACAAGATAATGAATAATGACATGAGAATAATGACATTAGAATAATGACATGGCAGCATGAATAAGTAGGTACTATACATGGATTAGTATGAACTTTCCTATACTATTAAATGAGCATTCTCTATTTTCACCAGAGCAGAGCTCGGTCGAGCAGGTACTTAATGTGATTCTAGTAAAGACCTTACTACCACACAATAATAATCTAGACAAATAAAACAACGTAGGTAAGCATGATAACGGTATAAATGCTACGGGTCAGTACCCATTTGCGTGATGTTGAAAGTGCAAATTTTTATATTGTGACAAACCGTTTTTAACGGTAAACAAAAATTGGTCCTTTTAAATCTATTTCAACTGTGCAATATAAAATTAGAAGTCGAAGCAGAATCATTTTTGTTCCTATTGGACTAAAAAAGCAAATGCTAATAGTAATTCGTATGGAAGGACCAATGATCTCTATCCACTTCAGCCTCGATTAATGGATTTCTCGGATTCTTTGACGGAGATATATATGACTGGATCAATAGACTCTCAAGAGTACTTAAGGTGATTAGCAACCAACCACTAAAACACAGTGTGGTCTGTAACGGGCGATAAGAAAAAAAAGCATTTAACAATTTGTAGATATTATGTATCACCAGTACGGTATTTTGTAGTACAAGCCTTAAGAAATCACCAATTACTTCTTGAAGATATGAACCGGTTAAAAGACCAAAAAGAGCTACAGCGTGATGTACTTGCCAAAACCTTACTTTCCCCTTTTGGTGTTCCTAAAATAGATACTTACGTAACTGGGAATCCCGCAGTGCAGACGGAATCCAATTCCTTAAATCAGTGTCATTATCTAATCAAGCCATGACTATGACCTTAAATCTACCAATCACTTAACTACAACTAGCCTTTGCCCGCGACTTCGTGCGCGTGAAACGTCTTGTTACCCCGACCCATCCGGTCGCATCGCATCGCCCGTCACTATTACCCTAACTTCGTTCTCATTTAGCGTTCTTTCAGACGTTTTTTTCTCAGTTCCTAAGGGTCCTAGGGTAATGTGCTCAGAGCCATAACGCAATTAGCCTTCCTCAAGAATCGGGCTTTCAAATGCAAAAGATAATTTTTCTATTAGTAATTTACCTTTATAACGCGTTCAAACAAACAACATTCTCTTCAACTTTATTATTAGTATAGATGGATGGAAAGCCTATTTAATGCATGGCGGATCCTAATGTCCATTATTGTGACGCCCTCAACTTACTCCTATCTCTTACATCATCGGAAATTACACAGTACTTCCAGACGGGTATCCCATTCTTTAAATTACACAGTACCTACTTACAGACGGGTATCTTTTTTAGGGTTCCGTTGCCAAATGGCAAAAAACATAACCCTTATAGATTCGTCATGTCTGTCTGTCTGTCTGTCCGTCCGTATGTCACAGCCACTTTTTTCCGAAACTATAAGAGCTATGCTGTTGAAACTTGGTAAGTAGATGTATTCTGTAAACCGCATTAAGATTTTCACACAAAAATAGAAAAAAAAACTAATAATTTTGGAGTTCCCCATACTTAGAACTGAAACTCAAAAAAATTTTTTTCATCAATCCCATACGTGTGGGGTATCTATGGATAGGTCTTCAAAAATGATGTTGAGGTTTCTAATATCATTTTTTTCTAAACTGAATAGTTTGCGCGAGAGACACTTCCATAGTGGTAAAATGTGTGTCCCCCCCCCTGTAACTTCTAAAATAAGAGAATAATAAAACTAAAAAAAATATATGATGTACATTACCATGTAAAATTCCACCGAAAATTGGTTTGAACGAGATCTAGCAAGTAGTTTTTTTAATACGCCATAAATCGTAAACCGCAATTTACCTTTTATTTAATGTTACTTGCTGCTACGGAACCCTTCATGGGCGAGTACGACTCGCACTTGGCCGCTTTTTTTATTTATTTTTTATGGCATTTCGTAGTTGACCTCTGAGATCATGACTACTTAACCGGGCTTTCCTGTGGGTGCCTTAAGCTACTACACTTAAAACTCCAGCCAGGGGTTATTCAACTATGCTAATTAAAACTAGGTGAACGCTCGCACAGGGGGTGCCCCTGTGGGGTACGAACCTCGGCTTAGGGCGTCAACCGGAGGGAGGACATCAAGGATGGGACGGACTGGACAGACGGGTATCCCATTCTACCAGTATCGTGTTAAATCAGTGTCACTTATCAATTTTAACTATGACTAAGACCTTAATCAGGGAATAATAAACATAGACTCCATATTTACGTCATCTCTGCATTGTCACAATCTCAAATCTCCATTAAGGATGACAGCATGGCAATTCTATGAACAGATACTTGTCGTACGCATACATTTGACATGTTATTTATAGAAGTTATGCCATGCTGTGATACAGCTAGCTATGCTTATATGCAACTTGTTTTTACTGTGACTATACTGTACTTTGGGATTATCATAGCGATCTCACAAATGCCAAGATTGAGTGAGGAAAGATAAAGTAACTAATACTTACAAGTTTACTGTCAATTCTTATTATTCTACATCTGCAAATGTGTGTGATTAGATGCCATTATTGAATCTATTGAGATGACCTTATGCATCAGAATCCTGTTAATACCTAATGTAGATTTGATGCGGTTTATATATCCCCAGCAAAAGTGCAGAAAACTCTTTAGATGACAGCATATACTTTCAAATTATCTTTCCCTTTGCTTGTGTCTTCTACTGTAAATTTTAGTGTAATTCAAACATTCAAGACCTTAAAAAGTCTATGACCTACTACGTTTATGTTCTCCTAAAGAAACAATCGAATTGTAAGTACCCATTCAAAAAACTAATCTGAGAACACTTTCATGATTCTTACACATTTAACTATTTCAATGAAAACTTTAGAAGAATAACGCGTGTTTCAACATGTAAAACAAACAAAAAGTCAAAACAGCTGAAGAGTCTTTCATATCTACGCAAAATGAATCAGCGCGTCACACAAGTTCTTTGACACTTTTCTATGTTGACACGGACACAATAACCTCAGTACGTAAGTACTTCAAACGTATATTTTTTATCTGCACTTGAGATCAGTACAACTAATAATTAAGTAGTTTAGTTATCAACAAGATACATGCGACTGTTACCCTATGTGAATGAGTAGACGAAAATGTATATGTATTTAAAACTTATTAAAATTTAGGAGATTTTGAAGTGGCAACTGGCCATTTAACTAATAAAAAAGTAGTAAAATAAAATATAGAGAAAATTAATTAGAATTCAGTCGTAAACTAAGAATAACTTAGCACTTTAAGTAAATACAAAGTTTAACTTGAATATATTCTTTTAGCGAATCAAACGAAATATATTACTAAATTTAAATATTAATATTGAAGTAAAATCTAGAATAAATAAAGGAGAATAACATCAAACAAGCTTAGAAACAACTTTAGTAAATGTAACTTGAAGTTATTCAACGAATCGTAAAACTTATTTGCGAATTCAATCTTCAATTCAAAGGTGTACAAAATTGGTTGGCAATAGGCATATCAAAGCACTCAACGACCCATTGCCAACCTCTGAACATTTAGCAGAATCGCGTTAACAATTCGTAATGGTCAATATTTAGTATAAAAATTCGTGTGCTAGTAGTTGATGTAAAAATGTAGACGCCCTCAATAGCCATTCTGTTAAGGGAGCGTACACATGTACCACAACCACACCACATCACAGAGGCAAAATCTGGGCAAGCAGTGGTGTTACGTGTGGCTGCAGCTTTTTGCAGTTACGATGTGGTTGTGTTGTCGCTATTAGTTGCGATGTGGTTACGTTGTGGCTAGTGTTTGCGTCTGCAAACACTGTCAGACAGATCGTTGTGTTTGCGATGGCCGCCCGCTAGTGCGCGGTTTCTCTGGTGGTTGCGTTGTCGCATTGATGTGGTAGGTATCGCCCACACGGTTGATTTTGACGGTCAAATGTGGTCCGTGTGAAAAAACCATTTTTATACAAATTACCGCCCGTCCACGTGTTGTTGTCGTTGTGGTGTGGATGTGATACGTGTGATCGGGCCCTAAGAGATTCGTAAAACACCTAAAATAGAACATTCCACAGACTCTATGGTGTTAATAATGTGTCTGTCTACTACGTCACGTGTTTCCATATAATTAGCAAGTGGAGTCGTGTCAACTTGCCTCCAATGAATGCCAACATTTTTTTCCTAGATCTTCCAAGATGGCATGATTTTAAATTTAGACTGAGATTAAACAGACTGCCGGAGGTAAAAGGCACCTGTGTTTATGTGGGAGCTGGAGTTTTTTATATCTAGGAACACGTAGATGTATGCAGGGTTATTGGTAATATGTCGGCAATCCATTAAGGGGATGTGGGAGAGGTCATTTGTAACCAAATGACCCCAAATGACGGTTTATTTGTAATTTTGTATTTTAAAATGAATGAAATATAAATATGTCAAATATCAGATTACTCGAAAATGGTTGACGTTTGAGGGGTCATTTGGTTGTGAATAACCTCTCCTATATTCCCTTAATGGATTGTCGATATATAACCAATAACCCTGTACCTATGTTGATAAAAAATGCTTTGATAAGATAATGTGCTTTTGGAGATCTTGCAACTGAGGAAAGCTCTTTCGAGTTCTAACAACCCGCAATGGAAATTCTAGTTTTAGGTTTTCAACCTTAAAAGGTAGAACGGAACCTTCATAAGAACACTTTTTTGTCCGAGATCTATGCAATCTAGGAATTTGTTTCACTTGTATATTGAGACAGGTTTTAGAAGGGCTCGTGGATAAGCAAGAACAGCCGAACGGGTCGATCGAAGATTAAGCTATTCTTGCCGCGGTCGGTTCGAGGATGGGTGACCATCCATTACATATCAAGATCCCTTCGTGCCTCGAAAAGCACGTTAAGCCGTTGGTCTCGAGCGTCATTCGTAGATCTTTGAGTCGTTACGGGTAGTCAGGAGCCCAAAAGTCTGACAACCAATCTTACCAAGGGTTATCGTGTTACACAGTAACTGGGTTGTGGAGGTCAGATAGGCAGTCGCTCCATGTAAAATACTGGTATCCGAAGCCGACCCCAATATAGTTGGGAAAAGGCTATGCAGATTAATTGACAGGTTCACTAGAATCCCCCAAAAGAGCACTCCAATTTAGCTCACTCAAAATAATCCCTGGGAAATCCAGAAACCGTTTATAAAATACTTTCTAATAATGTAAAATAACTAACAGAACGTATTCCCTCGTTTTTGGACAAAGACGCGTTTGGCACTGATTAACATTGCCCACTCTTGGCCAATGTACAATAATAGCCAGACAGTACATGCATTAAAAGTTTGTTTAAGACTTAAATTATACTAGCTGACCCTGCAAACGTTGTTTTGCCATATAAATGTTTGGGGTGGACCATCTTTATCACTTACTACCCTACCTGCCCTACCTGCCCTACCTGCCCTACCTATCCTATCTTTCAAGTTGGATCAAACTGCACACGGTGTGCAAATTTGATTAAAATCGGTTAAGTAGTTTAGGAGTCCATCGCGGACAAACAACGTGACACGCAATTTATATATATTAAGAAGAAGATATAGATAAGCTCTCTGATGCCTAACTTTGAAGTGGTGAAATAGATCAAACAAACTAGACTAGAATGTAGGTGGTGCTAAGTACTAGACTTATAGACAAAATGTCTATATGATTGGTCAAAATACAAAGACAAGGACCAAGAAAGATCAAAAATCTAAATACAATCTGGATGAAAAAATTCTGGATGCAAAAGCAAGTTAGCAGAACATATTTAGAATCGAGTAAGTGGTTACACTTATTAAATTGATCATCGATGTCAAAAATAGAATCGTAAAGTATCGTAACGTATCGTCTCTTTGTCCAATTCCCCCAGTTCAAATGGCCAATGATAAATCATAACCTCAAACAAGGCTAATCAAAAAATTATACCCAATCGACGCCTTTATAATTCACAAATGATAAAGCGACTTATGAATCCCATTTGTACTGAATCAAATGTCTATTTTGCTCTATTACAGTCACGGCCGCGATTAATCAAGTTCAATCGTTGTAATTTACACTACAGCTGTTACTTTTCATAAATATAATTGCTGAGTGCAGTACATTGAATACACAGATGAGATGAATCACGAGACCGGAGCAGTCAAGTATGGGCGTACGCATGATGTCACGACAAAACACAGTACCTACCTACGGAGTGTACGGAATGGCTTCCCAAAAATTCGACGCAGATTGACTGGTCATTTGCGTACATAAGGTTAAAGATTCAAGTTGTGACGTCAAAAAGTTAAAATTACATAACGTAGGCTCGCAAAAAATGGCGCTTGAATAGGTTCATAAGAATAGATTTTATTGTTAGAACAGCTGTTTTCTTAGAGGTTTCTTCCATTCCATCCTGAATTTTTCTTCGGTATATATTTTTAGATCGAGTTTAGGAATAAATTTTTATTTTCTTTCTCAGGCTTTTTCGTGGTCCAAAGTTCCTTACAGATTATTGAATATGTAGGTATCCTGAAATAGGATAGCGCAATTTGGGAGTAGCGTATGTGGAATACACAACAAACTGATAAGAACTTGGATGCACCAGAAACATAGTAACGTCAATTCAAAGGATACGATGGTATGGAATGTTCATTCCGTGCCATGTAAGTGTATGGTGTAAAAATAACTAGAACTATGTAGGTACTTACATATATTTTAAGCACCTGAAAAATTAACTTTTTCCTTAGTTAGCTTTCGTGATGAAAACGGTTATTTAACCGAAACGGAAATCACGTGCCAGTAGGGCTGCCATCACCAAAATTACGTGCCCCGGACAAAACCTTCAAATACCCCGGACATTTGGGTGAAATGAAGATATTCCCCGGACGCCCTAGATTTTTTTTTACAATTAAATAAAACCATCGACATTATTATTTTTATTCATAGAAAATTTACTAATCAATTATTGTACTTACACTATTCTCTATCTGAGGAATTATGGTAACAAAAATAAAATTTAGGAATTGAATTTTTATTTTGCAAATAATTCAATTAATCGGATTTCCCCTGATATAAATATTTAAAAACCCCGCCCGGACACTCTCCAAAGGACAAATCCGGGGAAACCCGGACGGATGGCAGCCCTACGTGCGAGCAAAAAGGGCAATTAAAATGACACGGGTAATAAATAGAATTTTATTAAAGAACTCCGAGAAAAACGTCCGTATCGAGACTCGGTCATTCATAAAAAGCCCGAGTAGTTACGAAGGTTAACACCTTCCAAGGTACCCATATACCTTCGAAGGCCACTCGGAGGCACGTCGGCACGCTACATATGTCCACGATCACGTGTGTCACAGCCTCAGTTCTCATCAACTGAAATACTTCGCTGAAGATCCTCCAAGAAAATCTATTTGCAATCCGATACGTATACTTGTCTGTACTGCAGACTCGAAAACGGGTCAAAATACAACATCAGAAATAGAATACCTTGGAAACGTTACGCAGGTTATTTAATGCGAGCGAACAACGCAACATAAAGTATATTGAGTATACATCGTACGTATTACGTCTGCCGGAACACTGAAGAGATTAAGGGTGGCTCCGATCTAAGGAATGTTACAGTGATACATTGGAACCGCCCCCAAAAGAGAGAACTTTCGCTGTGTTTCGTTACGGCAAAGTTTTGGAAGGAATTTTAAGACATAATTTAATTAAAACATTCACGTCACTTTATAGTATTTAGGACTGGTTGCTATTAAAATTCATAAATAGAATAGAAGTCTTTTTGACATATGCAGAATTTCGGCGCAATTTTTTGCGTGCCACACCTCTTTTTCAGGTTTTCAGTAAAAAAAAACATGTTTATATTCTATTCGCCCAAGAGGTCCTAAAGTGTCGCAGGATTCGCCCAACTGGTCAGTTCTTAACTTGGTAGGTCTATGGAGGCACCGCAGGGTGGCGGAAAATACCGCGGCGGTGGCCTTGGACGAGACGTCGAACTCTCTGCGGAATGCAAACACGAACAAGCGGACATCTTGCCGAAAATTGTGTGTATGTGGCGAATTCGCAGATGTTACATGTGTCGTACAAGCGAAGGTGTGACAGTGAACGGTTCGCGAAAATTTTTGCCTATTTTTGTTTGTATTTCGGAATTAGGTTAAAGCCGGATGTTATGTCATTTGAGCTTGTGTTTGCAGTTAAAAGTAAAAACTGTTGACTTTAAGTGTAGTTTTGGGAGGATCTAATAATAATAAGACGTCGTCGGCTAAATTATTTCCACGTTATATAATGTAGTTAGATACGCCATAAAATTCTTGTCCTTGAGTCGAATATTAAAACTCGTTGGATGTAAACGTTAAACTCTGATTCATTCTATTAATCACCCCGAAAATATATTACACGGAAACATACAAGAATTTTCACTTTCTGTAGATCTAGTTCAAATTAGATCGTTAATTGTTGAAATTTGTCTGACGGCCATAAAATTATTAGCACGACCCTTTTGTTAGAACTCTTGCGGCTGCCAAATTACGTGAATTTAGATCGATATGACCTAAAAATACCATAGACAAATCAGTGAGATCACTCTGAAATTGCCAGAAATAATTCCTCCGCAAGCCAAGCCTTTAATCTGGACCAATTAAGGATAGCGAGGCAGATATAAGATAACCTTTAATTAACACCACTACGATTCCAATAAGTTTATATCGGAGCCATTGAATGCGGTCTTCATTAACCATGACAAAGAATATTAAAGTAAAGGGATTGTAATTAGTATCATAAATATTTCCGGATACTTAAACCAGGTTTTTAATTCTCAGTATCATGGGGGAGAGCAGAATGCGTGCAATTGATGATAATCCCCGGATTACGGCGTACCCTAATTAAAAATAATCACTTTTGTTGCAAAAAAGCTGCAAATATTTTCACTTTAAATTATGTAGATTTGCAATAGGATGGAGATAATTGAAATAATAAGAATGCTGAAGTCGAATGAGTTAGTGAACTTTGATAAGAATCAAATAAGTACCCAATACAATGTAGTTTGTAGTAGACAGGCTTGTTGGTCAAGTGATCACAAGCGCTACTGTTGAGCATGAGGTTTTGGGTTCGATTCTCAGGTCGGACAAAGTGTAATTGGGTTTTAATTTCACTAATTTCTTAGTAGCAGCAGACTGGATAGGTGCCCGGTTGATGGTAATAGGCTCGCCTCCTATTATATGGAACTTAGACATGACTGGCGAAATGTGGGTGTACTATACGTACACCTCTGCCGAAACCTTCAGAGAAACAATAGCGTGATGTTACTCGTATGTTATGTACAATGAAGTTTTAAAGCTGAATATGAAATTAACAGGGAAACAAAAAGAGCACCCACAATATACAAGTCCTCGCTACTGCAGTTACACAAAAGTGGCAACTAACGCTAATGTGACAGTTTTGTGCCTAAACTGCGTTCGATGTCTATTTTCCAACACGTAAACAAATATGTGCTTTTGGACAAACAAGTTTAAATCCGACACATAAAGTTCAATTTGCGCTAAAACTTGACTTTTTCATTTAAACTAGTCACTCTGAAATCAACTTAATTTACACAAACATAAAGTTGATATTTGTGTAAGTGAAAATAACTTCAATTGGAAACAAAGATTTGAATAGACTTTAGACGTAAATTGGGAAGTAATCCACAGTTGTTTAAACATTGTCTCACGAAGTTATTGTCCCCAAATGTAACCAAATATGGGGAACGTGTTAGCACTGCAACTGCACTTCTGCAAGCTTATCGATGATTAAAACAATATAAAAAGAATTAAATTGTCCCGTTAGCCAATGTCTCTAAAGTTGAAATTTCGCCATCAATAAAACACAGCATATCCAACCATAAATAAAATATCAACTTCCTTATTAAAAGTAATAACTTTTTTACGAACATTCTTAGCTCTGTATAATCGGTACAGGAAAACCTCATATACTATGGCTATAACTTAGTAGAAAAATATGCAACAACTGTCAAAATTGAAAAAGTTAGTACAACATAAGTTTTATTGAGAAAAACACAATAATTATACTTCTTCAGTTGGCTACCTATATGAAATACCTAAATTTTTCAGGTACCTTACAAATCAATTACTTATTTCGATTATTGCTACTTAATAATGCATACGAGAATTTACAAAAGAACTTATTGTCTTCAAGATCATATTCTTTAAGGTTCTTCTTTTTACTGCAATTGTTCGAAATAATTATTTTTAATTATTTTCTATATTTGCTATTGTCTTAAATTATTGAAATATAACTGCTACTAGTAACGAGCAAGCAATACTTTCGAACTTGAATAATAACTACGAAGCAAAAAAAAAACATATTAAAAAATTATCTGAAGTCTCCACATATACTATAATGACATCGACCTGTGCGAAGGTTACTCGATCCAATCAAGTTATAACTCAATGAAGACAAATTCGTATGCAACACAGGTCTACTATATTCATTTACTTATCTAAAATCTTTGAATATACTATAGTGACAGCGACCCGACCGAAGGCTACACGACGTTGTCTGGTTACATAACTCAGTGCACAAACCAGAGTGCTATGCGGGTATTCCTATTCACTGCTACAAATCTCACGACATACATACGTCTAGGATTTTGTCATAATGACAAATCTTGGGCGTAAAACATGAACGGTAAAAAATACTATGCTCCTAGGTATTTAAATGAAAGTAACGAAACTTCATACAGGAGCAGTTCAAAGATTCTTGCTGGTTTTGGCAATCAATCTGCCTGGCCTTTCCCTACATACTACGTATGTTGGGGTTGGCTTCCAGTCTAACCGAATACAGCTGAATACCAGTATTTTACATGGACCGACTGCCTATCTGACAAGTGACAATCACAACTCCTGATACCCCTAGGTAAGACTGATTGCTAGTCTGTTTTTATAACTTAAATTGATATTATATCTGTATGGTTTCTAACTCTGGAATAAAAGGGGTAACAAAATATAATTGCAATTTATAGGGCTAACAAGCCGTGCGCCCGATAGAATATCCTATTGACAAAAATTATGATTCCATACAAAGTTTCATCCCCTAAATAACCCCCCCTTGGGAATTAATGCTCACTTTCGTTATTTATGGAACTCAAAGTCTCATGCAAAATGTCATGCATGATTCTAGACCCAGTGATATTAGGCTGCGCGTTTTCCGTCAGTGAATTAATGAATTAAAGTTACAGACTTTAGAATCTTGGAACTACTCTCCAGTAGAGTTTTCTTTTCTTTTCTTTTCTGCTATCATTGGTATCCACTACAAAGTGAAAAATAATTTTTCACTCCTCTTGCTCAAAAAGTCCGTCATTGTAGCGTACCAGAGCGGGGAAAAAATAGCATATCTTGCTCTAGAGGAAAGATTAATTTTTGTCTGTAAACAACGAGCCTACAACAACGAAAGTCTTTATTCTTATGTAAAACTAGCTTTTTACTACCGCATACCGGGATAAAAAGTTTCCTTAAAAATTCAGATTGAACAAAGAGATTTTTTATTTTTATAAAATAAACTATTTAATATTGTATTGAATTATTTTATTTTCTCGCAATCGTAGTGAAAAGTAGAGCGCACACACGGCGCTAAGACTCATTCTAACTCCGTTTCTATTTACTCCCTCGCTAAAAGCTCGAGAGTAAAACTACCTCGATAGAATAGGTTATTTTAGCCCCTCGTATAATAATCTACTATTAATATCGGGTGTCGGTATCTTCGGTTTTGTATTTTTGTTATTTTATTAATCGATTCAAATTGATGAAAAAGTTAGACACTTTAGAATCCTGGAAGTACTCTCCAGTAAAGTTGTGTTTTTGAACTTGTATTAATTTACGCAATTTGTATTAGTTTGCATATTGTATAGTATTTGTGATTAAATATCTTATATTATCAGCGTGACTTGACGAATATTATGTTGTAAAATTATTATTTATCTGATAGTTATTGGTATCTGAGGTCACCAAACCCTGAGGCTACCGTGGTGTTAACTTGTGATGACTAGGGACATTACCTACCCCGCAAAAAAATGCAGCAAGCTTTGCAGTTTTTCCTCACCAAATTGTGAAATAATCTTAAAACTGGATGTGTAATTTATTTATTTCAGTAGAAAAATAAAAACTTCAAGCGCACTGCAGACTTTTCTTCTACTACATTTTCTCAAGCAGAGGTTAAATAAATATGAATAATATTTGATCGTTATTAAACGAAGGAATTAAATTAATGCGGTATGAATGCAAGCCCAACAATAGCCCAAACGGAGGGTGCAGATTGTTCCCCGTGAGGTCGATTCCAATTCAAGCCCATTGACCCATTGTGATCAAACCCACTCTTACTCAGATAGGGCTCATTTATCATAATTTAAGTATTTAATGGGAATATGCAAGCGGTCTTAGTAACGTCTATGAACATTATAAGTGTCATGATTTCCAAATATTAATTAGATTTTGTGATTTAAAATACTAAATATAAAATTAAAAGTACCTATGTGATTTGCCTCAAATGATTTTTGTATCAGTGTAATCATGAAGTTTAAAAGTATCTCATTTGACAGTTACCGTAAAAATATGAATTGAAAACATGACGTTTGGAGCGTCGCCGTCGCTTGGCTTCTAAGTCAGTTCGGTTTGAGCTTCGAAACCTAAAGGATGTCTTCGAGAAGTCTAAAGTCTATAACGTTATTATATTAAGTAGGTACCTAATTAAATAGTTTGTTAAATAACGCTAAAAGTGTACCAAGTTTGTATGTGTCCAAGATTATAAATACAGAAAGATTAGTACTGAAATGGTGTATCATTACCTATGGGAAGACCTATTGGTATGGCTGGCATTAGACGTCTTTCGAAATGTCTGGACTTCAACGAAACCGTCTTGATCAGTTTTTTCGTGTTATTTTTCAGTGGTAGGTTGTCGTTTAGAAAACACTGGGTCTAGACACAACATATGACAAGAAAAAGTGTTAGTAGGATACGTAACAAACCTGCGACTAAAGATCATTTAGGTATTTACTGCTAATTAATATGTAAAAAACAGTGGTACTCCGGGAGTGCCAATAAAAAAGAAAAATTGAACAAACAATTTAAAAAATTAAAAAATACTTCCAAAACCTTTAAAGTAAAAATACTTGCATAGAACATTGATCCGTAACGTAATATAAATAAAGAGCAGTGTTTACAAAAATGAGGTGTCGGTAACGGTGTCGCGAGTTCAATTGTTTTTTCCCATCTCAAAAATGCCCAACGCGCCTAAAGAAGTTTCATTTCAAAAATATTATAAATGCGAAAGTGAGTTTGTTACGCTTTCACGTCTCAACGGCTGAATAGATTTCGATGAAATTTGGCACACATGTGGACCATGACCTGGATTAGGAAATAGGATACTTTTTTATCCCGGTTATTGGTTCCCGTGGGATAATTTCCGAACTCCACGCTGGCGAAGCCACGGTTGATAAGGTAATAAAATATAAACAAAAGTTGTATGCTTCTAAAAACAGCAACAATTTACAAAAATAATTACTAACTTTATATATCTTGTATTATTTGATTTCGTGTTTAATTAAACCCAATGTTCCATAATAATTAGCGGTTAAACAAAAAAGACATTAAGAAATTCTTAGAAATAACGAAATTGTCGGCTACAGAGGAGCTTTAGCAATAATTTAACAAGTTTATGAGTTAATGAAGCCTGAAATTAAAATGGGGGAGTAAAAATAGATGTAACGGCATATCTTCTGGTTCATGCTTAATGCAGGGGTTACACGAGGCTAGTTAAGTAATCAAGCTAGCATAGCAAGATTATGCTAGTAAGATAGCAAGCTAATCACTGCCCTCGTGATCATATAGGGTTCTATTTTTGAGCTAGTAGTGCGCGGAGCTTGTGGCTAAGTAATAACAGCCGCACGGATCAATCCATCAGGTTAAGCTACCTTTGCCGGGGTTGGTCCGTGGATGGGTGACAATCTTTACATACTGAGACTCCTCCGTGCTTCGGAAAGCACGTTAAGTCGTTGGTCCCGGCTGTCATTCGTGAATCTCTGAGTCGTTACGGGTCATCAGAAGCCCGAAAGTCTGACCAAGGGGTATCGTATTACCCAGTTACTAGATTATAGAGGCCAGATAGGCAGTCGCTCCATGTAAAATACTGGTATTCAGCTGTATCCGGTTAGGTTAGAATTTGACCGCAACATAGTTGGGAAGAGGCTAGGCAGATTGATTGAGTGCGCCACTGATATTGCACTACCCTCTTGTGGCCGGTGAAGCTAGTTTCCAATCGGGTCATTTCACTCTACGGACTAAGTAAGCAGCTCTAGCATGTGCCAAACCAGGATATTACTTGCTTGCTATCCTAGGTTCAGAAACTAACCTCGTGTAAACCGGTCATAATTTTGGAAGCGTATAAAACAAGGGTGTTGCAGATTTTTTTTTTGCAGGTATTGATGAGATGTTGTAAGAAAGTTCTGATATAAAGTGATCGCATCATCACTTCTGCAGTCAGATTATGCAAATAGACAGGGTAATTAGTTATATGCCGGCAATCCGTTAAGGGATGTAGGCGAGGTCATTTGCAACCAAATGACCCCTAATGACGGATCTATGCCAATGTCAGCCATTTTCGAGTAATTTGACATTTTATATTTAAAAAAGTATGAAATAGAAATATAAAATGTCAAATGACTCGAAAATTGTTGACATTTGCATAGGAATCAAAAGGGGTCATTTGGTTGTAAATGACCTCTCCTAAATCCCCTTAATGGATTGCCGACATATTATATAACCCTGTATAGGTATGTACGCTGATAGATAGGAAATCTAAAGGTAATATTGATCACTATGGTTATACATATTTAGCATGAATTATCTCAATAAGAGCAAAATCTAAAAGACCTACCTTCACCAATATACCTACCTACCGCTGCCAAGCTGCTGCTCGCGGCTTCGCCCGCGTGAGCCCAAATTCTTTTCTTTTTCGAGAAAAAAAAAAGTAGCCTTTGTTACTCCTTATGACATCAGCTATCGGCCAATGAAAGTATCATCAAAATCGGTCCAACCGTTTCAGAGATTAGCCGGAACAAACAGACAGACAAAAATATTTAAAATTGTTTTTTGTTGTAGGTACCGTATATACCTTCATAGGCATTGAGTAAAAAGCTGTTAAAATTGAAGTGTCTGAAAGCTGCAAACAGACACTTAGTATGTATTATACATAGATGTATAAACTATATTTTTCAGGCCCCTTCGAGCTCACAAAAGACTCCTAGAAACCAGTAGTATTTTACAAGCTGCTCAAACCATCATATTCAATCAAGCAAAATTACTACGCTATTTCGGCCTGTGCGCAGTCATATAATTAGACCGTAGGTAGACGAAAGCCTAATCAGTTCAGTGCCTAGAGGCAAGACCTAAGCACCAGTCATCACTCAGAGAAATTATGCAGTGCCTTTGCACATATATGACCAGCTTACTAACTACCGGAGTTCACTTTGGTAATTTTTAAAACCGACGTGAGTAATGAGCTTGAGGTTTTGTTGGTTGGCTAAATGGAGCAAAAACATTAAGTTAACTGGTTTAAATATGTGTTGCTACTATCTAAGGTAGCTCGTGGCTAAGTACTAACAGCCGCACGGGTTGATCCATCAGGGTAAGCTACTCTTGCCGAGGTTGGTCCGTGGATGAGTGACCATTTCTTCATACCGAGACTCCTCCGTGCCTCGGAAAGCACGTTAAGCCGTTGGTCCCATGTCATTCGTGGATCTTTGACAGTCGTTACGGGTCGTCAGAAGCCCGAAAGTCTTACCAAGGGGTATCGTATTACCTAGTTACTAGGTTGTGGAGGTCAGATAGGCAGTCGCTCCATGTAAAATACTGGTATTCAGCTGCATCCGGTTAGACTGGAAGCCGAACCCAACGTAGTTGGGAAAAGGCTAGGCAGATTGATTTCTACTAGTATCTAAGTCTGTTAAAACCACAGACAACAATGGAAAGCATTGACATGCCGAAGAACCGTGTTTCTGTGAAGAGAGCCTCATCATTTGAAAGAAAGCAGGAAAGTACAGTTCAGGGGAGGATAGAAACAGGACAGGATAGGATGTTGTCCTGTCATGTCCAGTTGTGCGATTACCTTAAAATGATGACAATGCCTGCAAACAGGACTTTCTAGAATAAAACTCGAACTTAATGTGTCTTAATTATACTCCATTTGAAATAAGATTAGACATTTAAATTTAAATAAACCTTTTTTACAGTCCGTTCAATCGATTTTGACTTCTATTGCGTTGGTGGCATGACAAATGGCAGCTGCAGTAAACAGTTGGTATTGTAACCACTTTTTTGCTTTTAATGCCATCCTTATGCCTACGGTATAGAAGTCAAAATCGGTTGAACGGACTGTAAAAAAGGTTTGTTTAAATGTCTAATCTTATTTCAAATGGAATATATGTATCTTCAAAACTAAAGCCTCGTGCAGACTGGCGCGACGCGATTCTAACAATACAATTTCTAAGAAAACTTTACGGTGGAACAATTGACAGTGTCGCGTCCCGCCAGTCTGCTTTGCTTTAAATCCAATGAAGGTATGATTAGATTCTAACTGGATAATTCCACAATTTAAGTAGCTTAATCGAAGTCCGTCGAAAGACTAACTTACAAAAAGAATCCCGGTAACAAAAACTACTTCAGCAGCAAAAGAAAATAAACTTGCAGTGTTGCCAACCGTTAACTAACTTTTAACCGTCCGCCTACCATCAATCGGCCATTTGCAAATTAATACAGCCTCAGGCGAACCATTTCACATCTGTTCACAAATCAAAAACTTTTTTATTAATAGCAACATTATAATAGGAGGATAGTGACCGCTGAATGATTCACAGACTACGCCCCATTGTTAGACTGACTTTTTTTACTCTGCGGTTTATTCTAAGCCACCCTGAGTGAATCGAAATAATTACATGCAATTTTGAAGCTAACTTTGAAGTCCACGAAATACATTTTGTATTGTTTTCTTGTACCTTGTGTAAATGTAGAAATTCTGGTGTAATTAGGAAGAGGTTACCGGGTCAAATATGGGGTAGTTGCGAGTGCTTAACGGTACGGCTTTGTACCGTATTTTTCAGTAGGCCTCGACATTGAAGTATATGCTACAGACCATATCAACAGAGGTACACAAACGAAGATGAAAAACGTGGCTATTCAGTATAACTTTTAGATACGGCCAATATCAAGGTTACCCAAAAGTCTTTCCAAAATAAGGGGTAATCCCGATTGTCACCCAAGAACCCTCTAACCCTGGTGTTTGCTAAAATGCTAACCCAAGACAGTACCTGAAGAGCCATTTAGCATGTTTAACTAATCGACCCAGTTAACTAGACAACTGTCACTTGTGATAGCAAATGAAAATAGATTTTCCAAAGAATCCTATGAAGATCCCATTAACTAACTCCCAAAATTCTAGCTTGACTTAGTTTGGGAGTTGGAACTATCAAACACCTAAATAAATTGTACTTAATAAATAAGTTTTTGTTGATTTTGAGAGCGAAATAAATTTGTAAAGGGTTATTGGTTATACGTCAGCAATCCGTTAAAGGGATGTAGGAGAGGTCATTTGCAACCGAATGACCCATGATGTCCCCTATGCCAATGTCAACAATTTTAGAGTAATTTGACATTTTATATTTCAAAATAAATTAAATAAAAATATAAAATGTCAAATGACTCGAAAATTGTTAATTTGCATAGGAGTCAAAAGGGGTCATTTGGTTGTAAATGACCTCTCCTACATCCCCTTAATGGACTGCCGACATATAACCAATAACCCTGTTTAATATGATTTAAGTATTTCATCCAATTGGTGTAAATACACAGTAACACAGGCATCTAACGAGGATCTTTTATTAAACTACCACATATTTACATCTGTGCCTAATCAGAGCTCTATTTATCCAATAAGATATTGTCTTAATACAGTTGGAATTCATAAAAGTAAGTGGAACTTAAGTACATACCTAAGTACTCACTAAGGTTCATCATAGTAAAGAGACCGGTTATTATAAGGTGCTATGCGGTGAATATTTATACTTTATAGGCCATATTTTTTAATAGAAGAAAAACTTGAATTACTCAACAGAAATAACCATTCAAAAGGATCATAATAATACCATGACAAACCTATTATTGGTCCACTGCAGGTCTAATGCCCGTTTTAAAGTGCACTGTTGGATTTTCAACTCTGAACGCTGAGCCTAGCGTTGAAAATCCAACAGTGCACTTTTATATAGGGATTAATTTAAGTGTCGCTTAGTGAAGGTGAAAACGGGCATAAGGCCTCTTCTCATACTAAGAAGGCACGAGCATTGATCACCATGCTTACTCAAGACGGGTTTTCAGACTTATAAGATACAAGTCCAGGTTTCCTAACAATGTTTTCCTTCATAAATGTCAGACATTACTGACAAGATAACTCAGAAAGTGCATTGTGAATTGAAAAAGTCACATTGGTACTTGCCTGGATTTTAATGATTTGAACCCACAACATCGTGCATGGCAGGCGAGGCCTTAACCACAGGGCAATCAACACATTTTCACTAGGATTTATTAACAAATTGATTAATTTCTAATAAAAAATTATTTAACTCAGGTATATATTCAGTTTGCAACTGTTAAAAACTTTTAATCCATCGTGCTTGGACTTAAACGTATTAAAAAAAAATTTCAAATGTCATTTATTCAAACTAGGCTGAGAATCAGCACTTTTCGAAAGTCAAAATTACATAAGACAGTCCCCCAAAAACGCCCACCCTTTACCACTTCCTAGTGCCTTTAGCTGGGAAGAAGAAGTGGCGCAACAAACTCCCCAGCAGCACAGCTGTCTGTTCAAGTTAGAAAAATGATTCTATACAATAGTATTCAAAATAACTTACATTATGCAACACAAAACATAATTCAAATGATAAATTATAGGCCATATGCCAGCTAGCACACGCCAATATACCAGCCAAAAACATCGAGAACTATACTCAAGCAATATTTAAAAAAATAAAAACTAAACGTAAAAAGAACTAAATATCTAAATAAAAGCCTCCAGACATAAAGGGCGTGCCCGCTTACATAAAGCTGTAATTGGCAGTTATAAATGATAAACTAGGACCATCGGGGTAAATGAACAGTTAATTACTAGTAACAATAACAAAACCATGATCAGCAAGACGACCAAGCAGCACCCGTCCACGAGCATAAATCAAAGATCAGCCATTACCCCCCTCGCCATATTTGAGGAAGGAGGCAACCTGACCCCCGACGCTATCGCAAGCAGTGACATCTAAAGGAGCATGACGAACTTGCTGCTGGTTGCTCAGGCAAAAAATAATATGATCAATTGTCGAGGTCACTAGCTAACCACAAATTGCAATACAACTCATAACAAAAACATTGTAATGAGTAGATTATGTCAACAATAAAATAAAATTAAAAATAAAAACTCATGTAAACTGTCAGTAGGTAAGCTAATTCTGGAGAAAGAACATAAACATTGTCTTGAGTTAATCACAGCAACCAACTATTCTTATCATTTAAGTAATTGTTGATACAATAGTATGTACTATCACAAAATGTTACCATTACTGTATGACCTCTTCTTCAAAAGTGTTATAGAAGAAATCTCAGAAAAGACAAAAGCGTACAAGAAGCGAATCACTAATCATCCAAATATGCTGGCAGTAAAGCTAATGAACACCCAAACAGTTGCTCGTAGACTAAAAAGAAAGATTCCTCAAGACCTTCTCTGAGAGGCACAAGAATAAACGGAGCAGTCACTGGACGGAAGTTGACGTTAACCCGTCAACTTCGTTTTATTTTCAGTGCGACTTGTAATGGATAAGTATTTCTTTCAAGGGGCTACCCTATAAAAGATGTAGCTCTTGTCCCATTAACATGCTCAGAACTTAGGGATGCCAATAGGATTTTTCATTAAACTACAACCTATTTAGATCTGTAACAGTCCCTTAACTGAATACTACTTTTCTAATAAGATAAATTTGGTATTGATGTTTCAATATTAAACACAATTAAGTAAAGTTATAACGCAGTAACTCAAGAACTGATCATGAGTTTAAAGCAAGGCCTAAATAGATTATATATATAGAGATATGGCACTTGTCCTTTTGACCCCACATGCTCAAAACTTCAAGAAAGCTAGTACTTAGTAGGTTTGTATTAAGTTTGCTACAATTGAAAATCTATCTAAACGCTACAGAATACCATTAAAACGAGATCTATGCCTTAAATTTAGCATCATGCGTGTTTGTTGTTCATGTTTTGATTTAAAATAGAATCAGTCGGAGACAAACAGGGAAGTGTAATCAAAATATTGATTTTTAGGTTAGGACTTATTTCATAGCAAAACACTGAGTAAAGTAACTAAAATCAAGAAAATTATTTATTCTATAGATTTTATACGATGGTCTGTCAGAGCTAAATCCTATTTTACGCTTTTAAATGTGCCTGCTGCACAAAGGGCGTAAAGAAATAGAGCTGATACTTTTGAGGTTACAATCTGACAGTTTTCACTAACAAACCTGCATAGAATCCGCGCTGATGATCTCCGTCGCGAACTTTTGTGCTAATTCCACTCCTAATTTAGTCTTCCCCGTACCCGTAGCACCTAAAATTATCACCATAGGAACTTTTGAAGACATCACTGCACGAAGAGCCATCTTTCCAACGGCTCGCGCGAACTTCACTATTGTTTTGACATCTGTCACCTTCTCGCTTCGATTCGTTTGAGGCAAAGGAATAATATAAACAGCCAACGTGATAATTCATATTAGAAACTAAATAGAAATATCTATTTCCATTCATTTGGAAACTACTTGTACCTAGTTAAAACATTGTTTATTTACCTTTACATATACATTGTTAATCTACATAAGACAAGCTGTTTCTTCTTATGCCACATAAATAGATACAGCCGAGTTGTTTTGAAAACATATTGCAATAATGTTTTAGATTTATTGCACAATCTGGACTTTCTTCTTTCTACCGAGTGTTTATACAGTCACTTTGGTGATAGGTAACCTACAGTTCAATAATGTCGGAGTAGGGCTTTGACGTCAGTGGCGGTATTTAGTAGAATAATTATCGTCATTTATCGGGCGCAGTTCCAGTTCAGTTTTAACCGTTTTAACAGGGATTTATTAACCGTAATTTGTTAAATACTTTGAGTTACCTGGGCATCAAACCCAGGGGATTCAGTGAGCGACAACGAGCGACTCTACCTAGCTACAAAGCTAAATAGGTAGGTAACTACCCAGTAGGTACCCACCTGAAAAAATATTTTATCAAATCTATGGTTTATTTTATAAACGATTTGGTGATCACACATTATACGGGTGTATTAAATACCCTTCAAAGTAGGTAGGCACCTACTTACTTACATTACCTACACTGTAAAATTATGTGTGAAATAATGGGTAAGTATTGAAAGCACATAGCTATGCACAACAGAACATTAGATCTGAATTCTTCATCGTAATTAATCTCCTACTAAGTAGATATGTTTGACCAGATACCTACCTCCTGTGGCGATAATCGTGTGATCCATTACATTTCAATTTTGAATTGATGAAAACTTCTTTACTTAGTTAGTTGGAACTTGGAATCCGAAGGTATGTAGTAATCGGACGCTTGTCTTTTCTCATTCTTCATTAATTTTTTCTCTAAGTTTAACTACTTAGTTATTTGTGGGTAGTTTGTTTGTTCCAACTACTTACACACTGCTAACTTTGGAACAGTTTTTTCGGGGACAGTAGATAGCTGCCGCTGAGTGCTGTTCTGTTTCGTAAGATTTATAGTAGGTACCTAATCTGAATATTCGAAACTAGAAACTAATATGAAGTGATCAAAAGACCTAATAAGATCATTTTCTCTATATGGTTGTAGGGAAATACCTACCTCATGTGAATTTTATATTAGTCTATTTCTCGACATGTTTCGTATCTTTTTCTTACGATTGATTCATCTTTTTAGAACTTTAGAGTGTGGATTCCCCCTTCCCAGCCATCTTTGATATGTTGCCTGTCCTGTCGTCTTCCGACTTTCCTAATTATGTCGCTATAGTTTCTAATAGTTACGCACTTATTTAGTGCCGTTAGTTTAATTTACCTACTATGTACACACGGCTACACATCAAGCTAAACATTTCCAGTATAAGCTGACCTCGCATTGTACGGAAATCTTGTACAATGCGAGATCAGCATACTGGAAATGTATAGCTTGAAGTGTAGCCGTGTGTACCTAGATTAAAATATGTTTCTGATTATTTTCTTTTATTTTCAACAGTTGTGTTGTACCTACCAATCTTGTGTGCGTGTGTGTGTGTTTTGAATATTACTCAGAAATATTGTTTTCAGTGGATGTTTTGAATATAATTAATCACCTGATTAATCAGCGGCTTTTTGCCTCTGTTCAATGTTGTTAAATCAAATATTTAG
The DNA here is from genome assembly GCA_963680765.1 of Agrochola lychnidis. Lineage (NCBI taxonomy): Eukaryota > Metazoa > Arthropoda > Insecta > Lepidoptera > Noctuidae > Agrochola > Agrochola lychnidis. The sequence continues at coordinate 21,215,476 of OY796866.1, forward strand.
GTGATTCAGAAAATGTTAGACGAATCAAGTAGGGGTTGAGTCACAGAAACCTAAATAAACAGGTACCCTATTTATTTAAATTACTGTGGTTTAGGTATTGCGTGGATTAAAAAATCAAAACTCAATTAAGTATTTTTTTTTAGTCAGACCAGATAGGGCTGTGGAAACCCAAACGTACCCCACAGGTACATAATCACAGAATCTATACTATACAATACAATGATTTTATTTATCCCAAATTACAGCGAATAAGTATAAAAATCACATTAATTAGCCGACTGTTCCCAAGCTCTCTCCGGATCCGACGTAAGCGTTTAATATGTATAGTCAATGCAATACAATGTATCAGTGTATCCATACACATAGAGGAACAAAACCAAAAAAAAAATCTATCTCTGTGTTACAATAGTATCCCAAAAAATTAGCCACATAAGTACAAAGGTCCTTAGACATAAGAGCGCCGCTTCACAGATTGCAGAGGGCAATATTAATATTAGGCGGAATCTATGTTGCTCCCTGCACTCCCTGTAGCGGCGCACGCGCACCGTCGCCGGCGACACGCGCCGCCGTGCGTCACAACACACCCGGCCCAACGCCGGCCACGGCTAGATGTTACAAACGTACGGATACTATACAAAGAATAAAAGGAAATCTTTTATATATAACAGGACTTATAATTTTATAACCCGACCTTAACTATATACATTTCAATCTAAACTTATTATCAATAATTCCTTTTCCATTTTGGCAGTGATGGAAATGTGCCTTGTCACAATAGTGGTTATAATAATGTGCTCCGTTCTACACTTTTCAACGTTCACTTTCTGTCTCTCGATTTCATAAAGCTGTCAATTCTTACCATTAAACATTTAACTACTGACTTTTTCTTATGTGTCTAATTACACTGGTTATCACCAAAGCAACCGATTACATTTTGGATAACTAAAACCATTATTATCTTTATTTATTTATGTCAAGATATGAATAACAAAAAAAAATGCAGGTACAACATTCGAGGATCCTTAACTCTCAGTAAAGAAAACTAAACAATTACTAGGAAAAAAAAACTCGTTAGTAAAAAAGATTGATCAAAGTAATAATATACTTAGTATTATTATTACATCTGTATATACATTAATCACCTAGTGGAAGATAAGATAAACATCTTTAATATCAATAACTTTTTCTTGTCTGTGTATGTACACTAAGAACAGCGCTATTCTAATCGTAGACATCCTTCACAAAAAATATGTCTTGCAACTAATTCGAGTATAAACCTAATATATATAAAGAAAACGACGATTCTCATTTACTCGAGACGTCACTTCCTTTTTGAATCTGCCGCGTTCCCGACAGCGTTATAGACTCCATTATAGAAACATACTCTGTGGTAATTTTGCTCTGTGGTCTGTCTGAATATTCAGCATTGAAGATTATAATTTGTGCTAGAAATAAACAATAAGTTGTAAACCACCTGAAGTAAAAACTTTTAATGTTGTTTTCTGTTTTTATTGCAGGTAAGGCTATTTCTAATTGATTTGTGTAATCTTCAGTTTATCTTGTAAACAGAAAGAAATAAATAAAACTGTTTTTATTGCAGAAACCCAACTGAGTTTTTATTTCAAAAAGGAGTATTAACAAAGATTATTATAAAACAACATTAAAAGTTTTTACTTCAGGTGGTTTACAACTTATTGTTGTTAGTTTTATAAAGTCATTAGCAGTTTGGTTTTTCGATGTTAAAATATAAGCATATCTGGTAAAATGATCAACTAAAAGGTGTAAGTATTTTTTTGTTGATCTTGATCCCCCAAATCCACCAATGGTATCAATGGACATAAAATCTAAATTTGGGTTCTTATCACATTTAGGCCCAGCTGAAAACCCATTTGATATTATGTCCATTGATACCATTGGTGGATTTGGGGGATCAAGATCAACAAAAAAATACTTACACCTTTTAGTTGATCATTTTACCAGATATGCTTATATTTTAACATCGAAAAACCAAACTGCTAATGACTTTATAAAACTAACAACGAAAGTGACAGAAAGTAACGATATAGGAACAATACTAACGGACCAATACCCTGGCATTAATTCAAAAGAGTTAAAAAATTTTTTGAAGATGAAGCAAATTAAGATGATTTTTACGGCCGTAGACGCCCCATTCTCAAATGGGCTTAATGAAAGATTGAACCAAACCCTGGTGAATAAAATAAGATGCAAAATTAACTCCGATAGCTGACCACACGACGAACAATCACACAGATGTTATGTGATTGTTCTCCTCCTAGGGGGGGAGATATAAAGAAAACGACGATTCTCATTTACTCGAGACGTCACTTCCTTTTTGAATCTGCCGCGTTCCCGACAGCGTTATAGACTCCATTATAGAAACATACTCTGTGGTAATTTTGCTCTGTGGTCTGTCTGAATATTCAGCATTGAAGATTATAATTTGTGCTAGAAATAAACAATAAGTTGTAAACCACCTGAAGTAAAAACTTTTAATGTTTTCCCAAATTTTCGAAAGAGATTTGTGGACTCGCCACGATGGCAACTACTAGTAATTCAAACATGCAAACCGAGACGCAGACAGGAGAGAAGGCTCCAGATACGAGCGGGACCGGAAGGAAACAGAGAGGAAGGATTTTCACAAAACGATCTAAAGGATCGGAAAATGCAGCAGCACCCCCTCTTCCACCACGGGATCCGAATAGTACAGGACCTAAACCTACACGGTTATCCACAGTCGCGACTAAGCCCAAGAATGAACCGATGTTTTCGGACATTGACATGATGGGTTTTCCCGGAGTTGCCCCATATCGCAGAACCAATGAGTTCGCGATTACCGCTGAGGGTTTTATCCCTCTTTGTGAAAAAGAGTACGACGTTATTGCGTCAAACCAACCATTTTTCGCAAAAAGTGTAGCCAAGTCGGCATGGGTATACTATTGCATAATGAGCTTATATGCTCGTTTGATTACGCTGAAACAGGAGGATGGTTCATCTACATACGATGAAGACTCCTTTGCAGGACAGGTTCTCTCAGGGAACCATAGTTTACCTACACCCATAGAGTCGTACATTAAGGCTCTCGGACATGTGATTGATAGCTCATCTATTAGATATAAGCTAGCCATGCCCGTTTGGCCAGAAGTTACTGGCGACTTTGGAAGGATGGGACCGCATACGCATTGGAAATATATGTCTATGCCTAGTCCGTTAGTATGTAAGCAGCGAATCCAAGAAGATTTGCGTGTCACTGCACAACCAGGAGTTAGAGAGTGGAATCTCCCTATTACCCTAAGACCTACCGAGGAGGGGGCAGGTAATCCAACCCGAAATTGTTTGGGCTGGGCGAGGGCCGCTACTTTGACAAACGACCAAGTTGCATTCTTAGAGAGTGCGAATATAATGGAAGACGCATTCCCGGTGAAATTTCAGCAATTTCAGTATAACGTAGACCTATTTGAAAAGGTTTCACTTGCACTTTCAAGAACTGAGGAGAAGGTTAAGATTAACCCACAGACGAAGAAGAGCAGCGAGGGAGCTTTAGCATTGGTATGCTATACTGTAGTAGAAAACATCGAGCAAGAAACGTCTCCTAACGTATTCTATACCGAAAGCAGGAACAACCAGATCGTCACATCATCAGAGATAGATGCTAGACAAACGCTGGCAGCATTGATCCTGTCATTTAGGGTTCAGAAGGATGCTATTGGGAACACCAGACCATATGCGGCATACTCCTTTGGAGGATACGCAAATGTACCAGACACTTGGCACAATACTCGAAACCATGTGTTTACATATGGACGAGCGGATCGGTGGAACGTCAAAGAGTACACGGCACCATTTACTGATAAATCAGAATATAGGTTAGCCTGGCTTAAAAGACACGTCAGATGACAGTGTCTTACGGATTGAGGGAGTCACGACCCGAACTTGTAATCCATGGAGCAAGTTGAGTGAACATTTTCTATACTTTTATTTTATTTTATTTTATTAGGTTAAAAGACCTGAAATCTCATAAGAGTCCCTGGCATTTGTTTCATATTTTAATTAATTATTTTATTTTAGTTTATATGGGGGATCAAGATCAACAAAAAAATACTTACACCTTTTAGTTGATCATTTTACCAGATATGCTTATATTTTAACATCGAAAAACCAAACTGCTAATGACTTTATAAAACTAACAACGAAAGTGACAGAAAGTAACGATATAGGAACAATACTAACGGACCAATACCCTGGCATTAATTCAAAAGAGTTAAAAAATTTTTTGAAGATGAAGCAAATTAAGATGATTTTTACGGCCGTAGACGCCCCATTCTCAAATGGGCTTAATGAAAGATTGAACCAAACCCTGGTGAATAAAATAAGATGCAAAATAAACGAGAACAAAAATAACAAAGCATGGACGGCAATAGCTCAGGAATGTGTTAGAAGATACAACGAAACGGAGCACACGGTTACTGGATTCGCTCCGAAATACTTAATGGAAGGTGAAAGTGTCAATATTTTGCCCCACGAATTGAAGACAAATTGTACAAATGAAGACCTAGAAAAAGATCGGAAATTAGCGTATGAAAACACCAAGAAGTCCCATACTCAAAATGCAGAACGTTACAACAAACACAGGAAAGAAATTACATTGGATGCCGGAGACTTAGTGTATGTGGAAAATGGGAACCGCCTCAACAGGAAAAAGCTGGATGAAATAAGAATCGGACCATATAAAATCCTACAGAAGATCTCCAATTCAATCTATGAGGTTGATACCGGACACAAGAAATCAGAATCAAATCTTTTTCATATAACAAAATTAACTCCGATAGCTGACCACACGACGAACAATCACACAGATGTTATGTGATTGTTCTCCTCCTAGGGGGGGAGATATAAAGAAAACGACGATTCTCATTTACTCGAGACGTCACTTCCTTTTTGAATCTGCCGCGTTCCCGACAGCGTTATAGACTCCATTATAGAAACATACTCTGTGGTAATTTTGCTCTGTGGTCTGTCTGAATATTCAGCATTGAAGATTATAATTTGTGCTAGAAATAAACAATAAGTTGTAAACCACCTGAAGTAAAAACTTTTAATGTTGTTTTCTGTTTTTATTGCAGGTAAGGCTATTTCTAATTGATTTGTGTAATCTTCAGTTTATCTTGTAAACAGAAAGAAATAAATAAAACTGTTTTTATTGCAGAAACCCAACTGAGTTTTTATTTCAAAAAGGAGTATTAACAAAGATTATTATATATATATAATAATTAGTGTCCGACCGAAGCTTCGGCTTCGGCTTCGGCTTCGGCCACCTTCGGCCAAAAAAGCACCTTCGGCCAAATCTTCGGCTTCGGCCAAAAATTTGCCGAAGGTTTGGCCGAAGCCGAAGGTTTGCTAGTTGTCAAATATTGAAATTTACTGAACGATGCTAGAGCGAGACGGAGAGTGTGCAGAGCAGCAGAGTTTCGCCGCGCCGCCGCACCGGCCCAAACGAATCGCAGTTAGTAAACTAAACGAGTCAAAACAAGTTTGAGAGCGCGTCTTAAAATCTAATAAGTGTTTTGTTTTTAAATATTTCATATTTGTTATTACAAATTATTTTATTTATTACTGTGAGTAGTACCTGTGGTGATACGTTCATTATTGTGAGGCACTCTAAGAACCAAAAAACCGTAAGTATTGTCTGGTTTAAAATATTTTATGTTATCTAACGTTAGGTAGGAAACTAAATGGAAACAGTGTTGGTATGTTTTTTTATGCAATTTTTAGATAAAAAGATTAAAAGACATGTGAAGATTGTTTACTTTTAGTTAACTACCTAAACCGATAGGATATAGGCGCATCCGCGTTGCAGAGTCCTACTGCGAGTACGGGGCGGTCGGCTCGGCTCGGTAGGTACTTGTGCCGGCGCATGAGTTACGTTGGTGGGCGGCCGCGTCTAGTGCTGCTTAGAGAGTGAGCTGTAGATGTAGGATGTAATTTGGTTGGAAAACCACAGGAGTAGGAGATTAAAGATTTGTTAAATTATATTTTTATCTCTTGCCTAGATAGACGGGATAGTTGTTACAAATTTATATTTTTGTCTAGTATGATCGTTTAAAAATTCATTCGTTTATATAGAATATTTTCTTTCAGGTACACAATGACATCTTTAGAGCTGAATCCTATCTGGCAATATTTTATAAAGGCTACTGATAAAGCTTTATGTAAACAGTGCAATAAATCATTGTTTCTTGGTAGTGCTTTACCAAAAAAGCAGAGTACCACTAATATTAAAAATCATTTGACGAAAATGCATAAAATAGAGTGGGAGGCTTATTGTAATGCAATAAATGAAAAACAGAAGAGTAAGAGTTTAATGAAAAATAAAACAGAGGCAACTACATCTTCGCAATTTAATGTCAAGCAGAGTACTTTACCTCAAATCATAGAAAAAAAAGCAGCTCCATTGTGGCCAGATAGTGATCCAATATCTATGAGAATCGATAAAGGTATAATGGATCTCATCATCGTAGACATGCTGCCTTACAACGTTGTTGAAGGAGAAGCATTTCGCAGACTTAATTTGATTGATCCCGATGCTCCGTCAAGATACAGGAAAAAGACTGAGAAATTTTTTAGAACGACTTTAATGCCTGCGACATACGATAAGGTCAAAGCGAAAGTCATACGTGTTTTAGATAAAGCTTGCTGGGTTAGCTTTACGACTGATATATGGAGTAATCCAGCAAAGACGTGTTCGTTGCTAAGCTGCACAGCTCACTTTATCCAAGGCCCTAAAAGAGAAAAAGTCATTCTTGCAGCTAGTGTTCTGGAGGAAGATCACACAGGCCTATATATTTCAGAAAAACTTCACCAGATTATTGAAGAATATAATTTAAAAAATAAAATCCACATGGGTATTCGTGACAACGCTTACAATATGCAGACAGCCATGCGACGTGGTAATTTTCTGTCGATTGGATGCGTAGCTCATACCCTGCAGCTAGTGATTCATGACGTTATATTTAAAGACGCTACTGTGATGGAAATAATAAAAAAATGTCGCAAAATTGTTGGCCATTTTAAAAGAAGTGAGCAAGCTTCTAGATATTTAAATATGTTTCAAGAAACGTGTAATTTGCCTAAACACGTATTAATCCAAGATATTGAGACGCGATGGAACAGCACATATTTGATGCTGGAAAGACTCCTTGAACAGAAAACTGCCATCAATTTATACATGGCTGAACGTGGTGGAATAGAAGTCCCTACTGCAGAAGAATGGGTGCAAATAGGATACTTTATCACCGCTCTTAAATGTTTTTATGAAGCCACACTTGAGGTTTCAAATGATTCCTCATCGGTATCTATAATAATACCGTTGATTGTCATGCTTAATACGAAATTAATCCTAAAAGAAGAAGATCCTGAAAATTTGAAAATACTGAAGACGAAGCTGTGTGAGGCAGTTAACAGAAGATTTTCTTACGCAAAAAATACCATGTGTTTATTGATTGCGACTCTATTAGATCCGCGTTTCAAAACTAACTATTTAACTGCCGATGAGACTGAAAACGCCAAAACTGAAATACTATCATTCTTACGACAGCAACATGAACTATTATCTCGTGCAGACAATATGGATATTGACACCAATGTACCTTCTTGTTCAACCTCAAATCCACATACAGAGAATGCATCTCCAAAAAGCGATGAAGGATTATGGGATTCTCACGATAAACTTGGTTTGCCCATTACAAGTGATAATGATTTGGATTTGGAACACAATTATCCGCTATTTCAAGAACATCTTAGTCGTTATTTAAAAGATCGTCGGATTTTAAGAACTGCAAATATTTACGAATATTGGGCATCAAGCCCATATACTTGTCTACAGCCAGCTGCAATCAAGTATTTGTCTGCTCCCCCCAGTAGTGTTCCTAGCGAACAGCTTTTTAGCGCTGCGGGGCAAATATATGCCGACAGACGGTCAAATTTGATGGGTGAGAATGCCGAAAAATTATTATTTTTAGCTTACAATATAAGACTGTTCAACTTTGATTACTAATTAAAGTAAATAATTAATAAAATTAAATTAGTCATGAAAATTAAGAAAAGGTATCCTGTCTTTTAGAATCGCCAATTGAAAAAAAAACTTAACACTTGCATAATAATTGCAAAATGTGTTTTTCTATTGATTTTGTAATGATGATTTAATTATTAGAAACAGTAACTATTGAAGTTATTGTCAAACTGAAATTATTGTTTTATGTATACTTTCATCGAAAAAATATGTTTTTTATTTTATTTTAGAGAATCTTTAGAATTAGCTGATTAAAGTGCATTTATAACTTTAAGTCTAGTCTCTTCTACTACCTAAGGTTTTTTCCAAATAGTGAACAAAAATGTTCATATTTTCTTTTAATTGTAAGTTTTTATTATAGTTTAGTTTAGTTTTCCCAAATAGGTATATTATTGATAATTTTGATAAATGACTGCTTCGCCATATAATTAAGTATAAAGAGCTGTTTTTAATTAAGACTAGTCGAAAAAAGTGAGTTTATTTTTTAATAAGGTGCCTCAAATTGTTACCAAAACTTGTTAAGTTTTTATTTTCTCCAATTGTTACCAAAAATGTTTAACTTAATTATCCTAAGAAATTACTTATAAGTATTTAATTTTCTCAAAAATTCCAAAAAATTATATGTAAAAAATAGATATTGAAAAAGCGTTAAACTTTGCTCAATTATTTTATAGAAATATTTTGTGTTCGTCTGATAATTAAAAAAATGTGACTGATTATTTGATTATTTTTGTTAAAATTACTTTAAGTAAATAAATATTTAATTAACATTGTATATTTGAAACTTTTATTTTTGACAATATTTTATTACCTACTTGTATATGTTGGTCACTCGGCTCGTTATTGGGCTAAATCTCTAAAGCTCTCACAATATGTATCTAGTATATTCTGAGATCAAAGTAACTATCGTATTTCTCAAGGTCAATGACACCTTCGGCTTCGGCTTCGGCTTCGGCCGAAGGTTTTGGTGAATACCGATTAATCGGCTTCGGCTTCGGCTTCGGCCAGAATTGCACCTTCGGTCGGACACTAATAATAATGTACATGAACTTAGCAAGGCACATTCCTCACACAATTAAAGCCTTCACACTCACGAAATGCTGACCATGTGCTTGATAAAACATCAACTTTCTGCAAACCTGACCAGTAGAATAAAGAACCACGGCTCACTGAATCACCGGCTCGGCTTTCACCTCTGCTTAATTTTGAACTCCTTTATTTTTCTGATCAGGTTCAAATATTCAATAAACACGAACTATTGCGATTACTTTACTAACTTACCAGCATTCATAAAAAAAAATATTATAAAGAAAAAATGCAAAATTTACTATTAGTAGGTACTATGAGGAACTATGTCTTGGTTATTTTTTTTTATATCGGTCCAATTTCCGGACCATCATATGGTATATATAAGATTTGATGTTATTATCAAAATACACAGTCTAATATTTTCTTACGAATCGATGACTGTCACTGAGATTATACAATTTACATCAAACTTTTACCTAAATGTCATAAATCATATGAAAATGGTATGTTTCCATTGTAATCCCAACATGTGAATGAACTAAATATTGACTCCAATATTCTAGACGACTTAACATTAATAATAATGTTTATAATATAACAAGGTACGATGATCGTAAAAGAAGGGAACGTACACCTTCGGATAACATACGCTTGCGACTCGCGACTCAAGATCCGTTCACACGTACAAATGATTTGTCCACAAGAATTTTAACAAATTAAACTAAAATATTTTAAATAAATATTTGTTAAGTTATTATACAAACTTAGAAGTGTACCGTTGGTTAAAAGGTTGTGAACAAATACAAATATCCGTAAGAGTTATATCGCTCGTTTGTTGAACAGGAAAACGGTATCGATCTAATTCTAGCATAATGTAAAAAACCTACTGGGGGGGACATAGAAATAGTAAATTAAAATTGTTATAAAAAGAACTGGGAAGGGCATTTTGTATATCTTAATTAGAAAAGTCGCGATAGAAAGCCGATATCATCACAATCGCATGCTAATCGTACGGCGGAGTTTCACATGATAAATTTCATACACATTAATCATAAAATCGTTATGAATCATCATCCTCTCATATGGAAGCTGTATGTGAATCATTTTTTATTTATTATTGTATAAAACTAGATCGATTCAAACTGACCCAAAATCTATTCAACGATTCCAAATTATCGAGAATTGGTACCGAGTTAATTGGGCATCTCTAATGTAAAAAAAAACAATAAAAGTGTTAAAAATTTACAAAATAACAAAAAAATTAACTAATGAAACAAGCGCGCTATCCTAAAATGCAATTTACTTAAAGCAGTTAAAATAATAGTTTACTTAAAGCAATTAAAAGTAATAGTAATTGATGTATCACTTCACTAACCCCCACTCTCGCGAGTCAAAGGTAAAATTGAAAAATCCTGCAAATCGGGCCGAAAACATATAAGTGGCCATACATACATCTCAAATCTGCTCACAAGCGCTTGACCACCTCTCACAAAGCTTTCAACTATCTGCACTCTCAATATATTTACAGCACTGACAAATTCATGCTCCTTTAAAAAATGCGACATCGCAATACTTAACTATTTAATGGAAGGTCCAGTAAAAAATCTTCATATCAACGTCTCGAAACAATATTTTAACAAATGTCATATCATTTTCGATCTGTCAACACGGAGTAAATCTGTAATGTGCTATTTCAACTATGTATACTTTAATGATAAATTCAAAAAACATTTTAGAGGTATAACCAGTCTACTAGTTCACGAAGCAGTCTGTAACTATTAAGATATTTTACTGAAGACCTAAGATTTGTCGTTAACAACAGTTTTATGGCTCACTTTGGCACTGCAAAATATCGTTTTGAGCAAAACAAACCTGTGGTTACTGTTTCAACTATATTACTCTCGAGACCTTGCCAGAAGCAGAGTAAGCCGTAAAAGCTGAATTTTCATTGAAATATAACAAACTCCCGACTGCCGACTCGACTGAAGACAACGTTTAAAAGTTTGCAATCAAAACGGCGAGGGAGGTACGACCGGACGGGGGCTTCACTGCGCCACCGCGTCTTGAATAAACGGTTCTAACGTTCACTAGAGCGTTCAGAAGCGACTTACATAAAAAGTTACCATTCCATAAGTGTCCAGTCGAGTAGACTCCATGGTTCCTCGGTCGGAACAAATCGATAACCAGTCAGGTAGTGCAGCGCGCTCAGTACGAGCGGTAGCGCGCCGACAGCATCGTGCGGAGCTTTTTCAACTTCGTCACAAGTTGGTGTTGTTTCTTCTTCAGCTTTTCCCTCTCGAGGTCTTCTTGGCTAAGCTTTCTGCACAGCGCAGCCGCTTCTCTCAGTATGACCACTTTCGGCGCGCGCTCCTTGTCTCTCGTGGCCGGGATTTGCTTTTTGAGCTCATCAAAGAGGTTTTTGAGACCTATGCGCCGGAGTCTCTCCATGTCGTTGTGTATGGAGCGGCGTTCTATCTCGGGAGACTCGGCTTCCGAGTCTGTGTCGGTGTTGGACCGGCGTCCGCGGCGGCCGGGACCACGCGCCCGCCGGCGCGACGCGGCCGCTATGCTGGGCGGCGGCACCAGGCGCTTCCTGGCGGCCGGCCGCGGGGAGCGGGGAGTGATGGCAGTCTCCACCGTCCGCTGTATGTTCGCGCGCTCCTGGGCCGACGGCACGCGAGGCAGCGAGTCCGTGCGGACGTGCGTCTGCGTCGTGGGAAGGGGCTGCTGGGTGCCCACTGAGACCACATCGATTTCCTCCTCTGTAACAACGGAGAATTCGGTTTAACATAATGGCACCTAATTAAAAAACTCATCACAAGAATCGTTTATGAGAGTCCCGCCCGCTTCTACCGTCTCATTGCTCGCATACTTTCATTCATACCGTTCATTACGCTCACATCACCATAAAAGGCGACCGTCGATTGTCATACTCGTAGGCACATCTGTATACGATCGCAGGGGGCTAGATCTAGTCGGGGAGATGCGACTGCAGTGGTCAGGTGCGCGGGAGGGGTGAGGGCGGCGAACGCGGGAGGGAGGGCGTCGACCCCGGCGTACTACCGCAGCGTCTGCCGCCATCGATCCAGACGCCTGACGTCACGGCGCGCCATTCGCGCCAAAACGAGAGCGCGTGCGCGGCGCGCTGCCGCAACGTCCGCACTCAATGGAGTCCGGATTACCGAGCGGTGGACACGCTTTCCGGCCTCCGCCGCTAGCATTTAACAAACCATCGATCGAAATTAACTGTCACGTGAGAGTTGCACGATAAGGACGGCCGACCGGCTTACACGTTCGGGTTCCTAACTGACATACCAGCCGGACCGGTTCGGTCGCGAGCTAAAAGCCGCACCATCGATCACGCATTGCGTTTGGTATTTCTAATGTAAGAGACGTACGGGGTTGCATAGCGTCTATTAAGAACGCCTCAATACGGATCGTCTCTGATTTAATGTACCTGTCTTTTCTAGAACCGCAACCATAGGGCAATACGGCTCCCAAATGAACAGGATAACTCTTACTTAAAACTATGGCTAACTTATACACGTATGTTCTATTGAAGCACGATAAATGCCGTTGCGGAAACGGCCTAAATTCCGTCCGGTGCAGCAATGCAGCGATAGTCGTGCTGAGAGTGCATTGTCGACTTCTATGAATGAGCTATGTAGGCGCGGGCGTCCATTTCACGATCGCATTGCATATAAGTGCGGATGTGGACGTTAGTCCGTCTCGTGTTTACGCCGTAGTGCATGTTTCGCGGAATCCGTTCGCCCGCACTATCCGGTTACACCAACAAATAATTATGTCAGCGGTTCATTGTGATTAAAGGTTACCGGCTCCGCGCTAAACGTGTTGCTTGCAGTGCTATTTACGTACCCAACAAGGACGAGAGTTTCCGTTTAAATCTCCAGTGCTTAAGCACTAGAAATAGAAACAAGTTACGTGGGCAGCTGGCCGATTCGATTACGAAACGGCGAGTCAGGGACGCGGCTAAATAGGTTCATTATATGTATTGCGCAGTTTTGCGCGAAAAAAAAATACGCATCAGACACATTTATCGAACAGCGCGACGATAAATTTATCCACGAACGCGATCTTTTTACTACGTTTCCGCATAGTTACGCGGCTTACGCGGTCGCTTATCGCTTACGCGTAGATCTAATTCGAGGATCGGCGCCTGTCGTCTAACACGCCTCGCTTACGTCCAAATCTAGGCGTGGGTAAGACTGCTGGCGCTATATCGAGCCACATAGACACACCCTGCCTATTAGGATACATTATACTAGTACCACGGCTTCTATCTCCATATTTGGGGTCAGTTTTTGTGGGCTATTCCAGAAAGGCGTTAATCGCATTTAACGGACGATAAATTCCGGGGTTACCTATTAAATATCGAAGACCCTAAGTATCAAAATGAGTGAGTGTAACAAAATACAAATTAGAGTGTAATCGAGAGGCAATACCGCAGGGTGAGAGGCGTAAAGAAAATGGCGTTGACAGTAGGCGTAGGCGGCTATTGTGCGGTAGTCAATTTTCACGGGACGATTTTCTCCGTGGCGCCAACGCGATTAACGGTCCCCGAGAGAGTATTTGTTTCAGGTCTGCGTGTAAGGCGATACGGCAATACGGCCGGTATTGTCGCGGTGCGCCGCCCGCCGGATCCGGTCTAGTGCATATCTATTATATCTCCATCACTCGAGACGCGATTCTCAGATCCGCCGCCGTTCCAATTTTATACCAGAGATAATCCGCTTTTTATTGTTCGCCCGACCGGTATCCGAGTGGTGGGGTAAAAAATCGCCAGCTCTCTCTTATACTTGCCCATATGTTTCGATGTCTAGATACGGCCAGACGTCGAACTTTAATAAGAACTGCAGAATTTTAATTTTCGTTGATAAACAATGAGTGAGCATCGTTAGCAACGTGGTAGGTATTGCAGCGAGCCTGATTAGTCACAAATTCTAGGTAGTCTAAGCCTCAGCGTGAGAAAACAATGACTCATAGATCCGCAGACTAACTTATTAATCGTCGGCGATCTTTGAAGACAGTTATGTTAAACCGGTATAACGTTTCCCCGACCATAAAACGTTCGAAACATTTTCCCCGTAACTTTGTCAGCTTCACGTTTCTTGTAGTTAATTCTCAATTAATTGCCAAGTTTGGAGTTGAGTGATAAATTGAGGACGGGGAAACAGAAAACATCATTCTGTTTATAAAGTTGTAGTGAGAAAATTGCGAACATTTAATAACGCCTTTTACGTGGAGGTGTTGACGTGAGACATCAGTACATCACCATGATGCTGAGATAGGAGCCTTTTGGGCTCGTACAGGACTATGTTTTTTTTTAAATTTATATTTCTATGAGTGTTTTTAATTTGTGATCTCCTGTGCGAGTCTCAATAAATACATTTTTCTTTATTTTGGGACGCACTTAAAATCGAAATTGGAAAAAGTCTCGAGAATTTGTTTTTATAAGTTGTCAAAATAAACAAGTGTCTTGTCTACATTAGAAAACGGAATGCAATCCACAATGGTGTCGTCAAATATGACCTGGTGAGTGGTGAGGCGGGGCCACGCTTCGCTGGCCACGACTTGAGGCCAAGTTCACTGGCATTTGAGCACGATAATTAAAAATTATCGTGACGCGCACGGCGCACGCCATCTTATATACAGCCTGCTCGTAATGCCGGCCTAATTAAAAAATAAATAAAACCTCTTTCATGTAATGGTATGAAAGCTATGGACATTAACCTTTTTTTAAAGTCGCGGTTTCGTCGCTAATTTCGATAGTAGACGCGTGTTATCATAAATTTTCCTATTTATTTGATCTGAAGCGATTTCGTCGCCGCGATAAAATGATAATCCTCACAGAGTGTAACGACCTTGGAAGTTTCATAACGTAATATTTTAAAGGTATTAGCGGCGGCATTTTTAAATCAGCCTGTATGTTATCTGTTTCTGTGTATAACTGAAGTAAGGTGGATGCTAATTAGAAGTACGTAAGTCATACAAGTTTAGTAACAAGTCGATTGCTTATGTTTATCGTCGCCTTTATTCCCAATGAACTTAAAACTTAATTTATACAAGGTTTTTGGTTAAACGTCGGCAATGCAGGAAAGGTCATTTACAACCAAATGACCCTATGCAAATGTCAAAAAAAATCGAGTCATTTGACATTTTATATATTTATTTCATACATTTTAAAATATAAAATGTCAAATTACTCGAAAATGGTTGACATTGGCATAGGGGTCATCGGGGTCATATGGTTACAAAATGACTCTCCTACATCCTCATATTCCCCGCTTATCAAACGTAAAAGAATGACGCTACTACTTTCACTAAAAATAAGAAACAAAAATAACTCATTAACGAAAACTACCAACACATAAGTACCTACAAAACAAAAATCGTACGCTACTATCACTGATAAGCATCCGATACGGCGCGGTGTAGGTATCAAAGAATCGCGTAGGCATCAATATAAACAGACAGATAGCCACTATTTTTGTAGTGTTACGCAACTAAGAAAACTCGGTCATCTGGTTTACTGGTAACCACTCGCAGTCGGCTAAAATAGACGGTTCGTAATTTATCGTGTGGCGCATCGATCCACCGGCAACGGATGACCTTGAACACTGTTCGCACCGCCCCGGAAGTTCATGGCCGGTACATATGCGTACAAAAATGTGACGCAACCATTTTTTTATTACCCAATTAATGAGACATATGTGTATGGAGGCTCATTAACATTAAACATGCGAATTCCTAAGCGTATTAAAGTGTATGACTGTGAACCATGGGCGTGAAACTGGGATTTAAAACTTTCTAGATAACGAAAAAGGTTTTGATCTGTTTTATAAGGTGTGACAGGGCTGTCTATAGTCTATGCAACTAAATTGCACATAACTACTACGCAACATACGGTGGGGGGCACATGTCCATAAAGTTACTGTCGGTTATACAAGTGACAAGCAACCTTTACATGTTTATACTTCATAATTAAACGCACGTAATTATAATTTAATTATACGACTAAAACACCTATAGGAAGGCTATACAACAACTAGCCGGCAACCTTTGACTTTAAGGATAGGCACAATACAACCCACAATGATGAACGATCTAAATACGTATAAAAGATGCCATAACACAATCCTAACTACAATATCTCATACAAAGGCGATATAGATGACACTTCCGTAGTGTTAAAACATTCAAATGGGCAGTTTATTACGTCATTGTAAATAGTACGAGTTGCTGGGCAGCCGCCACGCCCATCTGAGCGACCGAATAAGAAACCGGATCGTAATAATTATTACTTAGATGTGCCTGACTGAACTCACACGGACACCGTTCTCACTGTGGTGACTTGTGGTCACCACAATGTGGTCTAAAGACACCCTTAAAATGCAAGCAAGATTAATTATAATGAGTATGGTTTCCATATTAAGATCGTAAGACTTTGTAATTGTGACGAATTTGGCAAAGCGCGTCACATTAAGTACACAATTATACCTGCGATTATAGTGCGCTACAGAATCTTAATGAAACTCGAATTCTTTTAACAATAAATTGATACTGTATGTTATCACGTGTGTCGCGGAGACTGTCACGTGTTATCAACAGAACTATATTTTATTTAGGGGTCATTTTCGCGTGTCGATAAGCGCTCGCGATTTTGTGGTCATGATGGCGCAGCGGCCTGTGTGAGTTGGGAACCGGACTTCGTACGCCCTCGACTAAGCAAATATAACTACAACATTCCTCATTTAAATATTTTGCGATGTTACGAGATCAAACAGTAATAAAAACTTATCTTGTTGCGATGGCGTTTATCAGTCGTCAGCGTGGCTTTAGTTTTTTTTCGTGATAAGACAATACAAATTTATGTTAGGGTGTCACGTTGTAATAAGTACTATTGTTATCGGCATTGATAATGCGACGGTCGCGCGGAGGCCAAGATGGCGGGCGCGATCGCGATGTGAGCATATCAACACATTCAATACCGATTGTTTAAATATCTAAGTGCATATTCTGTGGCGATAAGGCTCAAGGTCCTTTCCACTACGTATGTACATGCATGCCGATCGACCAGTGAAATTACTTTATCGCTAGTTGATAAAGTGCTATTTAATATTTTTTTCGTTACACTGCCCTACTGGCCTAGTGATGCGATTCGTACCTAAATATTTACAAACAAAAAAAAACTTTCTCTATCTTTCGAGATTGCTCGGTGAAGCGTGTAACAGCCACTTGATTTGTTTGTTTACCTTATTAAATAGCTGTTAATGTACTTTTAATTGAAGTAGGTAGGTTGAACTTGTGTTTCTAAATCTCTTATCACGAGCGTTTATACATGTTGATGTTATTTCGCGCAGATAGAACAATGTTGCAATCGATTGCGTATTTATTGGCAATCAAAATGAAACATTACAAAGTTAGTACTTACGATTCAAATTAATTATGACATTCTTGTAGTCAACATGCTGACTGTCCCAGCAGTTGATTTAACATCGGCACAGAAAATAAATGATACAAGCAAGTACTTAAGCTAAGTTATTGAGATCAAATGTGGGCCAGGACCGGTGACTAGGCAGCGCAAGGCTAGGCTAGGTTAGACCAAATATCTGCTAAACTAACGGCCACGCAAATTTAGGTCACTCTAGTGTCAACTATCACTCTTGGGTCTGTGGACATGCCAACAGAACTAGAGTATTTTATAGGGCATTTCACGGAATTTTCCTTTAGTTCGACTGAAGAGAATTCACGCGCAAATTCCTATTTTCAATTAATCAATGATAGGATAGCTGGGTTGCCCCGGACGGAATGCAAGCTAAGCTTGAGCGCTGATTGTCAGCCTAGGTACAGTTGCGGATGGCAACCAATTACCACAACGTAAAGAACGTGAAGGTAGCTATAAAACTGTGTCTTAAACATATATGTATATAGTATTAACCGCGCAAATTGCTTTACTACGCGTTCGAGGCCTTTTGAATTATTATTATTACGCTTGGCGACACGATTAATGTTTCATACAGGACTACGGAAAGATGGTAATATTATATTGCACGTGAACCAATTTCTGATAAGAATGAATGGTTTGAATAAGAATGGCGCGAAATTTTGACAGATCTTTCAAATGGCGGCCATGACTACTAGACAGAATGTTGCAAAACTAATACGATTTTTATTGGGATTGACATTTTGAGATTGAAAAGAATAATATTGATCCGAATACCAAATTAAGTAAACCATTTTTTAAGACAAACTACAGTTGCTATCAAGTTGTAACATATTTAAATAAATATCGTTAAAAAATACTTTTACTTCCACATACTACAGCCACTTAGAAACTAGTACGTAGCCTTGGCTCACTGATTGATACTAAAATGTTTAGGGCGCCGCACAAACCGGATCTTCGTGCCCTAAATTGCCGCTTAAAGGAACTTACAATTCATAGCTAAACTAGTGGCCTACATTCGAGTAAAGACTATTAATCAAGAGTGTGCAATCTGTCAAGATAGTAGCATCAGGTCAAAAACACAACGCTGTTTAAACTTTGCTATCTCGACAAGATATAGGTAGCTAGACAGATACAGATGCGAGTGTGAGTCTACATTGCTATTTTCAGAATTATAAACGGTATGAAAATACAGTATTTCAGATGTGTTGAAAAATGGATTATAGGTATTTTAAAATAAAATTATTACAACGTTGTTACGAACTAAATTGGCGCGAAAATGTGACAACTACGCTACGGGCGTACGGCTAGCTGTGTGGCGTACGGAGCGATAAAACCGCGCATGCGTCGTAAATTCTTCGCGCCCACCGCGCTCACTAGTGATGTGACATAGTAGTTTTTTGTCGACTCCAAGAAACAAATGCAGAATAAAGTTTATCTTTTTTGTTTTTCGCTGGCCAGTAATTACAATTTAGTAGGGTACCTACTCAAATATGTTATTTATCTGATAGAGGCGCTTGCTGACTGATGTTCGATCACGATTATTGAGACGCTGTCTATCAAATTGTCATCCGGCCAAGCTGGACATGGGAGTACCGTGTTTCAAACCGGTCCAGCGAGCCGAGCAAGCTCCACTTCAATGAGATTCCATTTCATTCCACTGCATTCTTACACAAGTAACGGACTAGACACGAGAGTGCCGAGTGCGAAGCAACCGCGTACCTCGCTCAATTCATTTTATACTTCACTAGGTTTTAATTAAATTACTATTTCCGACAGCATATTTATTTTCAACTAAAAGCTGCGCAACAAGTTAAAATGTAAACAAACGTTCGCGGCCGCTGGAATCAAACACATGCCCATCGCGACCTTACCCACTGCTATCGACGATAACTACTATTGCTACTATACACACATAGCACATAATCGGTGGTGTCTACTTGAGGTCGCACGCCATATCACACTCACAGTACAAGCGTTATGAGTATGACATGTCAATTTATATAACAAAACAAAATCTAATAAGAACAATTAATTCTTGGCGGATCTAGATCTTTATAAGTGAAAGTACCGTTTCAAATAGATATTCTTATTTGTCTTTATGATCCAGTTCGATCTAGTATCTCGATTTTACAAGAGCAATAACGTATCAGCAGATGAACAAAACAAACTTGCGATGAATTTCGTTACGAGAGGATGATAACCCTGCCGCCGCCGCCGCCGGCGGGAAGCGCCGGTTGCAATTGGAGGATGCATCAAGGTCTCGAACGTCTCGGTCGATGTACTTATGACCTTAGATCCGTCTAAGCCCGTGAAACGCGGGGAGACCTTTTACTTTAGTTTGCATACAACTTTAATTCGCATTCTAATTAACAATGTCAATCCCGGGAGATGAGAAGCCTGGTACCACCGTTGCGCAATCTGACATTAAGGAAGGTTGAGGCGTTCAAGGTCGCAATAGGCGAAGGTTCCGGAAGAGCGGAAAAGCGGGTGCGTCTAGACGCGGTGGGGGACGCGGGATGGCGGTCGATATGCGCAGTTTCCCGCGCTCACAGTCAGCGCCTGCGTGCTCACGACATTCCCGGTCAACCCAACTTGACGAATACTTAGAGAAACATCTTATGACTAAGCAAGAAAGCCGGTCTTTTGAGACTTAAATCTGATGCGCGGAATATAATTGAGTACTTCGTATTTATTTATCGTGAAGTATATTGAACCTTTGACGAAATTCAATGAACAGCTAAAATATTACAGGTACTTATTCTTGGAGTCATTTAAATTCGCATTGAAAATACAGAAATAATACAAATTCGTCGTATAGTAAATGTGAGAAACAAAAAATAACCACTTTGAATTCGTTATTAAGGTCACCGATCGTCACCGGTATCAGCGGCTTCCCAATAAGCCAAAGAGGCCCTAATATCATCCATTTGAATTTCAAATCAAAGCGACAACACTTTACGAAGATATTTAAACGATCGTTTTGAAACTTAACTTCAACACTGACAATTTATAGGTACCTATTTACGATTTTCCCGAAAATCTGCATGAATTACACGTAGCTTAGAAGTGACGATAACAACGAAAGTAAAGGAGTAAAACCATACAGATAATAAAGGGTACTGACCTGATTCACATGAGTCAGAGGGTGTTTGCACGCCGAGGTAGTCTAGATGCCGCCTGGCCAATGTGTACGAATGGTCGGCTGCTACCACGGCAGAGTCTCTCAAGAGGCGAAGAGCTGTGCCAGCAACATCGACTGAGTGGCGGAACTGAGGTGGTTCATCGCCGTCTATTGATGGTGGAGTTTCTGGTCTAGATGGAGACATATCTCGTCGAAGTAGACTCTGTCCGGGTGTAGTCGGTGTTGTTATTGGATCGGTCGGAACAAATGTGTTGCCTGGATGTACAGAATCGACACAAGAGCCAGCCCACATACAATCATGATGTACTATGTTATCTTTATGTGGCTCCTCTGGTGCGTCCATTATCCTCCAGTCTTCATCACTGTCCTGCAGGGGGTCCGAATAGTTGGCGGGAGGGACTAGATCCAATCTATCTGCTTCATATTGAACTTGAGTCCAAAATTCGGACGTTTGCGTCAACCTCAGGGAGTCCTCGTCCAAGGCTTCCCACATGTCGAACTGAACGAACGAATCGAACGGTGGCGACATTTTTAATTCTATATTCCTAAAGACTAACTAGTTTTAAAGCTAAGTCGAACTCGTCGATATCACAGGACCCTCTTATCACAGGGAAGATGCGCGCGATGGGTACAACGCACGCAGTCTGTAACAATGAAAAATAAACTAGTATAAATATTAAGAATAACTAGCTATAATACACATAAACTTAGCAAAAGTTTTCAGTTGCATAACCAACCAAATTATTAAAAAAATTGTAAGTGCGCGAAAAGATCCTAAGTCAACAAACACTTAAAATACTATCGCTTCATAAAATAATTTTATTTTTTAATTGTAATTATTATGTAAGATATTTAACAGTGGAATAATAACTAAGCAAGTACCTTATAAAAAAATATTCGATGTAGTAGTATTGTATTCCGATAAATTGCACAAGTCCACAAATCACTAAAGTATTGCACTGTATTTTTCGAGTAATTCGAAAAAAAAGTATTTTATGAAAATAAAATAATGAATAAATTGAAGCACTGAAGGGTAATAACCCCTTTTTATTTACAAACAATCGCGAATCGAAACGGTACAGCGACTCAAGCTAACTGTCAGTAAGGAGGAAGTGTCCACCGCGGTGCCAGAAACCAGACTGAAGTCTGGATACAAGACCGAACAATTTTAAAGAGTACATTGGCCTTGGGCCCTATCCCACTTTAAAGAAATACAATTAGTCATTGTCCTGACTGCCTCCCCCGCGACTTTTTTCTCCCGGTTCTCTTTACCTGAAATAGAGCGGGCGCATCACTGATCCCGCCATGTTTTTGCGCCCATCGTACCAGGTAAAGATTTCCGTAAACTGTTTTTGTTTACAAGCGCAGAATGGCGCGAAATGAGTGTTTACTAATAATAATGCAAATGAACGAGTCGTTTTCCCGCTAATTTACGCCTTCAGTGCAATGTGCGACATACCTCTACGATCTACGTTATTATTTAGGACTAGTGTTACAACAACTTTTTTTTTCTAAGTTTATGTTTAAATAAACATGGTGTCTTATAAAAATATGGTGTAGGTAAGTTAAAATTAAAATAGAGCTATCGTTATTCTATTAAAAGTAGGTAGACACCTAAAATGTTGATTATTTTTTGTGAGAAGGTAGGTAATGTAATGTTTTATATAAATTATAATATCTCTGCACTATGTTTTATTTTGTATAATTATTTAAACTATTTTTTAAACAGAGGAATAACGACATTTTCACCACACAATATTGTTACTAGTCCAATAATAATTACAGGTGGGTAGGTAGTCAATTGTAATAATATGTAATTAGTTCCCGAACTTTTGTGAACATTTTGGATATTTCCCTTTTAAAGTTTTCACAATTACTTACTAAATTAGATACATAACTAAATCTTACATAGATAATTATTGCAAAATTAAAAACAAATTTCTTGCTTGGTAATGCAGTTGTGAAATACTTGGAAATGTTTGTAAATACATTTCATAAATATTGCACAACGAAAGCAATCTGTCAAAAAACATTTTATCAATATTATTTTAAGTTATCTAAGTACACTTAAGTATTATGTAGGTAGAAGTAAGTAGGTACACTTTAATTAACACTTATCTTCATTCAAAAGTTATTTCGTAATGATTTTTAATGAGAAATTTACTTTTTTTTTTGTAATAAGTACTTAAATAATTTTTTGACAAAATAATTGTCATCCAAAAATCACTGACGACATAAAATCTGAAATTGTCAATGACATGTCTTAATTAATTTTATAAAACCTTTTTCGTTTCGCACAGAAAAAGTGCCTACCTACCTTCAAGGATCACTTACTTTTTTTAGTTCACAAAAGAGATTCTTGGAAAATTACAATTCAGTACTACCCTCCTACTACGTTCTTATTGTAAGTAACTTTGCCTCAACAATAAGGTAAAGATTTTGGGCGCTGCCAATTCGCAGAAAAACTCATTAAACCTATAGTATAGGTTGGAGTTAGCCGGCAACGCCCCAAGCGCACAAGTATTTAGTACCCACACTTATATTCGAAATTTAATGTATCACTGCTCACTGGATATACTATCTTAATTATTATAATCAATCAAACACTCACCAAAAAGTTTTGTGCAAAACGCAATCCGGCAGCGGCCGGTGTATTACACAATTTTACACAAGATTCTTCAGAATCTTCGACAAAGTTTTTTCCGTACACACTGCGTAACACTCACTGAGAATATGCGATCGGTTATACAGTGTAAATTATTTAATACGATACTTCTTCCAAGACCTCCGATTGAGTTTGTCAAACACTGAAACATTATTCGGGAGCCGGCCGGTTCTAAGGAGAGCCGCGCGTGCGATTCGATGGGCGCCGTGGACACGACTACAAGCTAGATGAACGTATTGTACGAACCGCGCTGTGAGTAGCGACTAGCGGTCGTCGCCGGTTCAGCCGGTTGCCGGCGTTCGCGAGCGGCGCGGTGACGCGGCGCCCTCCGCTCCCCGCCGCGTCCCGGCTAATTCGATGTCATTCACGAAATTCTCTGAAAATACGCACATATCCTAGTTGGATATTACCTAAACGCAGGCTAAACCTATCAAAGAGTATGGATGAGAACAATTTCTGCTCAAATTCGTTGAATATGAAGTCGAATTTTGCAGAACAATTTTGGTAACCGCGATTGTCTTGAGGGGTGGAGGGTGGAGGGGTCGCTCGAAGAAGGAAATCAGCGCAGCGGCATTCAAAGAACACGAAAGCAAGGATGTGTGTGTGCTAGTGTTTTGCGAATGTGTGCTTGGCGCGTCGAGTTGAATATCGAGGAGGCGAAACACCGGCTAGATACGCTTATACCTCGCCTCACTCCTCACTCGGCTGCCGGCCTTGCTGCGAGGAGATTGTGTCGCTTTGTTTTTTAGCAGCTGCAGATATCGAAGCCAGACGGTCAACATTCCAGAGGCGGCGGATTATGGCGCGAAGCAGAAATACCTGAGCGATTCTGATGAATTCCCGCGTATTATTTACTGGACGTCTACACAGCAAACAATTAGCGTTTGTGAGGTCCCGCAGCTGTAACTACAGGTGTACGTATCTTAACCGAGATGAAGGTCTTAACCCCAGATCGCTTTAACGAGCCTTTTTATGGGTTTCGTTTGTAGATTTCTGAGAAAGCATAAATATTATGAGCCCGAAGCTATGCAGACGCTGCAATAAAATCTGGAATCAGTTTTGCGCAAACGCTGAATAGATAGTGGATCCCTACCTACAGTAGGTACATTTTTCAAACATAAATTCAGGATAAAATACCTTCACTACTGGGTGGGTACTTACCTATTTTATTTTTAGTAAGTTTACTAAATAAATACTATTTTGGGCACCTCTAGGTGTTCACATTTTACACTAAGCAACAAGGGTTCAATCCTAACAATCATTAATATAATAATATCAGTACCTGGTGTACCTACCTATCCAAGTATTTAATACACGAATAAGTTCAGGTTATAAATATAATGTAACCTACTACACCAGGAAAAACGTTGTTCGAGTTACATAAAATATTCAATTGTGTGACTATTTGCACAGTGCTACCAATTTAATTCATACCTACCACCTGAATACACGGATGTATGAGTAAGTAAATTAAAATTAAATATTCACTTAAAATTAGGTATTAAATTAAAAAATAAAATAATTAATTTTACTAAAATTATATTTATTATTGGCATGACGCTTCTCAAAATGGGCAACGTTCGATATTCGAATTTTTGAAATAAAACTAGGGTTCCGTTCCACTGACAAGGGTTGTGAATACGTTTTGTTGTTCGCATTGTTATTATACGTAAGGTTGGGAACAAATAGGTAATCCCGCACAACTAACCCCTTATTCCCGCAAAGGAGTTCAACGACCCCGCATTCCAGGCGTTGCATTCCCGTACAAATAAAAATCCGCATCGACTTTGCAATCCTTACGGCTAATAAAAGTCATTATTTCTCTTTCATTTATGAATTACACTATAAAATGCTGTGGGATTTTAATTTCGTTCGATTTTATAGCTAAGTATTTTATTTCTCGATCGGTTCATCCATCAATGCGACATTGCAAACCTCAATAACTTATTATAACTACGTACAATAAGTAATACTGAAGTGAGCGAGCGTGTAATTAATAAATTAATTGTTAATTAATGTTAAGAGCTTCATAATGTAATACTTATTGAAAACAGCTTTTTGTAATTATGGGTTTTATAAATATTAATCGCTTTTATCGTTACAATCTTGATCTTAAACGTGAATTGCATACAGATTTGGCCACCGTTGTGAAAAGAATCTTAATAACTTTGATTTCAATGACTTCTTGAATAACTTTAGTAAGATATTTGAAAAAAATTGATCAAGCTTACCCCAATAACTGTAACCCTTTACACGTACATCCCTTCAATTAATTTCACATTCATTCATCCCTTTTCGTATAAAAAATAGATAAGCAGGAAGTATAGAACGTGTACTTCCGAACGTAAGCTAGCAAGGGTTGTCAAACAATGCCACTTAACCCACAATTTTACAATTTCCCTCGCATAAATGAAAAAAATATTCAAATCTGCGCTCTATGGTCCTTGGAATAGATTTTAACATTTTAACCCTTTGAATGCGGAATTTGAAAGGGGTAACATCAAAACCCGATATAATCCGGGGCCTCAGTCAAACTCATTTGTCTACGGTCGGTAACTGTCACGTTTTTACGACATGTCACTTCATTATTTTGACAAGTGAAACTGTCCCAGTGATCAAAGTGTACGGCAGGTTAGATTCAAACGTTTTATTAACATGCAGCAAGTTATTTCTGAATATGTAAGGATTGTTAGGTTTGAATTGAATTACGTGTATCGTGTTGTTTTAGTGTAATGTGTGAATGACGACCTATAAATATTAAATGTACATAAATACCTTAATAGGTAGGGAACAGTTTTAAACACTGTTTACTATGATTTTAGTCAGAAAGTGTCGTCAATGAAAATAAATATTACTTTACAAATATACTTAAATATAAATTAAAAATTAACGCCTAATAGAGGGAACTGCATAATTATTAATTACAATGCACTCTAAGTGTTATCGTACGTACTGTATAATTAAAATTAATTAGAATGATTGCCTGGCGATACTTAGTACTTTTAATTCTACATGCAAAATCAGTGTACTAATAATAATTAATTAGCACTATGTTGTTAACTACTGACTATAAAAATACGATGGCCATGGCTATAGTAATCATAGAATGCAATAAAAGTACACGCATTCCTGTTGAACGGGCTTTGTAACAAAAACATAGGGTGTGAAAAAATTCAAACAAAATTATTCCTTCTTGTCACATGTCATTAAAAATACAAAATCCTTAACACAATGGATATGTCATCCCTAATAAACGGTTTCATGCGTTGTGCGTACGCGCAGGGTGGTAACGGGCTATTTGTCACAACAGGAAGCGAGATTATCCTCATTATGTTAGAATGTGTCGTTAATCCCCTTTTTATTTGGTTAAACATTATCCCTAATGCACATTCGTGATGTGCAGCCATCGCTCAACCGTAAATGGGAAGTTTTATTTTTGTTTCGATTGACCGATAGTAATAAAATGTAAACATACATAATTATTACGTCGTTTGAGTGGCGGACTTAAGTGAAGAGTGTGATTGTGATAAAGATTAATTGCAACTAGCAGTGTTTGTAGATCTTTTCTGGAAACAAAAAGTTTTATAATGTGTTCTCTAACATCGAAGAGTTTTTTGAACTTAGGCGAAAAAATTAATTATATTTACAAAAAACAAAACTGTTCATCGAAAGAAAGAAATAGGAAAAACAACACCTAAGTCGGTATTTTACTACAACACTTTTATGCTCAAAACGCCTACTTCAAGCCATAAACAAGTCTACGAATTCCCACAATGGCACTAGTAATTCCGTAATTCAAACCACCTTTTTTTATTATCATTGCCAACTAACTTGTACAGGTAGATAAACCTCACTTACAAACTTGTTATTTGTAGGAATATTAAATCAATATTTCCGTTTTAAACCCTTCAAGTTTCGGGACGTACAAAAATACACCTCGCGCATATTCCCACGATAACACTATGTGACAGGATAGATATCTTAAATTACAAATATCGGTGCCTTTATATACGACTCGGGTGTTCGCAGCTGCAATTTCTGTACAATCAGGTAAACTAGGTCGAAAAAATAACTCTGGTTTTATAATGATAGAGTACCTATTTATTCAAAATTAGCTTTAGCCCGCGGCTTCGCCTGCGTGGAGGTCGGAAATTATCCCACGGGAACGTACTACCAGGATAAAAAGTATCCCAATCCTAACCCAGGTCATGATCTACCCATGTACCAAATTTCATCCAAATACGTTCAGCCGTCTGTTTTAGCGTGAAAGTGTAATAAACAAACACAAAAAATTAAATCTTTTCTCTTTATAATATTAGTTTAGATTAGATATAGTTAGGATGTAAAAAATAGGCTGTTCAAAATTAAGAGAATTTATTCGCAATTTCGAAACAGTTGTTCAAAAGTGCGACAACATTTTTGAAGGTAAACGGACGGTTAAGATTTTTTTTCTTCGAATTTTTGGTGTATTGTATGTATGTAGTATGTAATTAGGGTACCTACCTGGACTATTCCTGGAAATTTGCCAAATGAGATGAGAAATGTTAAAAACCCAGTATTTCTCTTACAAATAAAAAAAAACTGATAACATGAAAATGACGTGTAAAAAATTATGGAATTGTAATTTTTGCAATCATGTCTAATTTGATACCTAACACTTCCTTGTGTTATACCGATAAATTATTATCGGTTTTAGGCTCGCTTCTGGGCGAGGCGAGGTTTAGAAATCTTATCGGATGATTATATAATTGAATTTACTTATCACTATCAGACAATGATATTAGGTACTTTTTAGCGTTTATGCTATAAGTGTCATTTTTAAGTTGCACAACAAAGGAGGTTTTAAGAGTGGCTATTAACAGCCACACGGGTCCACCGAAGGTAAAGCTACGCTTGCCGAGGTCTGTCCGTGGATGGGTGACCATCCATTACATATCGAGACACCTCCGGGCCTCTGAAAGCACGTTCGTAGATCTTTGACAGTTGTTACGGGACGCCCGATTTTTGACAGTCTTACCAATTAAGGCGTATCGTGCTACCCAGTTCCTGGGTTGTGGAGGTTAAATAGCTCAGGCAGTCACTCCATGTAAAATACTGGTATTCAGCTGCATTCGGTTAGACTGGAAGCCGACCCCAAAATAGTTGGGAAAAGGCTAGGCTGATGATGAACACATGAGGATTTATTTACAATAAAATGTTCATAATTATTTTATGCCTGGCAAACATGATCTTTGACAACTGCAATGATCAGAATAATATTGTACATTATTATTAAAAGTTATCGTAAAAAATAAGCATTCGCATAAACTTTCTAAGATTTACCCGAACGCGATAAAATAAAATAAATTCCACGGATTAACTCGCTTTTGTACTATTTCCTAAAATTTCCTGGTGTATAGTAACAATACCTTAATAAATAAAGCATTACAAATCTAAACTTTGGAGAAGTAACAAAAACAGGTAAAAAAACTTTCTTTTGTTTTTTCTACGGATGCTTAACACCTTACTGCAGGCTACTGAGAACACTTGTTACTATTTTTTTAAACTTTCCATAAGGATTAATAAGTACCTAAAATTTTGATATTAATTAATGTTTTAACACTACAGAAAACAATGGGCTGATAAAAATACCCATAGGAAACGAGATATTGTCGTTAAGGAAAATTTATTTCGATATAACTAACCAAGATTCCGTTGAGGATAATTAAAACATTGTGAATGTAGACACCTATATAGGTACATAAGGTTTTAAAGGTATTTATTTTAGTCAGTGCCCTTAAATAATAATGCGTGTACAGGAAACTTTGCTGATAATAATTTTTCACGTTTAATTGATTGAATTGACGATATATGACGGTAACTAAAGAAATAATATAATAATTTTAATAAGGAAAATAATTCGTGTTTTTAAGAGGAAACTTATTTAGAGATAGTTGGAAATTGATAAGTTGTTTATTGAATATTCCAGTGTTCAATGAAATTTAGGAAATTAATAAAGAAAAGAGATATTGTTAAGTAAGCAAAATAGCTGTTATGACTTTTAAATTTTATGTTTATAAAACGTAGAGTGCTCAACAGCTTCAAAAGTTATAGTCTTGTTTACTTATGGTTATGGTAAAAAAAAATGTCAAGTGCAGAATAAATGTCAGACTGTTTAGCGGTAAAACTAACTTTTTTAATCATTTGTGCGGCACTTTTTGGTTAATTAGTAAAGGCCAGTTACTATAGTTAATTAGAGGCAATATAAATGTAAAAACTCATAAAGAATTATCGGAAAAGGTACTCGTGTTATTATTTTAATAGTAATATGCAGAACTTAATAGGTACCTATTACTGACAATTATTATCTAAGAACAGTGTGGTAACTATTTTAGGGAGCAAGCGGAATGTCAATTATGTATGTGTGTGTGTGTGTGTGTGCGTGTGTGTGTGTGTGTGTGTGTGTGTGTGTGTGTGTATTGTGTATTATTGTGTGGCCCATAACCTGATGGATTATTGGTAGGAAAATAAGAACATTGGTAAGATGATGACAGATTGAATTACTCACAGAGCGAATACAGTTTGCACTACAAAGGAAAATCGACTGGAGAGTCTTTGACAGCTAACACAAACAGTACACCGACATGACATTGACGTTTAGTTTAAAACCTTCAACAAAGATGTCATTATCGAACCTCGTTATAAATAAATACATAATAGCACCTACCTGGTTAACACAGACTTAATGATTATTGATATTTAACTACTATTAATTACTAAAGATATTATTTAATGATTATTATTTATGTGTAGGATTTTTAAGCTATTGCATAGCTTTTATCGCGGGCTTTGAGCGCGGCGACCGAATCAAGAAATTCTGTAACGAAAAAAATCTAACACCCCCCACTCCGCCTACCATGTAATGACGGTTCCCATGACAACGTGATGTTGACATGGGAACGTAATTTTAGTTTTATGTCATCACGTCATCATCCCAAGTGTACAAATAGGAAGTATGGAGGTTACAAATGCTATGCAATAGCTTTACCGCGGCAGTCCCCGAGTGCCACACGTTTTTTTTTTTGTTTGTTACTGATTTTATTCATGAAAAACATACCTACATACTTATACAATTAGAACAAGGTATTTTCTCCTGTAACAGAAAAACAATTGACAGAACCTCGTTGCTAAACCAAATACGAATATAATATTCCATATTGAAACAGAGGTCATGTAACCAGGAAAATATAATTATTTGCAAGACCTTGATCTCACTGACGGACGCGATACGGTCCTACGACCTTGTGTGTTTCCGCCCTTATCAGCACTACACTACATCCATTTCAGGACGATACTCGTAAACGTCATCAGTTCTGATAGTGACATCTTGTTTTATGAATGAGTTTGCCATTCTCATTTTCATTATCTTCTGGTTACGTTATATTTTAGTACGTAAACTGTACCGAATTATTTAAGGGCCTATATTGAAAATAAATAGTAGTTTGGTGGGCGTGGCTTATTGCCCCCGCACGCGGGGAATGGCGGTTCTATATTCGATGGTTGGCCGCCACATCGTCGCGCTGCGACAAACGTATCAGATCCAGTAGCAAAAAGTGGAACTAACGAAATAATTGACCGGAATTTGAAAACGTTAGTTACTTAGCATGGGCTTTGGCTAAGCATTATTCTTGTCACTGTCGCACAACTGTCATACTAAAAGTGCATGATAAAGACAGAAACTATCTAAGAAAAAAGCGCGTGCTAAGTAACAATAATTTATCTCGGTCAATGAAATTTTGCGAACTATGGAGTAGACAAATAATACAAAATATTTAATTATCAGCAAAAATATTTATTGTTTACAGAGTGACATTCCCACACACAAAACGTATGGGAAAAGTTTTTTGCGATTTCTGACTTGGTTCTGAGTTGGCCACTTAAGTTTTTTGTTCCATAAAAGAAACAGGTTCGATTGGCATCAAAAAAAGTTTTTGTGAAAACTGCCCATTTTCTTGCTGACTAATATTTTTTTCGAAATCTGTGAATGCAGATCAAAATGTCTTAAAAAGTTAAGGACAGTCTTCTAAGACCGTTTTCCTGTAGCAACAATGGTTATGGTAGTTGCCCTTATTGCCCCATCTCAAAAATCCAACCTGTATACAGGTTGTCTCAAACGTAATGATCCAAAGGCAAATGGGGTAAAGTGGAGGTGGCCACCTATTGTTTAAAAATTTAAAAGTTAGGATATTCTCAACAGTTCAGAAAATTAACCATTTTCAAGAAACTTTTTACTTTCATTTGGATTTTTCGACCCTGTGAACAAAATTTTTGACGTAGCGAGTTCAATGGCTGGAAGATGTCTTGATATTGTAGATACAAGCCCATGCCCAATGCCTATAGGCAGATTATGGGCTATGATGGCTTTTGATAATGACAACACAAGTTGTGAAGGCCTACGAAGGTCAACAGCGAAAGTAAAAAAAAAAAAATTAATAATTAAACACATGTACCGAAGGAACACGAACACGTTTAAATATGTTAAATTTTAATACTAAACGCTTTTCTGAGATGTTTCGGTAAAATTAGAGCACAAAGTTTTGCGGGTAGTTCGACCATGTTATGAAACCCATTTTTTTTAAAGGTTTTCATTAAGCTACCTTTGTAAAATTTTCCCAGTCTAACTATTAATAATTAAGGTACTTTTAAAGCTATGTGCTATGTGCACTTTTTTAAATCTGGGCTTAGAAAGCTTCGATAAAGTTTAATGAAAAATTAGAAAAGATAAGTAAAAATAAAATCTGAAGCGCTACAGAGCCACACTAAACGTAAATAGGAACGTAATCTTCCAGCCTACACTATCAAGGCATCTTTAAGCCAGATTTATTTATTTATTTATTTAAGGAAAAACAAACAGTAGCACAATAAAAAATAGTCACAATATCTTAAATATAACATTTTAAACAATTTTCCTACTATGTTTTCGTACTTACGATTTAAACTGGCTACGTCGAAAATGTTGTCCACAGGGCCGAAAAATCCAAATGAAAATGTAAAGTTTCTTGAAAATGGTTAAATTAGTGAAATCTTCTGAACTATTGAGAATATCGAAACTTTAATTTTTTTAAATGATGGGTGGCCACCTCTACATTACCCCATTTGCCTTTGGACCACTACGTTTGAGACATCCTGTATAATACTTGCTGTATGCCGCGATTTCACCCGCGTAAGTCTCGATCCATTGGGAATATCGGGATAAAAAGTATCTTATGTAGGACATACCCAGGTCATGGTCTACCCATGTGCGAAATTTTATCCAAATCCGCTCAGCCGTTTTTGCATGAAAGCGTAACAAACAAACATACAAAAAAAACTGGCCACGTGCCTGTCAGACCACGCACAATGAAGGGTTCCGTAGTTGGGATGAATTTATCCCAAAAAAAAACTTAACTTAGTAGTTGAGAAACATGTTCTCCCATACATCGATAGGTACGTCACGGTCAATTCTCCAATTTCAAATGCAAGTTGGTGATCGCAAAAAATTTTTTTTTATATGATATATCTACAAATTATTATCAATGTTCAGACTTTTTCCTTTACTTGTGCTGTGAGACCTTGCTTCCTGCCAAAATTTCATAATTCTAGGTCAACTGGAAGTACCCTGTAGTTTTTGATTTACTTGCGATTATCAAAATATGCCACATAAAGGGCCGTATTTTTTTATTGCGTTGACTTAGAAGCTTGATTTTTTTAGAGTTCTGAGGGAACAATATTTGAAATTTGGCAAAGGGTAGACCATGACCTGGTTAAGTCATAATCATAAGTAATTTATTTCATAACAAAATAAATTGTGTTGAAAATATTACAGTGATGATAAATTGGTTTAGACTTTAGGACATAGGATACTTTTTATCCCGATATTCCACGGGATTGGGACTTATGCGGGCGAAATCGTGGAGTGCAGCTAGTCCTAATAATAAAGCTGAAGAGTTTGTTTTCTTGTTTGTTTGAACGCGTTAATCTCTGGAACTACTAGTCTGACTTGAATTTTATTTTGCATTTGATAGCCTGTTACATACATACATACATACATGTTAAAATCATAACCCTCCTTTGATTTTGCCGTAGTCAGGTAAAAACTCTCCTTTTTTACAATTCAAATGCGACTCCATTTCTTTTTTGTGATCTATGATTCGTAGTGACAGTACTTGACATATTGATGTACTGTTGACGTATTTCAAAACCTAAAAACGAATTTTATTTAGCCTATTTCTTTAGATAAAAGATTATTAAAAGTTGTAGGTATAAAAATAGATGTTCTTAGAAAATAAAATGCTTACACAATAATACATTAAAAAGCGGGAATAGATTGTGTTGGTTGTGCTTTAGTGAAGGTGGAGAATTCGACTCACTATTATCATCATCTTATTGCTATTGAATTCCTGTAAAATGAGTTCATTGATAGCCCTGTGCACTCCAAACGTTGCAGGTACTGTTCAGTTTTGATTTTATATTTCTTTCTATATTTATAAATAATTTAAATGTCACCACGAAATCATAATAGAAAAATAATGTTATATTGTTCGCAGGACTCACAAGAATACACACACACAGTCTGAATACCTATTCAACACTAATTGCATTCAATAATTACTTTAATTTGCTGAAGTACTAACTTTTTCTGTAAACAAAATTCTTTAAATCACGTAAATTTGATCGCACCGATTTGCAAAAAAGTGACATAGATTCTTCGTTGATGAGCCCCATCGGGCGACTGATCTATGAATGAACGAGAGTGATGACAATACTTTTGATAGGCGAAAGAAGAGATGACGATAATGTGTGTCCGCTCGGAATAAAACAACGTATGTGCCAAAACGAAATGCCGTCTTTTGTAAATGAAAAGTATTATTAAAAAAAAAACTGCTTTTCTTAAAACTCGAAACGCTTACTTTCTATGTTTTAAAGTAAATTCCATTGAATAACTCATAAGCGTTGCGCCATGATACTCAAAATAAGATAAAAATAGATAGACCTTTGCAAATTTTTTGTATCGAGAAAATTTCATTGTATCGTGTATTCCTTTTTCCGGATACTAGATCATATAGTTAAAAATCATACACCAAAATTTGAAATCCCTATTCCAAATACTTTGAAAGTTACACGATAAAGAAAAAGCCCATTTTTTTCAATATATCACCTTAATCAATTTTAATCTTCCCGCGTTTTCGTTACGGGTAGTCAGAAGCCCAAATCTGACAACCAGTCTTACCAAACGGGTTTAGTGTTACCCAGTAACTGGGTTGTGGTGGTCAGATAGGCAGTCGCTCCAAGTAAATACTTAGTATTCAGCGGCATCCGGTTAGATTGAAAGCCAACCCCAACATAGTTGGGCAGACTGATTATTTTCCCATGAATTGTGAGATAATATCGTAGGTAGGTATCGTAGGAGCAGTGGTGGCCCAGTGGTAACGGCCGCGACTTACGAGTTGTAGGTCCGTAGGTTCGAACCCAGACAGGTGCTTTACTTTGTGTAAATTATTTCATCACCACTGCTCTCAAAACGGTGAAGGAAAACATCGGGAGGAAACCGGCATGTCCTAGAACCGAAAAATTCGGAGACATGTGACATCTACCAACCCGCACTGGGCCCGCGTGGTAGATTACGGCCCACTCCCTCTCACAGAGAGGAGGCCTGTGTCCCAGCAGTGGGAACATTTATAGGCTGATGATGATGATGATGATGATCGTTGGAAATTTATCTTATTTATTTACCCTAAAGTTTAAGCTACGATGAGGAAGTTTATCGCCTTTTATCATAGATATACTTTGTTTTAAACCTTTAATAATTATATCTAAAGGATTAATACTTAATATACCGACTATGTATTCAGGTTAATCGGTTTATGTGAAAAAACCCGCCTTATCTACAGACCGTGCCAATAGGAATATTTTATTGATAAGACAACAATAATAATTACTTAGTGGTTCATTTTGAACTTATTTTTTTTTTAAATTGAATTTTATACTTAAGCCATTTAAATAGTATGTACAGTACATACATGTTTTGGTGTGATACACTGATAATACCTTTAAACGAGCAATTTTTGCATATTTATCTAAATCTCGGAAATGGCTCGAACGATTTTCATGAAATTTAGTATGCAGGGGGTTTCAAGGGCGATAAATCGATCTAGCTAGGTTTCATTTTTAGAAAACTAACAAAAAAAAAATGTCAAGGTCATCCAGATATTATTTACCTAACAAAATAAAACTTATTTTTTACTTTTTATTTGAAAAAATATACTTAAGTATGTATACTTACCTATATAAAAATAACTTTTCTCAAAGATGCTTGCTAATTCGAGCATTTTAGCGGCGATTTATCCGTTTTTCAGGCATCATCTAATTATATTTACATAAACTCACGCCTTCATCTCATGGGGGTCAGGAAGAAACGAGAGAACGCCACCAGCACGCGTAGCATGACCACCGTAGAAACGAGTTTTGTCGACGGAAGAGTAGACAAAATGACAGATAAACAATCACAATCTGTCATTTTGTCTATTCTTCCGTCGACAAAACTCGTTTCTACGGTGGTCATGCTACGCGTGCTGCTACGATCCTTACATACTTTGACCTTTCTGAAGAAAATCACCAATAAGGTCATTATTTATGTCCTCTTAGGTCGTCCCCAAATGACGAAGAATGAATGTTGCGGAGCTCGTGGCTAAGTAATAACAGCCGCATGATTTGATCCTTCAGGTTAAGCTACGCTTGCCGAGGTTGGTCTGTGGATGGGTGACCATCTTTACATACCAAGACTCTTCCGTGCCTCGGATAGCACGTGAAGCCGTTGGTCCCGGCTGTCATTCGTGGATCTTTGACAGCCGTTACGGGTCGTCAGAAGCCCGAAAGTCTTCCAACCAGTCTTACTAACGGTGTTATTATATTACCCAGTTATTGGGTTGTGGAGGTCTGATAGGCAGTCGCTCCATGTAATATATAGTATTCAGCTGCATCCGGTTAGACTGGAAGCCGACCCCAACATAGTTGGGAAAAGACTAGGCAGATAGGTCGTCCCCAAATCAAATCAAAATATTTGACAATGAAAGAAAGAGAATTTTTTTTTTTTTTTATTGGATTATTTATTAATAATCCGATTGTCCTCATGAGAACCAGCACAGCGGGGCACTTGCGTAACAACATTAACAATTCCAATCCTCGTTATTTTGACAATTCGACGATACTCATTGCGTTATTTACGTTGTCGAGCAGACAAAATTTTCAAACGTAGAAGCAATGGATTAGAAATTTCCTTCAAAATTCTTCTGATTGTGATTGAAAGTGTGTTACGCAATGGGGTGCTATTTAAAAACTAGCGATGTCACTTATGTAACTACTAACTATTAGTTTACTATCTACTGCTTCACTAACATGATCGATAAGGGACTACAATGTTTGTTTAAGCCGGAAATCGAAGACGCACCCAAACAGACCTGAGGCTCTACTTACTGAGCAGATAAGTAAGTTTTATTGGTGATATTAAGTAGATAGATAACTCCATTCCAATGAATTATTAACCACCTACTTATTGGATCCCGAGTTGGAACCCAAGGCACGCACCTCTGAGTTTTCGGATTTATGTGCGTATTGTATAATTATTAGACATCTCTAATTGAACCGAACCCGAACTTCGGCCGAACATTCGGTTAAAATGAAAAGTTCGGCCGAACTTCGGCCGAATTTCGTGCGCCTTCTCGAGAGCGACACGTCGTGAGTTTTTTACGTATTTACTTCAATTATTACTAGATGTAGATACCCCGCCCGCACACCGCGCTTCCACCGCGTGGCCTAATAAGAAGAACAGATTTTCAAGACTAATAAGAACTGATTTAATTTAAAGGTTTACAGTTACAATGTTCCTAACCAAAATAAATGACCATGAGTGAGTAAAAGACATAATTTTATTTTACAGTAATGCTATTCTAATTCTATTAAATTTCAGTCAAAATAGTGCAAGTAGGTATTATTTTTCTTGTGCTGAATGTTCGGCATCTGAACCGAATTTCGGCCGAATGCCGAAGTTCGGTTCAAGCTGCCGAAATTCGGTTGAACCGAATGTGAACCGAATTTCGGCCCATCCCTAATAATTATCACTTGCTTCAAAAACGGTGAAGGAAAACATCGTGAGGAAACCGGCATGCCTGAGAGATATTTCTCGACTGCACGAGAAGCCAAGTCAGAGGCCCATGGGCAGCTTTAAAACTCTGACACCAGGTTAGTCAGTTACCACACGAAAAAAAGAAGAAGACCTCTAACTAAATGCTTCTTGAACCCGATTTCTTCTGCGTCAAAGCAAACATTAGCAGTTCCGATTAGTAGGTTGGATTAACAGCAGGTAATTTATCCACTGGTTTAATAATATACATTTTACCTTCTGGGGAGTTTGTTGCAGTTGCAAAGCAAAAGGCGGGCGTTTTAGGGGACTGTCTTATGTAATTCTGACGTTCGAAAAGTGCCAACTCTCAGCTTAATTTGAATAAATGACTTTTAATTATTTTAAACTCGGGCCCAGTTCTAAATTAAAAAGCACGAAGAAAATATTAAAAATACATAGAACGGAAGACGGAACCCAAATAACTCAAAAGAATCGTACGTATGCGGATTTGCCATTTCGCAAAAGTCCATAGATAAGGAGTGCGGTATCACTGATTAAACACACTCAACTTATATACCTACTTACATAATGCTCACGTCATACATTGGCCGTTATATTACGTCAACAATTCTTTTTAAATTCCTACCTATGTTTATTTACGATGGTTGCTTGGATAATTTTGAAAAATATTTTATTTCATTTCCTGTACCCTAATTGCATGCCTAATCAAACTCAAACTCAAAGCATTTATTTCAAATAAACCAATTACAGGTACTTTTGAATTGTCAAGGGGTCGGTCAGTCAGAAAAATGAAGCTAGTTGCCCATTCCAAAGCGTAGTAGGTACCTATGGAGAAGAACGGGCAAGAAACTCCACGGACACTCTTTTAAATCAAAATATTGTTACAAAATATTGGTTACATCATTCGTGTTGAATTTATACATGTGAGAACAATGTAGAAAGACGTGCACGTTAAAAGCGTCCGTAATAAAAATATAATAACAATTCAAAAATTTAAATAAATTAAAATAAAATAAACCGTGGCAGCTAAGAGATGACCAGTCCCTACTGACGGCGCCCGTTCACGAACATGACGTATGGATCAGCACCATTTAGCTCAACCATTTTGAAGGGAACTTAATGATCCAACACACACGCCACCATCAGCGAGACATTTGAGTGAGCATGACATACTCTCAGCTGCCAGAGCACATTCAAGTCAATGAAAGACGTACCCAGTAAATGGTAGCTTTATGGAATGTACAACATGGTCACAGTGCTCACACATGTGATATGCAATTATACAATACAAAGAGATTGAATTTATACAAGGAAAAGATAGTTTTACAATCTTCAGCAGCTGCAACAATATTTTCGAATGCTGCAATTTGCAATATTTTCTAATACACGATCAATCACAGTCTGAATCGTTGTGAAACAGATTGCCAATCCATTGATTCATAAGTTCGAAAAATCTGCTCAACAAACGTAAATAACGCAATGAATGTTGTTGAACTGTCAAAATGAAACAGATTAGCTTTAATCATTTACGATTTTTTTTAACGTAATTAGATAGCTGGTTTATTTATTTTGAACGCAATCCATACAGTTTTGATGCTTAGTGCTGTTGTGCGAAATTACCAAGTCCTTTGCTTACTCCCAGACCCAGTGCTTTGTTTGGTCTTTCGAGTCTGCAAATACACAGTAGGTAAAGACAGGAATTTAATTGTTATGTAAATTGACTACTAAGTTAAATACGGTAGTTGCCCAGGTAAAAAAAAGAAAATTCTATTTAGTCCGTCTATCAGATAATTATTAAAATTTAGACACGTATTTTTTGCTTTTTCATATTAATCAAAAATAACTTAGAAAAACACGCATTAATGTTGGGAAATGGGCTCGCTACGTCACACAACTCAGTATAAAATTTTGCAAGGCGTGACGTCATGCCACATTTTAACTTAATGCATCGCCGTAATCTTTTGATTACGTCAAAAAAGAAAAAATACGTGTCCCATATTTTTTAATAATATAGACGGACAAAAAACATTTTGGACACAGGCCTATTGTTCGTATATTCAAATCACAACTGTCACTCTTTTACAGTTATATGAAATGGTTTGGTTTTGCACGCCACGTAAGAGAACCTAAGTTCAGCCAAGGAAAGTATGTATGTAGTCTTGATTAAATTATTAAATGTATGAATCACGTCAAAAAGATAAGTGTGATACACGTTTTATACTTCCTAAATTATTTAAATATACGCGAAAACGTGAAAACTTACTAAAACATAACCCTCTACACACTAAATAATTAAGCGATGTAATCGTAATTAAAGATAGGCCCTCATTTACTAAAATAGTCGCATGATACATAAGTATTGGATTATACCGTTCTGTCATTCACTATCGTCAGATATAGCAGTATTTCCTTGACGACTATCTTCGTACACTAGTGTTTATCAACGAAACATTTTTATATGTTACAATCATATGGCACACGATAAGTCGGCCCAATTCCAGAATCTTTCATATCGATAATTTATTGTTGATAAAATAATACTCGTAATTTATAGGTAATTGGGTTAAGCAAGATAGCGACTATTATACGATAAGGTGGACATTTTTGAAGAAATTTTCCGTTTTTTTCTTTAAGGAATCTGATGTTTAGGCAAGGGTTTGAACGCGGGAATTATCGTGATTCCATAAATGAAACAAAAAATTCAGTCTGTTAAATTCGCATACGGTGATATTTTCAATTCGCAACCATCGGAACGTAGCCTTATAATTTTCGTGAGGTATAATTGAATAATTGGCGATTTTTGGTTTTCCTAATCTTACTAAGTAAGTCAACGTTTCCGCGCCGCTTAATTTAAAAAGGACTTATGATATCTTGTCTTTTCTTCGAATTAAAAAGATATCAGATACTTATCTATCTGGCCCAATTGTTAAGGGAAATAAGCTGCCATGATAGGTTAAATAGTTATTTGACGTCTGTACAATTAATATATATAAAAACATGTGACACTCGGGGACTGCCGCGGTAAAGCTATTGCATAGCATTTGTAACCTCCATGACAACATCACGTTGTCATGGGAACCGTCATTACATGGTAGGCGGAGTGGGGGGTGTTAGGTTTTATTTTCGTTACGGTTTTATTTTCGTTACGTTACGGAATTTCTTGATTCGGTCGCCGCGCTCAAAGCCCGCGATAAAAGCTATGCAATAGCTTAAAAAAGAGTTTTTTGTTTTCTTTTATAATGTGTTAGATAAGGTAGTAAGTACCTATATTACTCAGACTTCAATTTCCATATGTTCAAAAATATTTAGATCAATTTGTTAGTAAGAAAACCGCGGCAAAAAATTGTAAGTTAGCAAAAAGTCTTGAAAAAACTAGCAAGACGAAACAGTTTTGCTTTTGCAAGAATAACTAATTCTAATAATAACTGAACATTGAGGAAAATGGGTCACTAACACTTCTTAATTACCCACTATGTACCGAGCAGGAAAAGTTTAAATACCTACAAGTTTAAAAAAAATTAAGTACATTTTATGGGTTTCTTAATCTTACAGAGCCTTTTAAAGTTATTCTTGACAAGCTTCAGCCCGCGACTTCATCCGCGAGCCTTGCCCAAGAATTGGGCTATCCAATACAAAAATATTTTTTCAAATCCGATTGCTAGTTCCAGAGATTACCCCCTACATACAAACAAACAAACATCCATACAAACAAACAAATTTTACCTCTTTATAATATTAGTATAGATTTTCTTTTGTAAGTAAACTTACTTCCTTTCTTCCCAAGTGCAATAAAATGTTCAGGTTCATGGCTTATGTAATCCGTAGTCAAATGTATGTTGGTTATAATAGGGCTGTCATACGCATTACGCAAAAAGTCATTAAAAAAAACTTGGTAGAGTCAAACAACTACACATATGCAATCCTGTTTTCTACCTTCATAAATTGGTCTGACAAGTTTTATTGTCGAGGGCGTAAAACCAGTCGGAACAGCTTGATGACCTGCGCGTCTCTCAAACTTGCTTGTTAAACCAAGAC
Organism: Agrochola lychnidis; assembly: GCA_963680765.1. Taxonomy (NCBI): domain Eukaryota; kingdom Metazoa; phylum Arthropoda; class Insecta; order Lepidoptera; family Noctuidae; genus Agrochola; species Agrochola lychnidis. The sequence continues at coordinate 21,257,058 of OY796866.1, forward strand.
ATTAGTGACTCAATCCACACTTGTCTTACCAGAATAAATCTTAAAACAAACTAGACATCAGATAATTATTTCCCGTTCAAGACGAGTGCACTTATAACCTAAATTATACGTGAAGTGTTGCAACATTATTTTTGATAATGAAATAGGTAAATGAATACACTAGTATTGCCTAAATAAAAACTCTGTGTTGATTCTCTAGCGGCAGAGATAACAAACATTTGTGTTGTGTCCACTTGTGTACACTAAGGGTTATATGAGCCATAGATTAAGGAAATACGTAGACGAGTTGTCATAGACATTGTTTTGTTTATTTTGATATGATACGGGAAGACTAAACATGTAAGTTGAGTACATTGATCTTTCGAACGTAAGATTGATTTCAGAGAGTTATGCCCGACTCGTCACGGTTCCGGTATGGATTTTCATTTGTTTTTTCTGTACTATAGATTCTATTGCGTACTTTGCTAGTAAGGTTATGTTTCTATTTTGACAAGGAAGCTAACACCCTAATTGCGTAACATACTTTCAATCACAATTCAAGGGTTTTGAAGAAAATTCCTAATCTATTGCTTCATAGGTTTGAAAAATTCGTCTGTTCAACAACGTAAATTACGCAATGAACGTGTATGAACTGTCAAAGTGAAAGGAATTACGTTCAATTGTCAATTTATGTGTGTTACGCAAGTACCCCACTAGTCCTATGCACACTTGTGGAGCTAAGTCCGTTGTCAACCATAGGGGTAGCTAGATTGCGTTATTTAGAAAGAAAAATAAGTTTATTTGTCACAGAAACACGTCCATAAAAGAAGAGAACAATAAAATAAAACAAAAGATTTTAATATAATCACGAGCACAAAACAGAAATATGCGGCAGCTGCTGGCACGTCATGACTGTGACAAGAAGGCTTCCACTCAGCATGATGCAGTGCTATGGGGGACCCACAGCACAGCTCTGATTTTCAGTGGTCACCCGAAAAAGACGTACGGAAACCAAGTCCAAGTCAATGGTACTCAGCTTTTTTCAATTCCCTGAGATTCTCTTTTACGCCATTTTCCCCTATTTTTCAGGTTATAATCTTACACAGTTAAACACAACTAATTATTAATTTTAAGTGCTGCAAAGTTTTTGACAGAATCAAAAATTTTACTCATAGACAAGCAATTCTATCTACCTTCTAATCTATGTCCGCAAAGTTCTACAAAGTCCATTTCTTTGTGGTGTTGAAAACACAGACACACGTCTTTATTAAAGGTATGTTGTTGACGCAGTTGCCCCGACAACTGGGTTATGTTCATTCATTCACTCACTCCTTCACTGCTTCCGCATGCATCTGCTTTGTGAGCACTGGTTTGCAGTCAGGAATGCAGGATAACTTGCGAAGTGTTTAGAATTTTGATTGTGCTGTAAATTTCTGTTTGAAAGTATATTTTCAAGATGAAAGCTCTTGTACTATTTAGTTAAAGCAGCTTACATAAGCTGCTTTAACTAAAACAACATGACATCATCATGCAGGAATTCAGCGACAGAATTAATAAGTGATGTTTATATTATTGTTGGTGGAATTATTCAAAGAATTTTTTACTTTTCATCAGAAAGTTTGAAGAATATGCGAGAAGCACAGGACAGGTCGACGTGGCGGCGATTTGGCTGCAGCAGTAGACGACGTCTTCAGCTGGGAAAATGATGCTGAAAGTCCATATCATCATGATCATTTCAGTCGAAAACGTCCACTGCTGGACATAGGTCTCCTCCAAGCCTTGCCACATCGAACGGTTCTGTGTTACTCGCATAAGTCCATATAATTTCCAGTAAATATTTTTCTCGAACATTCGCGTAAGAGTAGCATGATCAATTTTCTTTGTGAAATCAAAATCAAAGCTCAAAATTTATCTAATGTTAGCTTCGAACCGAAATTACCTAAAGTGTACTATGGGTGGTACCCAAAGTACCATCGAGTGACAAACAGGCACTAGACAGGTCCGCAACTGCATTAATACCAACATCGATCGCTAGTTGAGCAACGGGAATAGATGAGATAAATTATTGATGGGAGTCTGCGAACGAATGGTACGCGAATCTGAGCTTTATTGTCGTGGAAAATCAGAGGGAGTGACTTTTGTGAATGGGAAGTGTTTATGGGTGGGATATATAAGAGAAAAGGCTTTAAACTGTTTTGGCCAAAAGAGACTACTTACATGTTCATTGCACTTTTTGAATCTCGAAAAATAAAAGAAAGCCCTCAAAAACGCCCACTGTAGTGGGCGTAGTGGCTATATAATTATAACTTGGCAAAATAAAACAGCCAAAAATACTCCCAAGTTTCTCCCAACTTTAGGAAAAAATCATTCTATGATCGATACATACTTGTGGATGATAAAACATCTACAATTTAAATATCAGATCCAGAAAAAAAAATTGTATTACAGAGATTGTATTTGAACCCATACAGACTTGCTCACCTCGTTACACCCTTTAAGCAAAATCGGAAAAATACTAAGATAGTAAATATATAAAAAAGCAAATTCACATACCAGAGGTATTTCCCGCGTTAAAGAAAATTTGATAAGTAAAGATAATGTGGCGATAATGAGGAAACAAAAGCCCTAGAATTTTTTAACGTATTCTTTATCTTTTGGATTCAATTAGTATAAATATTAATTATACCTACGTATTATTTGGATGATTAATCTAACCCGATTGTATGTGGCGGATGTGACTCAAATATTTTTGGTGTTTATAAAATAAAATATGGAAGTTGATGAAGAAGATTTTTTACGAATTGAATTGATAGAATGATTTGAAAAAAAAAAAGAATCGGTAAATAATATCTTCAGCCAGTAGGTAATTATTGTTTGCTTTGCAAATGCCTCTTCTTATATTAAAGGCTTCTACAAACAGCGCGACACGCCTGCGTGTCGCGTGTCGCGCCTGTTTGTACGAGCCTTAATTTGGAAACAAGCGTGGATGATCGCACTTGCTTACCGAATGTTGGCGACCTCAGATCAGGATTTCTCAACATTCTATAATTTTAAACTTCGAAGCTGGATACATAAGAAGCGGGTTTGTAAACCTTCGGGCCGTCTCGACATTAATAGAATAAAATATTTGTTGTTGTCTGAAAAGCTTTTGGTCTACTTTAATTACCTAATTAATGACGTGGATTAACTTTTGACCCAGTTTTCCAAATAATAAATAGAAAATAGGCGACAATAACAACAAAAACACGGATTGGCCGAGTTTTTAACACGCTTTTATTAGCTTGACCTGTATCTATCTATGTAAGTAACGGAATTTATCAACGTAATTTTTACCAACTTCAAGATGTCCGATTAACTTGAAAACTTGCACGCGTATCGAGGACCAATGACAATACAATAATTTCATTATTTTGTCCGCTGATCTGATGATGGAGCCAGGAGGTGGATAGTGGAACTCGTCAGTGGCTACTCCTCGAGCCCCCCCTCGAGTTTGGGCTCATATGATTCGTTTTGATGAGTCCAATAGGTTGCACTTGGTGTTGAGGGTCTGATGATGGAGCCAGGAGGTGGATAGTGGGATTATTTAGTGGTTACTAGTAAAACGGGTCAAGTCTAGACTTTAGACTTATTAACTAAATGAAGAATATACTAGACTAAAAAGTTATAAATAAAAACAAATAAATATACAAACAAATATATTTACAAATATTGCTCGTTTAATAGTATTGGATTGTCTCCTATTTTCTAACCGATTATCTATTGTTTTGTAAGCATGTGTTTATATCTACGAACTCGTTTCATTTGTAATTGTAACAAGTATAATCCCAGTATTTTCTTCTTGCATTTTCGCGCATAAATTCAACTAGAAAAAATACTGTTATTTGCAATTCCGGCATAACATATAAACATTAAGAGACAGTATATTTCTGCTGGCGACAAAATACGAAATTTCTGTGATTCCCTCGCGACGTTCGTGGGTGTGGACACGGTGCCAACTAGGCCATAATGTCTTTAATACCGTCTACCACAACACACAAATATTCGCTAAAGATACCATCCAATGCGTGGACAACAAGTCTGATGAAATTTTAGGACTGTACAAACTTGCCAATGGATGTCGAAACAAGAGATGAAACGGTGGAATTTTTTCGCCATCGCGATCTAATTTTAGAAGTTTCGATTGTTTTGTCTGTTCGGAATTGTGTAATAGTCGTTAAACGTTTCCTAGTTCATGAAAATAGGGCGGTGGGCCGAGCTGCCTAATTGTTTCGTAATAAAGGTATGGATACAAAGATCGTGTTTTGACAGATCTAAGATACAGTTATGACGGGAGCATAAACTGATACATTTGGAATGCATTAGCGGGAGTTATGGAAGCGATATTTGTTTGGGACAGTTGTGTCTCTTCTAATGTTAGTTATTTCGTTGTTACCTTTTTATGTAAATGCGTAAGTCATAAAGGTTTAGATGAGTTAGATCTGTAACTAAATGTTTGTGAAATGAATTTGCCTATCTTCACATACATTTCCCTTTGAAAATTAAGTACCCATCATCCATGGCTTCCTCTAGCAATTCATTCATTTCCAATGCCTATCGTAAAGTGAGATTTCTTAATGGAAAAGTCTCTATTACAGCTTTTAATTTTTCTTTAATCAGATCAAAGAGTGCATCAAATATCTGTTCAGTTTCTACAGAAAACTTACCCACTTTCTTCAAAAAAGAAAGAAGAAAGAAGGAATTATTTATTTTACACGAACAAAACGCACATTACTGAAAAAATACATAAAATACACATATACAAAGTAACCAAAAGCCTCGTATTCAAGCAATAAAAGTTTGTAAATATTGTCCATTCCTTGATGTCAGGGCCAGGGACCAAAGACAATTTACATTGCGTACTATGTGTTGCGACACTGGCAAAGAGCAACAAAAAAAAAAAAATCTCTATGAAAGGAAAAATAACAATAAAAAACTATCTTTCATGATCTAGCCAACTTCAATTCGCTTAATAATTATAAGCTTTTTGTAAGGGATCAACTAAAGCCACCAAGCAGATTAAAACATCTCCAAATGATGTATTGCCAGCTACAGTAATGATTTACGCAAGACGTGTCATTTTAACGAGGCTAGCTAGTACAGTCAACTGCATGTCTATGGTAAGAATTTGACTTTGAAAGCGCCAATATTTCCTAGCAGTTAGCCGACGTTCGCAGGGCGTAAAAATATCGCGGCGTTATCTTATCGCGCACTGGATTTTAAACTCTCGGTGTTGATCAGAGCGTTGAGAATCAAACAGAGTGCATCCCAGCGCGTCTAAAAGACACTATTGGATTTTCAACGCTAAGCAGTGCGTTGAAAATCCAGTGTGCAAAAAACAAAACAGTGGCACTCCGGGAATGCCGACAGAAGTGAAAACTTGAACAAGATCGTCTCGGTGAAAGAAAAATACTTGTATAGAACATTGGTCCGTAACCTTATCTAAATAAAGAGCACAATCGCATTTACAAAAATGAGGTGTCGTCACAGTGTCGCGAAATCAATGGCTTAGTCCCATCTCAAAAATACCCAACACGCCTAAAGAAGTTTTCACTTCAAAAATCGCCCATGTGAACCTGGTTTTTTCATTTGTAGATCTTTGAATGTCCCTACAACAACAACTAGTATTACCAAGGGGTATTGTGACACCCAGTAACTCGATTGTTGTGAAGGTCAGATAGGCAGTTGCTCCATGTAAAATACTGGTATAAAGCTGCATCCGGTTAGACAGGACGCCGCCAACCCCAATATACTTAGAAAAGGCTAGGCAGATGATGAGTAAGGTTGGTTTTCGAAATGCAACTGTTGTGCGGTTGAGCGTACCTGGGTCTTAAGTATAAATATCTAGTAACGAGTGTTCCGAAGGGCTGCTCTTGATGTTTCAATATTGTCGGATCGCGTGCGCGCGCGCATTGCACTCGGGTTAGGGCGGGTGCACATCGGTGGAAACCTGACGGTTACACTGATGTTATTTTGTTGAAAAATTGTTGCGATATTACCTTTCGCAAGTTAATCAAAGACAACGGACTAGATTTTCAAATATTTGCAGATCATGATATTATATATTTTGAGGTGATTTCATGCATACCCAATCAATCTGCCCAGCCTTTTCCCAACTATTTTGGGGTCGGCTCCAGTCTAACCGATGCAGCTGAATACCGTATTTTACATGGAGCGACTGCCTATCTGACCTCCACAACCTAGTACCTGGGTAATACGATAACCCTTAGTAAGACTGGTTGTCAGACTTACGTGGTTCTGACGACTTGTAACGTCTGTCAAAGATCCACGAATGACAGCCGGGGCCAACTGCTTAACGTGCTTTCTGAGGCACGGAGGAGTTTCAGTATGTAGAAATGGTCACCCATCCACGAATCAACCCCGGCAAGCGTAGCTTAACCTGTTGAATCGACCCGTGCGGCTGTTATTACTTAGCCACGAGCTCCTCATGCATGAATACTGTCATCTGGAAATTCTTCTAATATCCGTATCTTTTTACCCACGACGGAACGGAGACGGTATATGCGTTTGGGGTGAGAGGATGTTTGTGCCAATCCATGTTGCCATTTTTCTCCAAAACTAATAGTCAGTTTTCAGTTATGGGTTCGAGTTTGATTGGTGCATCTTCTTAGTTAGGTTTTACAGTGACAATTCACCAGGGGGCGCTGCAGCAAACATTTTTTGTGCAAATCCATGTTGCCATTTTTCTCCAAGATTACTAGTTCGATTTTGATGCAGTTTTCAGTAATGGGTTTGGGTTTGATTGGTGCATGTTCTTCGATAAGTGTTACGGTGATAACTCACCAGGGGACGCTGCAGTAAACATTTATTTGTGCAAAACTTTTATCCTTTTTCAATTACTTTTTAACCATCGTGGGTTTTTTCAAAATATTTAATTTTGCATTTTATTATTCTAAAATATGAAATTCCTATTTGCCTACTCAAATAATTTTTCTTGAAAACTAAATATGTTATGAAATTAAGTAAACACAAGTTGATTTCTTTTGTATGTGATAGCATTCAGTTTTAATTGATATTATATTTTTACTGCCCCGTTGGTCTAGTGGTTGCAAGGGCTACAGCTGAGCATGAGGTACTGGGTTCAATTCCCAGGTCGGTGTAATTGGGTTTTTCCATCAGGAATTTCTCAGTAACAGCCCGGAGTCTGGATTTGTGCCCGGTTGATGGCAATAGGCTCACCGCCTATTACATGGGATTCAAAAACATTACAGGCGAAATGTGGTTGTACCTGCTACGTACACCTCTGCTTATCCCTTCGAGAAAAACAGGCGTGATGTTATATAATACTTGGAATGAAGTTCCTTAACGCGGCTTGCGGTAGGAGTTGTCTGGTAGAAATCATCACGTAAGGAAAAAGCGTTATGATCCCCTCCAAGTGACTTTCTCTCTCTCTCTCTGTCTCTTTCTTTTATACAGGGTGGTATCCCACATCGACGCGAAATCTTTTAACATGGACTTAGTACATGATTCTGAACCTGTTAAAAATCTGCTGTTTCATAGAAAAGTGCAATACCTACGCGGTCAAACTGTATGGAACAGCAGATTTTTTTTAATAACCGACGAAAAATTTCAACGCAGGGGGTTGTCCCTGCTATCCTGTACACGAGTGTATATTTGCGTGCGAGTATCGCGTAAGGAACTTCATTTCTGACGGGGGTCCCCCGACCGCACACATTTTTTTTTAAATTTTGTTGCATTAAGTTGTTCCCTATGTCTCCCGCCTTACGTCGCGACAGTGGCGCCAACTTCTAAAACCAACGAGCCAACAAACAGCTCAGAAACGTGGAAGTTATCATTAATCGTATTATTACACCGTGACCACGGCTTAATTAAGATTATAACTGAAGATACACAATGAAATTATGTATATGAACAATCTGGATAGCTTGCAACTAACTTTTACCTTATTAAACTTCTTTTATGTGCCGTAAATAAGGGTAGGTAGCTCCTTCTTGTTGTCGTGACGTGATTTGCATAATAATTTAAAAACAGCAGAATTAAATTATTTGGATAGTGGGTGAACTGCTCTTAAAAGTCACAATGCGATTTTTATCACAATGCAGCCAACCTGCCAGAAAAATTATCGTTACGTTCTTACAAATATTATAAATGCGAAAGTATGTTTGTTACGCTTTCACGCTAAAACGACTGAACGGATTTTGATGGAATTTGTTACATGGGTAGACCATGACTTGGAGAAGGACATAGGCTACTTTTCATCCTGGATTGCCTGAGACGAAGTCGCGGACAACAACTAGTAGAAAACATAGAAAAAATGAAGTTTGAACGCAGAATACTTTCTTTTATTTTTACATCGATTACTTCATGAATTTCGTGTAGGCAATTTTTGAGAGTGCTAATACATTCGTCGAGTTTATGTTAACTGTATTTTATCATTATTTAAAGTAAGAATGCGTGTTCTTGCAGTCAGCTTTACTTTGCAGTACCTACCTACTAATGATAACTTGAACCAATTGAGGTTATTTTTTAACCGGGGTTCTCTTTTACTGCCGCGTGGGTCTACCGGTCGCAAGAGCTGCAGCTGAGCAGGAGGTCCTGGGTTCAATTCCTGGGTCGGGCACAAGTGTTATTGAGTTTTTCCATTTGGAATTTCTCAGTAGCAGCCCGGAGTCTGGATTTGTGCTCGGTTGATGGCAATAGGCTCGCCCCCTATTACATGGGACTTAAACATAACTGGCGAAATGTGGGTGTACTTACTGTAGGTGCATCTCTGCCTAATCTTTTGAGGAATACACTACGGGATGTTATGGATGTGTCCATTTTTTCTAGAAAAAAAAGAAACACAGTTTAAGAAAGAAAAACAAACATCTTGTGTTAATGGAATTCTTATTTAGACTGATTGACGAACGATGTTTTTAAAAATATAGTACTCCTGTTTTAAAAATTGAAACTCAGCTGTAAACTCGAAACTAAATATTTGGCAAGTTTTGACCTACATTACATTCTACAGCAGTCATTCATCTTTTCGCCTGAATCTGTCAAAACGTAATATTAGCAATAACTTCTTATGTATCTTATCATTTATCGATGCATTGATAACGTTTACAATACCTATTTCAAGATAGCGATATCGAGCATTGCACTAAGCGCAAAATTCTGAAAAAAATGCGTGGGTATAAATGTTTTATTAAAGTGAAACTTTTATTACATCGTCTCAAACTTTTTCGTCTATGTGTTGCATGTCGCGTGACGGTCGGCCGCGGAGTAGGGATAAAGTGAAAGGCGCTCGTCAGAGCAGCCAAGGCCAATATGGCGGCGCCTATAGAAGTTTCACTTTTACGGTGGTTTCATAAAGCCACACAATCCTTTTTACCCGACTACGGCAAAGCCAAAAGGAAGGGTTATGATTTTAGCAGTCTATGTATGTATGTTTATATGTTTGTATGTTTGTATGTATGTATGTATGTATGTTTGCTTTTACGTGTGTTCCACCATAGCGCCTAAACTACTGAACCGATTTTGATGAGTGAGGTATCAATAGATTCGTAATAATAGTCCGGGTGACATAGGCTATATAAATTTTCCCTAAATTTAATATGGTGGATTTTACACGTAAATTTCTAACCTCGAAAAAAATTAAAATGATATGATCATGACATGTTTGGTACCAAAAGAAAGGTCTTGACGAGCACATTACAAATATGTAAATAATGTTATACTTTCAAAGTAAATAAATATGTTTAAATTGTTAAAAACAAGCAAAAGTGAGACTGCTACGTTGTATCGCAAGATGATACCAACGTGAAGTTAATCAAATCTTAATAAATAAAAACGGTTTGTAATTCCATCCTCAATTCCTCTATGAAGAAAAACAAGTACACACGGCTACACATCAAGCTATACTTTTCCAGTTTAAGCTGATCTGGCATTGTAAAGGATTTCCGTACAATGCGAGGTCAGCTAATACTGGAAATTTATAGCTTTATGTGTAGCACTGTGTACAACGAAATATTAATATTTATACACGGGGCACTCAGAAAATTTTGCAATAGGTAATAAAAAAAAATATACTACAGGTTATATTTTATTTATTAAATCTTTTCAAATAACTCTCCATTGGCGTCTATACACAGTTTCATGCGTCTTAACCAATTTTCATTACACATTTTCCAGTCCACATCAGACACCTCTTTAATCCCTGTTTTCCCTTGAGTTGATTTTTTATTTTGGGGAACAAAAATGACAAATCCATGATTCATCACCCGTAATGAAATCGTAAACGCGCCGAGACGAGCCTGCTTCAAATTTTGCTATCATGTCTCGGCACCATTCTACCCGAACCTCCTTCTGCGTTAGATTGTGTGGGTAATCAGCGTGAAACTATCTTCTTTACCTGAAGATGCCCGTGTAGAATTTCATGTACACTTCCCGATCCAATCTGCAGTATATGCTGAATCTCTTCATATGTAATTCGCCTATTCACTTAAATTTAATTTTTCACAGCCAGCACGTTTTCTTATGTAACAGCCGTCATAGCCCTATGACGGCCACTTCTTTCTTCGTCCGCCAAAGTTACTTGACCACGCTTAAATTCGTTGAACCAGCGGAAAACAGTTGCTTTAGAAGGGCTTTTGTCTATGAACATCATTCGAAGTCTTTCAAATGATTCTTAGTCGACATTTGAAATCGTACAAAATCATCGCGCGAAAATGTTCTCGTTGTAAATTCAATTTTCAGTGAGACGTTGCGCGCGGCGTTGTTGTAACGTTTAGCAAGTGTATTAACGGAAAAGTATAAAATAAAAAATAAAGTTTAATAAAAACTGTAACCCGACCACGGGAAAATAAAAATGATCTAAAAAGTACGAAACAAGCAAATATTTCAGACAGAAATCAAGACATAGGTACAAAAATGGTCAAGGTAAAGCCGTCGTCGCATGCCATTATAATTTTGTAGGTGTTCCTGACACCCACATGGTATACAGGCATGCGACCACGGCTTTACCTTGACCATTTTTGTACCTATGTCTTGATTTCTGTCTGAAATATTTGCTTGTTTCGTACTTTTTAGATCATTTTTATTTTCCCGTGGTCGGGTTACAGTTTTTATTAAACTTTATTTTTTATTTGTTTATTAAACGGTAATATTTTTATAAGTTTATGTATATCATAGTTTATTTTGTATACCGCTTAAAATTACATAATTATTACTTTAATAAAAACAGGCTGCAGAATTTTCATTTTAAATTGTTGGAATTCAAAATGAAAATTTTAGGATTCCGTAGACTAATGTCAAAAACGGAACCTATATAATTTGGTCATCTCCGCCTGTCAGTTTGTCCGTCTGTTCTACCGTTCGTTTGTTACACAGCAATCTTACTCTGAGAAGATATTTGCACTAAGTATATCGATGAAAATTGGAATAAGGTATTCTGTGGGAAAAAACTATTAGAGGTGCCTCCCAATATAACCGAGCGATGAAAAAGAAAATTCAATATGAATAAGCGTGTGGGGTATCGTTGGACCCCACAATTAAACGATTATGATGTGTCTAAGTGACTTTTTTATTTAAGCCAATCATTTTTGAGATATGGGTTATTTTCAGTTACAACCGCAGTAATAACTTTGTTTTTCCGAGAAATTTTATGAAATACAAACTTATTTTTGCGGTCGATAAAATCCTGTGCATGCGTAAATATTAATTCTGACTACGGAACCCTTCCTTGTGTGTGTGCTTTTGGTTGGTTTTAGGGTTCCGTACCCAAAGTGTGCCAACGGGACCCTATTACTAAGGCTCCGCTGTCCGTCCGTCTGTCACAGGGCTGTATCTTTTGAATCGTAATAGGTAGACACTTGAATTTTTATTGCGTGTTCTAATATGGCCGATATAGTAACAAAATTAAAGGGGGTCCCCATACAAGAAAAATGTTTATTTTTTACAAAAAATATGCACTGTTCATACTGTACGGTGGTACGGAACCCTTCGCGTGCGTTAAATAATGAAGTAGTCCACTTAGAGCACCCGTCCGAATAGCATCTGCGTGAATAGCACCTAGCCTAGTCCACGAAGAGCACCCAGGTGCTCTTCGTGGATTAAAATCTATTTTTACATTTATATCCGCGAAGAGCACCTACGACTCAGCAGTCTACGACTCAGCAGCCTACTGCTGGGATGTATTTGTTTTACAGGACGTTATTAAATGAAAATATCGATAAAAAACACTGGAATGTTTATTAATTACACATACTTACGTAAGTACTAACGAACTTTGTCTAGGAGACATTTAAAAATGAAAATAATAAAAATCACTATGACAATAATTATTAATCTTACCAAATAATTAATATATAAATATTTAATATATCTCAATCAGTCTCCACATATCACTTTTATTGCAAAATCAGCCTTAATTAAATCTTACTTGAATGTAAATAAATATTTAGCTTTTATGATGTGATATTTAAAAAATAAGAAGTGTTATTATTTGGTAAGATTAATAATTATTGTCATAGTGATTTTTATGATTTTTTTATTTTTAAATGTCGCCTAGACAAATTTCGTATGTACGTAAATATGTGTAATTAATAAACATTCTAGTGATTTTTATCGATATTTTTCATTTAATAACGTCCTGTAAAACAAATACATCCCAGCAGTAGGCTGCTGAGTCATAAGTGCTCTTCATGGACAAAAATGTAAGAATAAATTTCTGCTGGGTGCTCTTCGTGGACTAGGCTAGGTGCTATTCGCGCAGGTGCTATTCAGACGGGTGCTATAAGTGGACTACTTCTTAATAATATTCGTTACGTCAAAATTGTTTTTGCTAGCATAAATTTCGAAACGCAATCAAGTATTGCATACGTAGTTATGATGTAATCTATTTTGTAAATTCGTGGAAAAATACCTTTAGTAAAATGAAGGTTTAATGAAACAAAAGAATTAATGATTTACTCACTGTCAAAGTATTGTTTAAACAAGTGTAGCAGGTGATATTGATCGCAGTTCAAATATTTGACCAAGTGTATGGTTTAGTTTAAATAAAAGTTAATATTATAATGACTTCCGCAGACAGGCGCAACGCGAAAGTGCGACGCGATTTTGGTAGAACAATTTCCACGGAGTTTTCATAGACATTGTACTACTAGAGTCGCGACGCGCCTGTCTGCGGTAGCCTTAATTTTATATGTGGGTGACACGGTTACTAGTTAACAGGTTAGTTAATGATTAGGTTTGCAATAATTAAACGGTGAAATTAACCGCGTTAAAAACTGTGAAGCTGGAATATTATTTTAGTTAAATTGGTTATCAACGTATTAATACTTTGGGTGTTAAAATGAGGGCAGAGGTATGTTAAATACAGCTTGTAAAAAAAACAAAAAATAAAAAAAACGTGTGGCACTCGGGGACTGCCGCGGTAAAGCTATTGCATAGCATTTGTAACCTCCATACTTCCTATTTTACTGCCTTTTTTCGTTACGGAATTTCTTGATTCGGTCGCCGCGCTCAAAGTCCGCGATAAAAAAAGCTATGCAATAGCTTTATTATAGTAGGTTTTAAGCTGTTATTGCATAGCTTTTATCGCGGGCTTTGAGCGCGGCGACCGAATCAAGAAATTCCGTAACGAAAATAAAACATAACACCCCCCACTTCGCCTACCATGTAATGACGGTTCCCATGACAACGTGATGTTGTCATCATGTCATCATCCCAAGTGTAGCGTTGACAGATAGGAAGTATGGAGGTTACAAATGCTATGCAATAGCTTTACCGCGGCAGTCCCCGAGTGCCACACGTTTTTTTTACATCCATCGTAATGTATGTAGGTATTTTAGAATGGAATAATAATTTAGTGCACAGTGCAAAACAGTCTCAATCTTGCAGGCAAAACCTAGATTGAGACCGAGAAAAGCTGATTGGTCGCTGATTTGTCTGAATTGACTGATAAATTGATTGTATATTTGCATCTATCTTCAATTTCTAAAGGAATGCAGTAACTTTCACACTGTCTTGTCATGCAACGACATCATTTCTATTTTTAATTCAAAAACAGTTGAGTTACCAAGTATTACTAATTTATTAACAACTTGTTTCAATATTAATAGATCCAGTTCTTTTTAGGCTATCTTTACTTTAAGCCAATTTAAATTGAATAGTTGTTATGCTCTCAAATTAATGTTGGCTGCATGTGTAATTTTTATACTTTAACATTTTTTTGATTGAATTAAATAAACTTTATATTTTACTAGCGACCCGCTGCTGCTTCGTTCGGTTTTTAGGACTCGACAAAACATAAAGATTTCTTTGTTATATGTAAGTTTAATATTAATTTATTATACACATAAACTTTCTGGAATGAATTCTCTAAATGATGGTGAAAACCGTATCAAAATCCGTAGCGAAGTTTAGAAGAACAACGCCGTCACACAGACAGACAAGCACAGCGATTATAATTTATCATATTATGTATAATATCTAGATGACAGAACTTTGCTGTCTTGCTTTGCTTGCATATATGTATACAAGAATTGCTCGTTTAAAGGTATTAAATGTCACCGTATACTTAATTATGAACTTCGTTAGTTAATAATCTATCGATATTACTTCCGTTAGATTATAAATTGTAGAAAAATCGTGAACTGCAACAAACCATTTACAATTTAACGCATTATTTTTCGGTAGTATAATCTATTCATGGGCAACCGACAAATATCAAACTTGTTTGCGACATAACGCACCTTGCGCTAATACTAAATAGCCTGTCTAGCTGCGAGCAACTTGGAAACAGCGTTTACCAGCCGCTGCCGCGGCTCCGCTCGCTTCGCTCGCTCGGCTTGCGCGCGGTTGGTCACAATTCTAACCTAACCCAGTTCACAATTTTTGAAGTGAAAACTTCTTTAAGCGCGTTGGGCATTTTTGAAATGGGAAAAAACAATTGAACTCGTGACACCGTTACCGACACCTCATTCTTATAACAATAAATTTATTTAAATGGATATTAATTTGTAAAAATTAATTAAATGTGGATTTAAATGTAATTTTATTTAATTTAATAAAATTATTAAAAATTAAAATATGTACATATTGCCAAGGTTTTGGAAGTATTTTTTTTTTTTGTAAACGCGATTGTGTTCTTAATTTGGCTAAGGTTACGGACCAATGTTTTATACAAGTATATTTCTTCCACCAAGGCGATCTCGTTCAAGTTTTCACTTCTGTCGGCACTCCCGGAGTGCCACTGCATTTTTTATTTCGACAGGTTATATGCTAACGAAAATAATACCGATAGATTATAAACTAACAGTTCTCACAATTTTACGGTGTCATATAGATGACTTTATTGGCAAGCTCGAGCAGCCTGCGCAAAATAGATTTAATAATTAGATCTAGATGTCATTTAGAAATGAACTTATATCTTTATTTCATTGCAATTTTATGGGAACAGTGCAAAAATATGTAAAGTTACATTGACAGCAAAAAGCTTTTAGTGAATACATTATCTCGTCAACGAATTACAAACATGACACCTATTTTATTGGCTCCTATTGGCTAAGATCTACGTGAGAATTTTTGTCAGATCAAATTAGCAAACAGTATCTAAATAAGCACGAGCTACAAAGATACGAAAATTATGTCCATTTTTGACACCTTTACCGATAGGTGTTAGACCACAAATATTTTCTGGACACAAAGATTGAAGTCACATTTGCTTGACAATATCATCAATCAATCTCTGACGTCATGAAGGAACTACTTATCCAAAATCCAGACGATATTAGCTCGATAGTATCGTTAATATAATGACGTAATAAAAGGAACTACTAAAAAGGGTACATCCTATTCATATGCCATATACCGTGACAAGCGCAGGCGCACAATGCACCGTCGTTACACTAGATAAATAAGAAGTTACAGAAGACCAGCGTTTTAAAGACAACACAGACGCATAAGAAGATGAAATAGAAAGTTTCTGACTAGAACTGATTTATATAGAGCCGCTTTAAAAATATTGTTCTCACTTCAGCATCTATATGTGTATGAACTAATAACTTCGCAGTCTTTCTATGGAACTTCTGTTTTTATTTTATGGTACATGTGCCGTGGTCGTTGCATTCCTGGCCCGAGCTGACTCGCCGAGTTTGTTGACATTGCGCGCGCCGGCGGAAAGGCTGGATGCGCACGGAATACGCGCTGCGCAGACGTCGCCCAGACGAACGTAAGCGCCATTTTCGAACGCCCTTTCCTGCCAGGGCTGGCGCGAAAATGGGTCAGTTAGTTGCACCATTTGAAAATAGGTTGGCGTGGCCATTGATGACTGGGTTTCGTGTTACGACGAAAATTATCTCTGAAATAACGAGTGGCGTGAGACACGACTCGTTAAACACACTTTATTCGCAATAAAAAGGGTTAATTGTATCATAATAGATGTCTGTGTACCTAAAAATGAGATTTAACATAAGTCTGAAGATATAGGTCAGTGATATTATTACGTCAACAACAGAATTAGGTTATTCATAAATTGATAGCTACGGTAGCGACAGCGAATATTATCTAATTGGTAGACTAGAGATAGTATATGGCTTTGTCTTAGATAAAAATGAACTGTTAGAGAACTATTACCTTGTACTTATTTCGGTTGTATTATTTCGGTAGTGACAATAAAATATTTTGTAAAAAAAAACTGAGTTTTAACGTTAGTGCTACGGTGTTGGCTTTTGATAAAAGAACAAGACGTATAGACGTTATCAATGATTAATAACGATTAGGTGATAAAGAGGGCCCCCAATGGGCAATCAAAAACCCAAATCTAGAGATCTTGAAACCAATAGCAGTGAATAAGAATACGCCCAGAACTCTCAAGGCCACTAAATAATTTCAAAATGCGAATATCAACAGCAGCAAGTAGATAATATTACATTCATGACTCAAAACCTAGTTGTCATTAAGTTTAAGAGATTATAACAGACTTGCTTCCAAGATATTAACCATAAGATAAACAAAGAAAGCGTTTTTGGGAAAAGCGTAGAAGCAGTATTATGTTGCCATAGTATCCAACAAGATTTCCAAAATTTCTACAAATGAGGCAGCTTGTATCAAGAACAAAATTAATGACGCGCTACTCATCTTGCTAGCCAATCTGCCAATTAGTAACAATTATGTTATCTTACACTGGCTGATCTAGGAATCTAACGCAAACAGAGTGTATCAACCTTTTATCTTTTATCTTTCACGCCAGTGTTCATCAGCTGAGCGGAATTGGGTTAGTAAGGTATGAGTGGCGAAGTGGCGATGTCACTTATCATCAAGATTGTTTAGCCTTACAAAAGTAGATAGTTGCTAGGTGATGAATATTTAAATTATGACAAACTATTGAAATCTTCGTTGATATTGAAGAGGTATAACTCAATGGAGAAGACTTACTTTGCAGTGGCACCGTAAGAATTGATAAAATATGCAATTTTAGTAAAGAACAAAATGTGTTGTTTGCTTTTGATTGTCAAGCATCTGACCTTGTATTTTTATAGTCGGTTAATGAGTTTGGAAGTGACGTAGCAACCAGAGATGGTAATGAGAGAACAGCTGCAAAGAAGACACCGATAAATGTATTGGCAATAACACAAAATAATAATTGATATTATATAATTGAACCAAAAAAGCAGACACTGACGATTTATTGCAAGACATCTATCTAGAAGAAAATTCAGAAGATTCAGAGGAGATTGAAGTAATAACAAAAGAAGCTGGAGAATGTTGGCTTAAAAATCAGCAGAACCAAAACTGAATATATGTTCTGCGATTTCGGCGGTCTCTCCAGTTCTGGAGCCATAGCGCTTGATGGCGCGCTTCTCTTGCTCTGCTTCGACTTTCGGTATCTCGATTCACTCTTGCAAAGTGATGACGAAGTAGATCGGACTGTTAGGCAAAGAATTAACATTGGATGGATGAAATGGCAGCAGGTCACGGGAACAATCTGCGACTCCCGCATTACGTTTAACTTAAGGGGAAAATTTATAAAACAATGGTTAGTTAGACCTGCTGTCTTGTATGGATCAGAATGTTGGGCGACAAAAAGGATGAATGAAAGGCAATTGCATGCAGCTGAGATGAGAATGCTAAGAAGGATGTGTGGTGTTACGCGAATGGATATAATAAGAAATGAGTACATACGTCTGAAAGCGGCACCGGTGACTGAAAAGGTGTGTGGAAATCGGTGGTCATATTATGGGCATGTGATACGGAGGAATGATGAAAATGTCGTGAGGAAAGTTTTGAGTATGAATGTAGATGGCTATAAGAGTAGCGTATAAAAGTCCCTAATTAAAATAAGAATTTAAGAAAAGTAAGGCAAATACCAAAAAGAAACGATGGTTCGACTGTTTGAAAGATGATATGACTGAACTGGTGACTACCGAGATGTCGAATAATAGACAAGTATGGAGGAAAAAGACGATGTTGCTCGGACCCCAAATAAATTGGTATATGGGCAGTAGAATAATGAGGATCGGACTTGAAGCAAATGTGAACAAAATATCGCTAATAATATCACGATCTACAACACAACTGGGATTTCCAAAAACAAATCAAATACATTTTTTCGTCTTTGAAATCATCATCTCTTATCATAAGAAAAATAAACGCTCAAAAACGGGCAGCCCTGAATTATCTCTCAGATGTGTCGTTTTGCTATCAAATACAAATTGCCTTGAAACAATATCACTGTGTACGCTTGTCAAATCCTACTGATAACTCAGAATGGTATCTGGCACTAAATACTTATACTTTACTACTGAACGTTGGTTTTTGCAAAATTGGGGATTTTGTTGGGCAGAAGACATTAGCGAGAGAGTTCATATTATTAAAAGCTGTTTTGATTAAGACGTCAAGCAACATAAATTGACACATTAAAGGATTGTTAAACAGCATTTTTGTTAGTTTTATAATTATTACAGACTGGTTCATAATTAAGGAAGCCTAATGAAGCTCGTGCTATACTAATAAAATTTATGGATGAAACTATTAAAAACATTTAAGTATTAGAATTGTGAATATTCTCATAAAAAATATCAACATTCCATAAAATTTAAATTCAGAGGCCATTTATATGCAGATTTTATAGTAAGAAGAAAACGGCTGCTTTTTAAAACAGAATACAGGATATATTCTAAACAATGAACTGTAAACCCTAAAATCAAGACACTACATCCAAACTTCAGGTCACAACGGCTCGATTCAAGTAACATCACAATTCTGGTCATCATCTCACATTTGGACAATGGGTTCGATTCCGCACACGTAGAGGAAGTTCTTTCGGCAATGTCTGTTTTATATATCGAGTGAATGAACTTATTTGTCGAACAATTGTTTGAATACATGCATTTTATGGGGCCCATGAATGGACCGGCGTCAAATGCGCTATAAAATTGTCTGGAAATAATTTTCGGGAAGCCAGTCATAAACAAACTGGGGATTTTTGAATAATGACGTATAAGAAGGGCCCTCTAATGATTGAAGATTAGAAGAAATTATTGACAGTTAGGAAGAAATAAAAGAAATAGATCCATTTAAGGATAGTTACAACAATGTCCTAAATTAACTACTCAGAGCAACGAACGTAGAAAAGTAAGTTATTAAAATTGATACAAAAAACTTTTTACAAAAAAAAAAAACAACCGACTTCAAAAAAACACTACAAAGTGAAAAATAACTTTAATTTCGGAAGTCGGTGTCTTTGGTTTTGAATTTTCGTTCTTTGTCACCGACTTCCGAAATTAAAGTTATTTTTCACTTTGTAGTGTTTTTTTGAAGTCGGTTGTTTTTTTTTTGTAAAAAGTTTTTATTTTTCACTTTTTAGTTGTGATACCTACCCCACACAAATTCGAATACCACTACCTGCTATGTAAATAACAGTGACAGGAAGTTATCATAATATCATCCACATACTAAGTGAGGAAAAACTACGTATTATTGAAGCTAACTCAAAAACTACCCAAGCAAAGTTAATAAAATTTATATGGGACCACCTCTGAAGTATGATCTACCAAACAAAAAAAGAATCATCAAAATCAATTCATAATTGACGGAGTAATCGCGTAACAAACATACAAAAAAAAAAAAACATAGTCGAATTGTAAACCTCCTCCTTTTGGAAGTCGGTTAAAAATGATAACAGTACTCACAAAACCACAAGAAAACTCACAATAAACTGTAATAAAAGCTGTAAAACGTTTTAAATATCGCGATGTTTCACGCACAAGATTGTGTAACGAGCATACTGCTGTGCAAACAGACAGACACCGGCCTCTCGCACCTATCGCGATTATGTAAATGTAGCATTTGTTGCTACGACTATATTAATTTGTGTTTTTACGGTCCACATATTTCAATTAAAACAGTTTTTGTTGTTTTAGCTATGTTTATATTTCCTTTAGATTCGGGGACTTGTTTCAAGCGCTGTGATCTTTTTGTTTTAATTAGTATCTACCACAGATTCGTTTATTATCAATTGTGCACCAACTGCCTTGACTGTTCGCAACATCGTTACTATGGTTTAAGACTATTGATTGTTCAGGAAATTCTCGCCTGTCCTAATGATTAGCGAATACGCCCTCGAAAAGATTACCTACCATATTAGTTGAAGCTCAGTCTGCTCCTCAACTAGGAAAGGCAACGAAACTATACAAAATACAATAGACGTTTTAGTAACCTGTTCCGCTTAGCTATTCCTAAAGAGCCATAAAAAAACCCTGAAAGAAATCGACTCGTGTTTCACCTCTCAACGAGGCATCCTCAGGATGACGATTGACTTGTTGCGAACCCGAACACGGCGTGTTGCCACACCGAGCGCTGGACGTCCAGCGCTTGGGTGTGACAACACGCTGTGTTCGGGTTACTAAATATATCCACGTCTATTGTATTTTATAATGGATTTCCGCAAGGTCACGCCTGGATCAATTAACTATCTGAAACTATACAAGTAAATATAAGATTACTACTACTACTTCCTTTTTCGGTAAGAACAAGGCAATAAGATAAGATTTGATCGTAACGATGACAAAACCTATCGGAGCAGGTTTTAGATAGCGGGAAAACGATATAGAATTTGCTACTACTACTGTAGTTACATAACATCACGCTTTGTTTCCTCGAAGGGTTAGGCAGAGGTGTACTTGCTTCTAGTACACCCACATTTCGCCAGTTATGTTTAAGTCCCATGTTATAGGGGGCGAGCCTATTGCCTTCAACCGGGCATAAATCCAGACTTCGGGCTGCTGCTGAGAACTAACTATTATAATTACTGGTAGAAATGATGCGCTCACAATAATAATTATATATTAGACATTTGATTTTTTGTGTGACTGTGGTGGCGTCATCTCCGATGTCTGCTAATTAGCATCATGGGTCTTGGCATTGTTAATAAAATCTATAAAGAAACTTGACCTATATAATGGATCTTTTACGTTGCCTCTGTCCCTTGTTCCCGTATATCATCTGTCTAAGTCGATCGAGTCATATGGGGGTTAAAATACACCCAAGTAAATTCAGTAGTGGTTGTAAGCGCTACTGCTGCGCATGGATTCGATTTCCAGGTCGGGCAAAGTGTTATTGGGTGTTTCCATCTGAAATTTGTCAGTAGCAGCCCGGAGTCTGGATTTGTTCCTGATTGACGGCAATAGGCTCGCCTCTTATTACATGGGACTTATACATAACTGGCAAAATGTGGGTGAACTGTAGATATTCCTCTGCCTTACCCTTCGGAGATTACAGGCGTTATGATGTTATGAAACCACGAAGAAAACTTGTCAAGGATCTTTAAACTTTTCCAATAAAATAAACACGAGCAACGTATCGGAAGAAACATCAGAATGATCTCAACGCAGAACTTCCTATTGACACTACTACAATGGCAGCAAATACATTAGTACAGGTGAGATAATAACACTCAAGTTCATCAATATACAAACAACCATAGTCGATCTGATGGCGTCTACTGTCATCGAGGTCACAGAGAAGGCTGTTCTTACATTTGTTGACATTTCTTATTAGCATCTTAGAACCTTAGGGCCACAGCAGCGCAGTTAGCACGTCAACAAATTTTGTCTATAGATGGAAACTTGGTAACGGCTATGGAATACTATGATGTAATTTGGGTGGCATTTCTTGGTCTAGTTTGTGGTAGTTCGCGTTTAGAAGATTAACATCTTTTGAAGTTGATTGGGCAGCTGATGTGGAAGATTTTTGTGTACACAAAACATATGTGATGTTAAGGTCGTTTCTGTTAGCTGTACGTTTTGGTTGTTGCTATGGAGATTGGTTTGAAAATTTTCCAATAGTCGTTTATGTTTTAAGATTACTTTGAACCTTTTCATCAGATTTATATTTCAAAATGAACACACCTAGAAATAATGGCTCATTGTTGCCGATAGACCTACTTTTGTTAACGAAATATATAAAAAAATCTAAAAACAGAAAGACTTCGTTATTTATTTGGTTCAACATGTAACAATGTATTCTTTTAATTGCTTACCGACACCAAGGAAGTAATATAGGTTATTCGCACCCGAGACCTGACAGGCACAGTCAACTTTAGGATACAGCCAGTTTATTTAATTGGTGCAATTACTGCCAGCCCTGGCACAGCGACAATTATGTCACCTCGCGTGACGTCATCACAATTAAAGGGCGCCATTATAATAATTTGGACTTCCTTAACACCGGCATGAAATAGATAAAGTTAGAAGAGATATTCTGTAAAGTGGACAAACGCCTTCACGAAAACTTCACAAAAGCGTGTGTAATTTGTCAATGCAGTTGTTTGTTGAAAACTTCAATTTCATCTTGAAATGCATGTCGATCTCCTTTTTAACCCCCGACGCAAAAAGAGGGGTGTTATAAGTTTGACTACTATGTGTGTCTGTCTGTGGCACCGTAGCTCTTAACCGGGTGAAACGATTTGAAAGCAGGTTTTCTAGCGATGTTTCTTAGACATGTTTTATCAAAATCGGTTCAGCCGTTTGAAGATTATCAGCTTTTTTCTAGTTGATGAATGGATGTGAGTATCTTCCACAGGTCTGATCGATTTGAAATTTGGTATTTTGTTACTTCAGTGATATTAGAAGAACATAGTAACCTTAAACTGATGCTGCAGCATCTCCTGGAATTCGCAGGATACCAACTTACAGCACAGGTATCGTGTTTGGGTTCATTGGAATGGTCTCAATGAACAGGGTCTGGTGATGGAGTAGGAAAGAAAAATGAGGATATGTTTGTATCGGGGGTTTTTTAAATTTTAACTGTTAAAATTGTACTTGTAATGTTGATTTAGAGTAGTGTGAGTGGTTTTATTGAAACACACGTCGGGATTTTGTTGTTTTTTTGAGAGCCTGACTTGATCTCAATTTAAAACTCCTTTTGGAGTTAGGAAATAGACTCCATAACATCACTTGCTAATGTCGTCTTTGGTCTTAGTTTCATAATCATTTGAGCTGAAACTTGGATGGCAAACGTTGCTCCAGTATTCTCTGCACCAATAACACAGGCCTGCAAAATGAGGGTCATAACTTCCTCTCGGGAATTTGATAGCTGATTCTAGGGTATTTTGGTGCGTTGATTACGAATATGTACTTAGTTTTTCTCCATCACCTCCAGATTTTTCAAAAAAGGTGCAGATAGAAAATAGGAAAAAAACACAAGTTGTCACATAAAAAAATATATATTTAAAAAAGTACAATACTTTTAACTTAAAATACTACTAATATATAATAACAACTTATTACTAGTCTAAATTACATGTAAATTTTATTTGTGGAACCTGGTCCTTTTTTTCTGGAAGCTTCGGTTGTGCGATTTCCGCTTAAATTTCTGGTTTGGATCGGCACGCTTCAATAACCAACAATAGTCCGCCATCATGCTAGTATTTCATCTTCCTTGATACCGGACTTCAAACTCTTTCTTGGTGAAATTTTTCGCCTTGTTCTTCGCTAACGGCTCCTAGATTTTCAGGGAAGTAATCAATGTGCGAATTTAAGAAATGAAATGAAATCAGTGCGGGTACTTTTATAAAAACCCTTTGGTTTATCTTTATTACACCCTTTTCTAAATATTCATAATTATTAGGTAATAATACCTAATCATTATGTATTAATAAGCTTATTACTAAATTAAGCCAAAATGAACCGTTTTCGACATGGTTAATGCGAATTACTTATACTCATTATGTAGTAATAAACAAATTACTGATTTCGATTAATTTCTATGTCCCCTTACACTAATTAAATGCAATAAAAATTAAGCTGAAGTAATTTAATGACGTTTTATAAATTTTAAAATGTAGGCGCTCCGACATTTTTCAACAAAATCTTAAATATTCAATATCTAAAAATCCAGACATAATGGATTTTTTTTATTATTTTTCTCGTAATCAGCACATCTGAAACTATAGAAAACGTTATTCAGATTTCAAAGAGGAAAACCATTGCAGGCCTGTGTAATTACATATTGTACGTTGATATAAATGATCCTTCTGTACTTTCCCATGAATTGTCATAGACCCATACATTCGCTCGTAAAATGCAGAGCCCACAATGTTATACTCACCGACGCTAGCCGCTATGCATTGTGTGGGAATACCCGTTAGTACTTGTACCTAATTAATTTGATGATCATTGATATTACAATAAGTAACCGTTTTTGTATTTGAATGGCGATGACTAACATTCTTGTTTGTTATTGCATGTCTAGGTTTTTAGTTTGTGAGGCGCTTCGCGACCAAATTCTTGCTGTTCGTGCTCTGATCAAATACAAATGCATTGTCTTTGGGACAAATAAGGCTACACTAACTGTTCAATTGTTTTCTATAGTTTGACCGATACCGCTGTACCACGCCTTAGGTAAACGCGACGAGGCAGGGGGGTTGGGACGCTGTGAGTGTTGACGAATCAGCCACCTTCACTGCTCTCCGGCCCGGTACAGCGGTATCGGTCAACCTATAGTACCTAGCCATCGATACCTACATATGAATTGATAGGTAGTAAATAGTAAGATGGCGGCTCGGCGGACAATATAAACATAGTATCAATTGCATCAACCCCATGAAATAAAGGACCAAGGCAGGCAAGAAAAGAAAGACTTCAATACACTATAATTTAATTACAGGCTTCATAAAGCGCCTACGAAAGCTATTGTTTATTTTGGAAGATATACCTAGGCGTCTTCAGTCTGTCGAAGGTCCAAATAATAAATGCTGCTTCTTTAAAACGAATAATTCTGAATGCTAAAAAAAGAAATTGCCACTCCGGGAGTGCCGATAGAAGTGAAAACTTGAACAAGATCGCCTTGGTGGAAGAAAAATACTTGTATAGAACATTGGTCCGTAACCTTTTCTAAATAAAGAGCACAATGACATTTTCAAAAAAAAAAAAACACTCCAAAACCTTTTTGAAGTAAAAATACTTGCATAGAATATTGATCCGTAAAATAATAGGTAGGTAATACGGCCTGATATCCGCGACTCCACGTCAAAGCGCGTATTTTGCGTACTCCGTAACGTAATATAAATAAAGAGCACAATCGTGTTTACAAAAATGAGGTGTCGGTAACGGTGTTGCGAGTTCAATTGTTTTTTCCCCATCTCAAAAATGCTCAACGCGCGTAAAGAAGTTTTCACTTCAAAAACTCACAAACAAACAAAAGAATTTCCCTTACCAAGTTTAAGATCTTCGATAAAACCTAAACTGGTAAGCGGTTTTGACCCTAATTAGTCAATAGAGACAGTATGTCACTTGGATAGCCTTCGAGAGAGGCCGTGGGAGCAGGCGCCTGCGCATGAGAATCGCCTGAAACCTATTGTTTTTGCTCCGAACTTAGATTTGGTAAAAGAAACACTAGTATTATTGTTTGATTTGGACGTTAAAGTTGTTATATTTGGTTCATACACTTGTTGATGAATAGTATGGGTCTTTGTATTGTTGATATTTGGTTAATTACGTATATTTATTTCTGTAAGTAGGTTAAAGCCTCGTGCAGACTGGTGCGACGCGACGCGACTCTAACAAAACAATTTCTAAGAAAACTGCACGGTAGAACAATCACCGGTGTCGCATCCCGCCGTCGAGTCGATGTTTCCTATCGAATTACTCTGAGAAGAAAGATCGAAACAAACTCAGAAGTCTTCTATTACTTACTTAGATACTGATGTTTAGAATTTGTCGATTTCTTCTGTTCCTTAGAAAAATCTAATTTAGTAGGTAGTTTTCTATTTTAATTTCATATATTCACCGACTCGACAAGACTGACCTCGCCTAGGATTGACCTCGCTGGTCCAGTATTCAACCAACATATTCATTTAAAAAAAACATTACAAAATACTCTATGGCGTAATTACTGGATACATATTTTATATCTACCCTCTTTAAGCTACCTGTAACATACTTTACTCGATGTAAAACCGTAATAACAGAATCACCTAATAAAAAATATCATTAAATCCTCCTTGGTGTTCACTGTAAACAATTCGGTGACGATCCGATCAGTTAGTCCTTTAGTGTAAATACCAAATTGTTAATAAACATAAACGAATTGAAATTGACTTTAAAATGCTTTACGTTACCTTACAATACGGCCGACATAACTTGGCAGGTCTGAACATAGGCTCTGCGAACTTCCGCGCATGTTCTCTCACTCACACTCGCCTCATGTTACCATTTGATTCCAAAAAAATGTTATTGCGGAGCCTTCTGCGCGAAGTTCGGATCTGCCAAGTTATGTCGGCCATATTGTAAATAGGTGTAAAACGTATGAAGATCATGGAATTGAGAATGTTGGATAACCCGTGAAGAATATAAGTAGGTACAACGAGAAATATAGCCAAACATGGATTAAGAAAAAACATGGATCAAGAAAAAAAAAACGTGTAGCACTCGGGGCCTGCCGCGGTAAAGCTATTGTTTAGCATTTGTAACCTCCATACATCCTATTTGTCAACGCTACACTTGGGATGATGACGTAATGACATTAAACAAAAATTACGTCATGACAACATCACGTTTCCCATGACAACATCACGTTGTCATGGGAACCGTCATTACATGGTAGGCGGAGTGGGGGGTGTTAGGTTTTATTTTCGTTACGTTACGGAATTTCTTGATTCGGTCGCCGCGCTCAAAGCCCGCGATAAAAGCTATGCAATAGCTTAAAAAAGATAGCCAAACATGGTTTAAGATAAGAAAAAGGTATTGAAAATTTGTCTACACAATGTTCTAGGTACTTAGACATCGTATTTTGCAAGGAAAAAGATTTTAAAAAACTTAAAAGAAACGTGTTATGTCAAGGAAATCATTCAATTATCCTTCTATTAAATTTTCAAGAACATGCAGCAGCTACCAAATAATTATTAAATCATTTGCTTAGCAATAGCTTTTACTAATATTAATAACCGTTATCCGTATCGATAGGCTCGTTATCAGTTATAGGTAGCGCCACTTTGACCATGAACTAACTGCGTAACGTTATAACTAAATGCCTATCATTCGGCAGATAACTGTCAATCGATAGCCATATTTACTTTGCAAGAAATACACCGAAATGCTTCTTCAGCAATTTATTTATTTCGCGATTATTATTAACATTTAGCAAACGATCGCAATCGCCATGATATTTATTTTTTACGTTCTATGGATGAAAATCAAATACTTATCATTAACTATTTTTCAGTAAGCAGTAGATTATATTCTACAAAATAATCTTATCAACACTTGCATCGGCTACTGTAGACTAGCAGCTAGGTACCACCTTTTACTTGATTATTTTTAAGCTATTGCATAGCTTTTACCACGGGCTTTGAGCGCGGCGACCGAATCAAGAAATTCCGTAACGAAAATAAAACCGTTACGAAAATAAAACCTAACACCCCCCACTCCGCCTACCATGTAATGACGGTTTCCATGACAACGTCATGTTGTCATGGGAAACATGATGTTGTCATGGGAACGTAATTTTTGTTTTATGTCATCACGTCATCATCCCAAGTGTAGCGTTGACAAATAGGAAGTATGGAGGTTACAAATGCTATGCAATAGCTTTACCACGGCAGTCCCCGAGTGCCACACTTTTTTAACCGACTTCCAAAAAGGAGGAGGTTATATGTTCGTCGCGTATGTTTGTTTTTTTTTTTTATGTATGTCCACCGATTTCTCCGTCAATTGTGGACCGATTTTGAAAATTCTTTTTTTGTTTGAAAGGGTGTGCTCTCGAATTGGTCCCATATAAATTTTATTAACTTTGCTTGGATAGTTTTTGAGTTAGCTACAAAATACGTATTTTTTTCCCACTTAGTATGTAGATGATATGATAAGTTTCTGTCACTGGTAGCAGATAGTGGTATTCGAATGTGTGTGGGGTAGGTACCACAACTAAAAAGTGAACAATAAAAACTTTTTACAAAAAAAACAACCGACCTCCAAAAAAAACACTACAAAGTGAAAAATAACTTTAATTTCGGAAGTCGGTGGCAAAAATCGAAAATACAAAACCCAAGACACCGACTTCAGAAATTAAAGTTATTTTTCACTTTGTAGTGTTTTTTTTGGAGGTCGGTTGTTTTTTTTTTGTAAAAAGTTTTTTTTTTCTATAATTTGTTGGGAACATTGAAAACATTGTTTAGATGAAGTCTTATCATGCTTGAACTGAAATATGGAACTGACACAGACATAACATCACGACTCACTCGTTCCCCGAAGGGTTGGGCAGACGTATACCTGTACACCCATATCTCGCCATTTATGTTTAGGTCCCATGTAATTAAGCCCCCTATTACAGAGTCTATTGTCAACAACCAGGCACAAATCCAGAATCCAGGCTACTACTAAGAATTTCCAGATGGAAATATCAAATAACACTTTGCCCAACTCGGGAATCGAACCTCATCCCCAGCAGAAGGGCTTGCGACCACTAGCTAAACCAACGAGGTAATATGGAACTGTTCAGCTTTAGTCAATCCAACTTTTATACGCACATATTTGACGCTTCCATTATTTACAATTCCATGCTCAAACAAAAATCAGAAACATATAATTTAAAGAATAACATTTCAAATTAGTCTTTAAACGGGCAGCACACTCAAAACGTGTCCACACAACAATTATTGATACCCACTTTACGACCAACGTAAAGTGTGCAGGTCGCCTAATTGTATTACCAGCGGCTGACGAAGGGTCAACGTGCTCCATATAATGTTTTAGTGTCAAATTAGGGTTTTGTTTATTATTATTAGTTTAGTTTAAGTTTTTAGTACTGCTTTTATATTTAATGCCAGCCAATGATCTTAGAATGGATTTTTCGTTCACAGCTAAGATGAATTTACTCTCTGTTAGGCTGCCTGTCCACAGGAGCGGCGGAGAGGAGAGGAGCGGAGCTGTGCCAATATTAACCAATAGTATCTAAACTCCGCTCCAGAGTTTAGATTATACTGGTTAATATCGATCCGATGGATCCGCATTGGTAGCCCGCGAAATTCAAATTTTCTTACGTTTTTTTGCAATTTGCAGGTCAGTACCAGCTTCTTGATCAAAATATGATTCGCGGCCATAAAAAATATGTATTTACAGAATAATACACCTCTATTAGTTAGATATTTGTGCCATTGATTGAGTTTCTCATGAAATCATGACAATTGTCACTGTCAATTACATCCTTAAGAGGGATGGACTAAGGTAGCCCGTAAAATTCAAATTTTCTTACGTTTTGTGCAATTTGCAGGTCAGTGTCAGGTTGTACACTAACTTAGTTTAGCTGGCGGTGGACGATTCGCTTAACACTGCAGAACTAATAAATTTTCCTGATTGTACGTAGGAAATTCGAATATTTTGTAGGTTAAATAGGGTGACGGATGTTCTATGAGTTATGTACTTAATATTATGTTATGTTATACAGTGGTTAGCCTTCAGTAGAAATTGCAATGACTTGCAGAGAAGATCGGACTTTCTTCAGTGGCCAAATCTGAATGTTTTTAACCAACTTCCAAAAGGAGGAGGTTCGACTGTATGTTTTTTTTTTGTACGCGATTACTCCGTCAATTATGAATTGATTTTGATGATTCTTTTTTTGTTTAATAGGTGATCCCATATAAATTTTATTAACTTTGCTTGGGTATTTTTAAGTTATTTTCAATAATATGTATTTTTATTATAAGTTCCTGTCACTGTTATTTACATAGCAGGTACAAGTACAAGTGTAAGTACAAGTGAAAAATAAAAACCTTATACAAAAAAGAAACAACCGACTTCCAAAAAAAACACTACAAAGTGAAAAATAAATTAAATTTCTGAAGTCTGTGACAAAAAATGAAAATACAAAAACAAAGACACCTACTTCC
This sequence comes from Agrochola lychnidis, assembly GCA_963680765.1. Lineage (NCBI taxonomy): Eukaryota > Metazoa > Arthropoda > Insecta > Lepidoptera > Noctuidae > Agrochola > Agrochola lychnidis. The sequence goes on from OY796866.1 coordinate 21,287,419, forward strand.
GAAATAAAATAAAAAAATTAAGTTTAATAAAAACTGTAACCTGACTACGGGAAAATAAAAATGATCTAAAAAGTACGAAACAAGCAAATATTTCAGGCAGAAATCAAGACATAGGTACAAAAATGGTCAAGGTAAAGCCGTGGTCGCATGCCTGTATACCATGTTGGTGCCAGGAACACCTACAAAATTATAATGGCATGCGACGACGGTTTTACCTTGACCATTTTTGTACCTATGTCTTGATTTCTGCCTGAAATATTTGCTTGTTTCGTACTTTTTAGATCATTTTTATTTTCCCGTAGTCGGGTTACAGTTTTTATTAAACTTAATTTTTTTATTTTATACTTTTCCGTTTTTACACTTGATAAACGTAAATAAGAGTAATACAATAGTTCAGTAATTAACCTATTTTAAATTCCAATAGCAGTGCATAGTGCTTTGGACAAAACCATAGAGCGATTTATTTCGACGCCAACACCATATATCGATATCGAGCTTCGAAGAAATCCAAAATATAAATATTTCGTTGTAGGTACTTGTTTTTCTTCATAAGAGTGGAATTACAAATCGTTACTATTTATTAAGATTTGATTAACTGCACGTTGGTAACATCTTGCGATACTACGTAGCGCAGTCTCACTTTTGCTAGTTTTTAACGATTTAAACATATTTATTTACTTTGAAAATATAATATTATATATATATTTGTAATGTGCTCGTCAAGACCTTTCTTTTGATACCAAACATGTCACGATCATCCCATTTTAATTTTTTTCGAGGTTAGAAATTTACGTGTAAAGTCCACCAAATTAAATTTAGGGAAAAATTATATAGCCTATGTCACCCGGACCATTATTACGAATCTATTGATACCTCATTCATCAAAATCGGTTTAGCAGTTTAGGCGCTACGGTGGAACACACGTAAAAACATACATACATACATACATACAAACATACATACATAGACTGCTAAAATCATAACCCTTCCTTTTGGCTTTGCCGTAGTCGGGTAAAAAAGTTATTTTTCACTTTGTAGTGTTTTTTTTTGGAGGTCGTTTTTTTACCCGACTACGGCAAAGCCAAAAGGAAGGGTTATGATTTTAGCAGTCTATGTATGTATGTTTGTATGTATGTATGTTTGTATGTATGTATGTATGTATGTATGTTTGTTTTTACGTGTGTTCCACCGTAGCGCCAAAACTACTAAACCGATTTTGATGAATGAGGTATCAATAGATTCGTAATAATGGTCCGGGTGACATAGGCTATATAATTTTTCCCTAAATTTAATTTGGTGGACTTTACACGTAAATTTCTAACCTCGAAATAAATTAAAATGGGATGATCATGACATGTTTGGTATCAAAAGAAAGGTCTTGACGAGCACATTACAAATATGTATATAATATTATATTTTCAAAGTAAATAAATATGTTTAAATCGTTAAAAACAAACAAAAGTGAGACTGCGCTACGTAGTATTGCAAGATGTTACCAACGTGCAGTTAATCAAATCTTAATAAATAGTAACGATTTGTAATTCCACTCTTATGAAGAAAAACAAGTACAACGAAATATTTATATTTTGGATTTCTTTGAAGCTCGATATCGATATAGTATGGTGTTGGCGTCGAAATAAATCGCTCTATGGTTTCGTCCAAAGCACTATGCACTGCTATTGGAATTTAAAATAGGTTAATTACTGAACTATTGTATTACTCTTATTTACGTTTATCAAGTGTAAAAACGGAAAAGTATAAAATAAAAAATAAAGTTTAATAAAAAACTGTAACCCGACTACCTACGGGAAAATGAAAATGATCTAAAAAGTACGAAACAAGCAAATATTTCAGACAGAAATCAAGACATAGGTACAAAAATGGTCAAGGTAAAGCCGTCGTCGCATGCCATTATAATTTTGTAGGTGTTCCTGGCACCAACATGGTATATAGGCATGCGACCACGGCTTTACCTGGACCATTTTTGTACCTGTCTTGATTTCTGTCTGAAATATTTGCTTGTTTCGTACTTTTTAGATCATTTTCATTTTCCCGTAGGTAGTCGGGTTACAGTTTTTTATTAAACTTTATTTTTTATTTGTTATGTAATAACGTAATACTACACATGGGCGTACTATCAAGAACAATATATATTTATATTATAGCAATATCAGAACACGCGTGTATATTCGCCCCTGAAAATGTGGGATCCCCCGGGAAAGTAAGTATTGAAGCGGCCATGATTTTAGTGGTCCAGAAATCGAATATAGAACGTCGATCTCGGCTGCCTGTCCTACGACCACCAATATGGCATTAATAAACTCACGACTTCGTCCCATGGGGGTAGGCAGATACCACAGAACACCACCTGATACGATCATTACATAGATACTCCCTTTGCTTCGTTTATGGCATAAATGTTCAGGGATAATGTATGTTAACCACTGTAATTCTCTCTCATGTAATTGTATTTTCGGTCTAATTTTGATCCCAAGTTGGCACTTGAAAGGCGGTACCAATTGAAGTCGCGAATCCACGTTAAGTATGTACTTAGAGGCACTAAACTGTTAAATTTAAAGGTCAATGTAATTGCTACCTTAAACCACTGAAGTTATTGGTTCAAACAATGCAGGTGAATTGCTTAAAAGTTTACTAGCTAATTGGTAGTTTGTGACGTAATTCCATTTGTAGCATCTAACTAAGGGCTTTCGATTTAGATGGGGTAAGAAGACGAAAAAATAATGTTTTTTTCTTCTTTCGTGGTAAAATATTAGACAATCAGTATTACCAATACTGTCTATGGAACCGAGACAGGGTCTTGAGCCGGTATAGAAGTTAGACTCTATGGGATGCAGGCGAAAGTATCGTCAGGATTCAGGATCCATTGAAAAAATTTGCAAAAACTTGATTAGAGTAGGAGCGAAATAAAAAACAGTGGAACTCCGGGAGTGCCGACAGAAGTGAAAACTTGAACAATTTTATTGTGCAGGAAATACTTTTAATGAGGTGTCGGTAACGGTAACAGTGTCGCGAGTTCAATTGTTTTTCCCATTTTAAAAATGCCCAACGCGCCTAAAGAAATATTCAAAAAAATCTATGCGAATCTATGGCATCTTTTGAAACGGAGAATAAAATAAGTAAATATGAAATCATTACAATACAGCAATTTAAATGTCAAAATAATGATTCATACTACAAATATAGGTACGCAAATGGCAAATCAAATAATAGCACAAAGTCATACTTTTAAGGTCACAGCTGAAGGATGATCGTGAAACATTTCAGCAAATGTTCCAACAAAGAAATTTTAATTATCCATTGAGAGCCTACAACAGATTTACGCACGGCTATTGTATTGTAGAAGGAAGAATACCAATGTGTACAGTACACGTAATACAACAGAATTGTGAATAAGCAACGCAGTTTATTAATAGAAAGCCTAAATTCAATATTTTCTTTTACGAAAATATGTGTTGCTTGCTTTAAGTATATGAAAGCAAATGGCAGTCGAAGCCGGAAGCCTAAAAATTGGTCATTTACCTTGGAAAACTTACAAGATTATGAAATACAGTACCTGGGCGACCGAGCTCTGCTCTGGTGAAAATAGAGAATGCTCATTTAATAGTATAGGATAGTTCATACTAATTCCATGTATAGTACAAACAAATTCCATGCTGCCATGATAGTAGGTACTTACTTATTCCATGCTGCCATGTCATTATTCTAAAGTAGCCATCTTGTTATAAACTTTGGGCGATCGAGCTCTGCTCGGGTAAAAATACGGAGAAAACGAATTTTCTCAAATATGAGACCTAGCTAGATAGATAAACATATCGTTCAGGTATACCAGCGTGGTATCATATTTCCGAGGCTATGAAAATAGATAAAGCGAATTTTCAAATAAACGAATGAGACCAAGCCAAGCTAGATCCATTTTTTGCCCCCGTAAACCCCTATATTGCAACTTTCATCGAAACCGTTAGAGCTGTTTTCGAGAATGGATTACAAATATACATAAATATTGCTCATTTAATAGTATAGGATAATTGGAAAGCCAAAAGGTAGTCGCTTGCTGAGTATAACAAAGACAGCTCTGTAGGGGGTTGAAAGCTGACCCCTTCATCATCATCCTCTTACAAGGGTAAGAGGATGATGATGAAGGGGTCAGCTTTCAACCCCCGACTCTATATAAATTGAGATAACTGATAAGGATCAGTTATCTCAATTTATATAGAGTCGGCGAAGCATATCATCTCCTTCCTTACATTTATATTTGCCCTCATTAGGATAAGACCAAAGTAATGATGGATAGAATGTTTGAAATATGATGTCACCACCACCACTTTTCTAACATTATCTAACCTAACCTTCCTCTTCTTTGAATAACCATGCACATTCATACTCACTACATATTCTTCATTTGCTTATTTTATTTTGCTTACATTACCTATTCTAGAAAATTTTAACTCAATGGAAAGCCAGTTCATATCTATAGATCTGCTTTTCGTACCGCAAAGATAAAAATACATACCAGTTCCTAGTCACTGACACGGATGTGCTAAAATTAGAATAGTCAACTAACTATATATCACTAGCTATATGTTTTGTATAGAGAACACGAAGAGAAAGGAAGCTGTTGCTTTTATTGTTCACTTATATAGTTGTCATTTGAAATAGTTTAATTATAACTTGAAAACTTGGAACTAATTACCATCCACAAAATTTTCGTTCCATTGCGTTTTATCTACAGCTACTTCACGAGGATGAACAATTTGTGTTGAAGAAAGCGCGCAGTAGATGATGCATATTGCGAAACGATCGTAATTGTAACTTTGCGTGCGAGTCGCATATTACAAACCGATTACAAGAATTATTTGTAGCATATTAGAAGTTAAAAGACAATACATCTGAAGCCTAAATAAAACTTTATGCTTCTAGCACATTGCACTGTTAGGAATTACATTTTATTCATTGCGAAAGGGAGCGGAGGCATATAGTGAAACTCTTCGGAGCATCTCTCCAGTAATTGGTCTGAAGTTTCATTTCGCAAATCGATTAAAACTGTACTTTCACACACTTATTCTCTCATTTAATCTAAGATGACATACCAACGGTCTCGGAAAAGTTATTGACTTGTCTTTTAACGACATGGCTTTTGTAAATGGTTTCAGACACACCTTGTAGCTTTACAGGAAATTAGTTTAATTTAACTTTAGTATTTCTTACATCGTTTTCACCCACAACAGCCTAAATTACCTTAATAATAATATAGCTTGTTTCTCCAACATAGTTTTCACTCACAAGTTCCTACATCCGGCAATAATGTGTTGATGCAATCATTTTGATTCGTCAAAATGATTCCATTGCAGAAGACAACTCTTGACTTATGATAATAATTCGGATTTTTTGGTATTTACTTAGCCGCTTTTGCCGCTGCTTTTGTTTTTAAGGAAAATTAAAAATGTGTAATTTTAAAAAGTTTGCGAGTCCAAAAACAAACGTTTTCAAGGATTCCGACGTTTCCCATGATTACAATACCGGGTACTATGGTAATATTAAACAAAAACATGCTGGTGCCAGAACGAGGAGTTTAAAATAATTTGTGCAAAATTCGCACCTCATCGCCAATGCGGTAGAACCACATGAACAGGAAATACAGAATGTCCACTTCATCATCATAGTAAGACAGAATATGCACTGGAGGGCGTAACTTTTACGATGACAGGTCACGACGAAATATTGCCACATCCTCGTGGCATAAGGATTGAGGATCGTAGAATGGAGAAAATGCTAAAGTTGAGTCTTTACTTTCTGCTATTCGAAAATATAAAAAAAAAATTAACTTATGTAAAATTGGAAAAAATAAGGAAAAAATTTACAGCTGGATCAACTAGTAGACAAAATTATTTGATTACCCAAATATTTTTAAATCGGCCTTTCCTGTGTTTGTAGCAACTTTGTTTTTCGGAGCCATTAAATCAAGCTTGTCTGGTCCTTCTGTTTCTACTAATTTAGTGGTGAAACAAACCATGGTGATTGTTTTTATGGGAGTCGGGTAAGGATTCTTGTTACTGGCACGCGATTATTTTTAAGTTAAATATCGATATCTGAGAAATGTCGAATACTGTGTACTTATTTATTTTCACTGAGTCACTTCGATGTCTTCACCTTCCTTCATTATCATCTGCTGTCATCTTATCTATGAATACTTTTTTAATTATAATTATGCATTGTATTTATTACAATGATACTGATCAGTTTTTTTTTAAAGTTATTATTTTGAACGAAGTTCTTTAACGCGGCTTGCGATAGGAGTTGACTGGTAGAAATCGTCACGTAAGGGAAAAGCGTTATGCCTGAAAAAGTCATTTCCAAGGTCTAGAGTAACAAAATTTTTTGTTTTTTAATACATAATAAACAGCGAAAAGAACGTCTTTTTAACTGGGTGCCCCACGACACCCGACTTTTTGTTTGTTTTATTTGTATTTTTTTTTTTTTGTTGTCACCGCATAATTAATGCTGTACTTACTTCTTCTTATTCCGTTCTTGACAATATTGTCTTTTAATTGTGTGCTGTTTTAGTGCAAATTTTTATTAAGTTTCGTGACTTTTAAACATCAAAGTCACAAATTCACAATACAAATGACATGACAGTATACATTATATACTGTCATGTCTTCACTTCTGACCATACATTCATACCTCGGATCTCAGAAAATCTGTGATGTCTATTGATACAATATTAACAAGTTTAACAACATTGTCAGTAACTGCTAACAATCGTTTGATTTTCGCAAAACCGACAACAGTCCCTCCCACCATACCTTTGGTATGCAACGGATATATCCCATAGAAGGAGATACACATATTATCACCTCCACAACCAAGAATACCAAGTCAAAGCATTCCGAAGACACTGTACAACGAGAATTCTGCGAGATCTTCAATAGGTTGATTTAATTAAAAGGGGAACTCCTTTTTTATCAAGTAATGGAGTGAAGTAATCGCATACAAAGGGCTTTCAAGTTAATATGGAAGATAAAGAGAACAACTGTTTTATTTTGTGAGTTTTTAAATTAGTGAAGAGATGATGAACGAAAACGAACCAAGAAAGGAGAATGCATTTTTAAAACAACTTAAATTTGCATGTGGGTTCATGTTTTTTCGGTCAGTTTTTTAAATTATTTATTTAATACTTTAAGCACACAAATGTACAGAGTTTGGGTGATGCAGAGATAAACAGGGGTAGGCGCAATTACGAAAAATTTTGGAATAAATATTTATTTAAGTATGAAAATACACATAGGTTTCCCTATTAGCCCCATGAAGTATGCGGCTCCAGGGGCTAGTGCAAATCTTGGGGTTCATTAGATTGATCGAAACTGGTTAAACCACGCTGGGATCAGTGCATTTCATTCATTCATTAATGTGGTACGAAGTTCACCGGGTCATCTAATAATATATAAACCTAATTAATACGAATATCCTAAAACATATAAGACAAACAATAGAAAAATATTAACATTAAAATGAGAGGTACTGCCTGTTTCTTACGAATGTGCTCACGAACATTAACTTTAAAGCATATAATATTATTTGATTTAACCTTATGAGAAATTGCAAAATTAGAAAGAACTAAATTCATGTTCAAAAATATTTTTTTTTCCTTAACGTAAACAAAAACATGACACAAGACTTCTTCTTCTGAGCATACGTTCGACTCTACAAAACAGTAACTTCGCTTCTAGACACCACTCTAATCTCCAAACTAACAAATAGAAACCAAAACAAAACCCCACCACAACAACAATTTTACTAAAAAAATTAGGCACGGCACTATTAAAAAAAAAAAAACACCAATCATTTTGTTCGATCAGATCACGTATGGCATGTCATTGCACCACAGATGCCAGCACAGGCAGGACGTGAATCAGGAGGAAATCCGCCATCTCCTACCCATGAATATTCGATCAGCCATTGTTACAAAGTATTCGCAATGTCCAAATCTGGACAATGATTTCTCGATATAAGATGTAATCGATGTTGTTCTATTGTTATCGATCATTCTTGATTTGTGGTGGGAGACTTTTCGGAAGTAACTTTGTGGAGAGATGCTTTGAATGGTACCGGTTCCTGACTAAAATAATTATGAAGAAGGAAGTAGTAGACCACGAGTGAGTACCTTACAATTAGGTTTTCAGAAGTCTCAACACGTCAAAAGTTGTCATATTTGGCCATTTGAAAAGACTAAAATAGATTCTTCTTGGTTTCGATGTTTATTATCAAAGGGATAGGCATCTGCTTCTTAATGCCATCGGTCTGTTGGTCAATCAATTACCGTATTTTAGTTGTTGTTGGGGAAGCCCATATTCGGGAGTTGAAATCTTCCAAACTGGATATGAAATTGGTAAAATTATAAGTACGTTCAACCATATCTTTAAATCATATCAGCATCACCGCGGTATCGATAGTCCTCAAAATTTTATCATTCTGAGATCGGATTATCGTGATCGATTCTCTGACACATTATAAGAATGATATCGAATTGGTACCGTCTGAGATTACATGCAAAAATGTATCATCTAAAGTCACCAGTATAATTTGACTGATTACTGTCACTCTGTCTACAAAGGGTGCTATCAAATTTTAGTCCATTCTAGTTTGATTCTGTGCCTCTTCGCGTCCTAAGTTACACTGGTCTTTATTCTTTATGATTAGTCATAATTTTTGGACTGGATTTGTGTCTACGTGTAGTTCTGTAATCAGGTGAAAGTCTAGAAAACTTTTTATCTATATTAACAGTCAATGACCGTCTGAAGTAGTGTTTACTATAATTTGTTTATCATTTGGTGTAGGTACTTGTAGATCTTTTCGATAAAAAAACTTAGATTTATTTTCAGTTGCTTAGTGCTATGTTGTCACCGTGAATTGCATAATTTTATAAACTTTACAAATTGTAAATCCTTATCAATCAAGACAGCTACTAGGTACCTTATTTTAGGATAATAAGAGTCCGTTAACCCCGCTGTCTTCCCATGGCGTAGAAAAGATGGTATATTTAGGTTAAAGGTTATTTATTCAATAGATGGATTGATGGAGTGTGTGAAGGATGATACTACCGAAGATGACTAAGTGAAGTATGGAAGAACGAGACATGTTGCGCCCGCGCCGACCACAAATAAATTGGGTTATGAACATGACATTTAATTTCAGAGATCTCCATTTCCTTATTTTGTCTAGGCAACCAATTAGATATAATTTTAGGGATTTTTAAACATCCTCCAGAATAGAGTAGTTGCCGAGGTAAAAATAAACAAATTATATTTAGTCCGTCTTTCAGATAATAAAAAAATATTAGACACGTATTTTTTGCTTTATCATATTAATTAAAAATAACTTAGAAAACACGCATTTAAGTTGGGGAGTGGGGGCTCGCTACGTCACAACGCACTATTAAATCTAGCAAGGCGTGACGTCATGCCACACATCTTTTGATTACGTCAAAAAAGAAAAAATACGTGTTCAATATTTTTTAATAATCTACAAGACGGACAAAAAAAAACTGTACACAGGTCTATTCACCATAGACGAAAAGAAGCAGCTTTTCCGCTCCACAAAACTTATCAATGGGCGCTAAAAATTTCACGTCATCCGTCTTCTACGTAACCATGGCGACAGATGACACTGATGACAGACAGTCTCGCTACCCGGTTATCTTCAAATAACCTCATTTAGTTCGACAACTCATTTCACGTGTTGAACTACAAGATGGATGGACTGATAACAATAGGATTTCAGGCCAGACATAAAATATGAAAATTAAAAGTAGAACTTACTATCTAAGTCTAGTTATTGTGAAATATTGCGAAATGTAATAGTTATTTTACATAAGCCGATAAGTATTGTTGATATTAAGAACACACCTTGTGCAGATATTTCGATAAAAACGTTAGGAAAAAACCATATCGACAACCGGAAAATGAATGACTGCGACGCGACTTATCGAATTTTGCAAGTGGATCAAATGACTTGTGTAAATGGTGGTTCAATACTAAGCCAGTATTGGCAGTATTGGCCCTATCCTCTATGAAAGAGCTCTTATAGCAACAGTTGTGTATGTTGTTGTTAAGAGGTATGAGGAACAGGGTGTTAAGTTCACTCATCCTCTATAGAAAAGGGAGGATCCTCCGACTAGACGGGTATTGTGTCTGGCGGGCAACTGCCCATCGGTTTGAAGTTGAAATCTTGTATGTATGTCGATCGCTCGGTAAACTCTAATTGCGCGATGCAGAATTTGTGTGACGTCATGTCTTTTTGATGCGTAGTTCGTATATGGCGGTGTAACAACCAGTCCTTCAGAATTCACCAAATCCTTTGTATCTGGTCTAAGAAGGGTTATAAAATTATTATTGCATCAAAAACTCGATTAAGTTTTTCCCAAAAATAAGTGAATTCCAAGGGCTACTTCATTTGCTAACCATAAACGTTACGTGTGTGCAATTCAGAAGTAAAACCTTTTGAAGGTATCAGATGAGACAAAGGGGCCAACGAACACCTAAAATGTAACACGTAAAATAAGTTGTTTTGCCATTCCGATCACGTTTTCGTTGCAAAAATTTGTTTAGCGGCCGGAAACGACATTTTTTCTCTCACTCCTTTCCACATGGTGATGCAGCCGGCGCGACGCATACAGTTACTGTTTTGATTCATGAATTAAAAATATCACATAGGTAGGTATATAGGCGGCAACGCCGAAGGCCGAGCGTTGCCAAAATCGTTCCAGGAAAAAATATTTTTACGACAACGCCTATAAAATGCGCATTTTGTCGGCTGTGTTTGTCTAAGTTTAAATATCCTTTTGTCTAACGCTATTTTGGTGTTTCTTACGTAATATTTCTTTTCCAGTCAACACTGGGATAGTCACGAGACCATCAAACATTTAAACGCAGTTTTGGCAAAATTGAAATCTGACTTTGCACAACAGTTTTTTACTTGACATGAAAAAATTATTGTCCACGTCTCGGCTGAATATGAAATATCTATAGTTACATGTATGTAGTGACTTTCGTCAAGCGTAAAAAGAAGTGTAATAATAAATAGCTTTCGGGTTTAACGCCCTGAAGACGCTGGTCTGTAGGGCGTGCGTGGCCCATGCATGCGGATACGACGGCTGCCAAACGATCATCAGCCTAATACTAGATCAACGTATACAGAACGTTGATGTATAGGCAGAATAGTTTGAGACAATTCTATGAATAGTCTGCCCTATCAGGAATAAGGGATTCTTCAATCAGATTGTATCTGGAAATTGGTGCACCTGGGCATTCTTATTATTTGTCATCGGGATATTCCCCTTTTTGACAGAGGGATTAGTGCTCCTAGTAAACAGTTAGATAGATATGGAGATACTTTATTGTACACCAAAAATGTCACCAAGCTAATATTAATATTCAAGGTTGTGGTTGTGGGTTCAAATCAGGGCAAGTCCCAATGTGACTTTTTCAATTCATAAATTTACTTTCCGAGTTTATCTTGGACATTACTGACATCGGTGAATGAAAACATTTTGAGGAAACCTGGACTTACCTAAACTAATAGTATAAAGAGAAAAGATTTGATTTTTTGTATGTTCGTTTGTTACGCTAAAACGGCTGAACGGATTTAGGTGAAATTTTGCACATGGGTAGACCATAACTTGCGTTAGGACATTAAATACTTTGTATCCCGATATTCTCACGGGATCGAGACTTATGCGGGTGAAACCGCGGGGCGCAGTCATATAAGTCTGAAATCGATTCGAGCAGTACCGCAATTTCGATTTATCTCGAAGAAGGTTGTCAAAATAATGCTCGAATTTCCAAGCATGTTTGAGAATAAAAAAATAAAGTTTAATAAAAAACTGTAACCCGACTACTTGAAAATAAAAATGATCTAAAAAGTACGAAACAAGCAAATATTTCAGACAGAAATCAAGACACAGGTATAAAAATGGTCAAAGTAAAGCCGTGGTCGCATGCCTGTATACCATGTTGGCCAAGAACACCTACAAAATTATAATGGCATGCGACGACGGCTTTACCTTGACCATTTTTGTACCTATGTCTTGATTTCTGTCTGAAATGTTTGCTTGTTTCGTACTTTTTAGATCATTTTTATTTTCCCGTAGTCGGGTTACAGTTTTTTATTAAACTTTATTTTTTTTATTTTATACTTTTCCGTTTTTACACTTGATAAACGTAAATAAGAGTAGAGTAATACAATAGTTCAATAATGAACCTATTTTAAATTCCAATAGCAGTGCATAGTGCTTTGGACGAAACCATAGAGCGATTTATTTCGACGCCAACACCATATTATATCGATATCGAGCTTCGAAGAAATCCAAAATATAAATATTTCGTTGTACTTGTTTTTCTTCATAAGAGTGGAATTACAAATCGTTACTATTTATTAAGATTTGATTAACTGCACGTTGGTAACATCTTGCGATACTACGTAGCGCAGTCTCACTTTTGCTTATTTTTAACGATTTAAACATATTTATTTACTTTGAAAATATAATATTATATACATATTTGTAATGTGCTCGTCAAGACCTTTCTTTTGATACCAAACATGTCATGATCATCCCATTTTATTTTTTTTCGAGGTTATAAATTTACGTGTAAAGTCCACCAAATTAAATTTAGGGAAAAATTATAACGCCTATGTCACCCGGACCATAATTACAAATCTATTGATACCTCATTCATCAAAATCGGTTTAGTAGTTTAGGCGCTACGGTGGAACACACGTAAAAGCAAACATACATACATACATGCATAGACTGCTAAAATCATAACCCTTCCTTTTGGCTTTGCCGTAGTCGGGTAAAAAGAACATTCCAGATTCAAATTTAGAGTTTCCGCAAATTAAAACTAAATTTACGTCATGCTAGTGTTGTGACTGTCAACAGAAAATCGCGATGCATTCTGTTTGCCGACGATTTTCCGTGAACGATAAAACGGAATTGCATCAACAAGACGTTACATTCGATTCTGAGAACGATAGTGAATGCTCGATATAATTGCTGTTTTATCGATTCGCGATTTGATAATGTTTTGTGGAATTGCGATAGGTGTGTTGGTATTTCTACGTTGGTTTTCCTTCATTGGCGCCAGTTAAGTTGTTCGTTGTTGATGCAGCTTTTAATATGAATGAATAGGACACGTGTATGCATATGCATACACATTCCTTACCGAATGTGGTTGTATTATCATTTTTTTTGTCCAAACAGTCCAGCTTTGATTATTTATATGAATATAATAGAGTGTCGCGTTAAAAAAGAACTAAAACAAACAGGCCAACTTTTTTATGCTGGTGTGCGTGACAGCTACGTCCCGTCACGTTATTGTGCTTTTCTAGTGTGTGTGCATTTAGCGGCCAACAGTTGGACGCTATTTTTTTCGACGAGTTCACAGCTTTGACTGTCTGTCTAGACACATTTATATCTTTGCCAGTCGAGGCTTAGATGCTGTAGAGTTCCCTCTCGATAAAAGCACCGTTAAAACTTAGGTGAAGTAAGCTTGAAGTGACCTGTCAATAGTGTCAATTCAGCGTGCGGAATGACAGCAAAATTCACATAAGCTTTCACGTCGGGATTTTTACAGATTAGATCGGCTATTCTTGTCACTAGATTTGAAGATCATGAAAGCACTATCACCAAAGACTGAACGACGATAGTAGAAACAAATGAAAAATTTAACATTGCTTTTGCAATTGCTAAAAATATTAAAGGTACAATTCCGTAGACGAGCGCAGGCGGCAACTGCAGGTGACGTGTCGCCGTGCCAAGACTATATACTACTTCTATGTATTTCTATGAAACCGACGACGTGTCGCTAGCTACGGAAGGTAAGTATTTCATAGAAACCAGTTGGCTACGGAATTGTACCTTAACTGTTCCCGGTATGTACCTAGACCTACATTATTTGAATGCTGTTTTTTTAAAATGCACTCCGAATGATTTCAACGTCTTGGAGACAGGTTTAACACAAGATATCCTGATAGACTAATTATTATTCCTCCAATGAAAAGCCACTTATGTCACTGAAGTTGTTTTCCAATGGTTATAAGGATAAGTAATAAATTACCAAGATTATATTTTTAGCGAAATGATTTAGAATCTTTTAAAAACCCGACCATCTGTAATTTACTATAAGTAATTCTTGCATATTTAGTGGCATGAGGAACAGGGTGTAAAGTTCACTGATCCACCATAGAAAAGGGAGGATCCTCCGACCAGACGGGTGTTGTGTCTGGCGGGCAACTGCCCATCGGTTTGAAGTTGAAATCTTGTATGTATGTCGATCGCTCGGTAAACTCTAATTTCGCGATGCAGGATTTGTGTGACGTCATGTCTATGATGCGTAGTTCGTATGTGGCGGTGTAACCGCTACACATATAAATTTCATTTAATTTAATTTTGTATGGCATTTTATTTCAACTAAACTATGCGTTGGTATTTCATAGAAGAATCTGTGATCAAACAATAATTAGGAAGTTTCTTCGAACATTGATAGTCTTCAGAAGCCCTGGCTCGTTCACAATCTTTCCATGTATGACGCCTACAACTGACCAGAAAGTGTTGGCCGTTAATGGTGGCGCTGGCGCTGGACAACTAAACTATCAAATGCAGTACATTTTGCACATTAGTTCCATATTCCACCACCTGCCAACATAAGCTGGTTGCTCAGTAATTCATGATTTTCTGTCATGTTCCTACAGATTGCGCCGAACAGGTTGGCTAGCAGCCAATTTGAAACTATAACACTAATAAACATTAGTTAATTATTAGAAAATAATTATAACAAGTTCGTTTACATTTTCAGCTAAGTATTAGTCGACATTGAAAATTGTTCAACCTTCGGACTTACTTCGCTATTTTTAGGAAGTTAAATAAAGTCAGAAGAATGTCAGTTTTTAGGGCTCCGTACCCAAAGGGTGGCAACGGGGCCGTCTTACTAAGGCTCCGCTGTCCATCCATCTGTTACAGGGCTGTATTTTTTTAACCGTAATAGGTTGACACTTGAAATTTTCACTGAGGGTGTACCATCGAAGAAACGCATATATGTTCAACGCATATCTATACACCGTAAGGACTATTTCTGCTTGCAGCGTTCGGCCAATATAGTAACGCTTACCTACGAAAAAAGGTCGTGTGCACGGGATTTTGTTTTCAAACTACTTAGATATGCGTTTCTTCGATAGTACCTACTATGGCCGCTATAAACAACAAAAAAAACGTGTGGCACTCAGGGACTGCCGCGGTAAAGCTATTGCATAGCATTTGTAACCTCCATACTTCCTATTTGTCAACGCTACACTTGGGATGATGACGTGATGACATAAAACAAAAATTACGTTCCCATGACAACATCACGTTATCATGGGAACCGTCATTACATGGTAGGCGGAGTGGGGGGTGTTAGGTTTTATTTTCGTTACGTTACGGAATTTCTTGATTCGGTCGCTGCGCTCAAAGCCCGCGATAAAAGCTATGCAATAGCTTAAAATAAAATATACATACAACGAACTTTTTTTTTTACTTTCTTTATAAATATGTAGTGTTAAATATTACGGCGGTACGGAACCCTTCGTGTGTGAGTCCAACTTGCTCTTGACTGCTTTTTTATCAAAAAGTATGAATAAACATGTCGAGTTTTAATGCTTTTGCAAATAAAAGATTATTGTCGACTTCCTCTAGTTCTGCTGGCGACAAACAGTAGTTTCATACATACAATTTAATAATGGCGACAGAGTAATAAATGCAAAAACCAGTACCATACGAGATTTTAATGGAGCAATAAGTGGTCCATTGATGCATACTTTTATTACTTTATTAGTACTTTGAAGAACTTTTTACTAGTTGACCGTGTCTGCGACGGAGTAATTAGGAAAAGTAAATAACTAAAACCATCTTAATAGGTTTTATTTTTAATCCAGGATATACATTCTACATAAATGTAATAAATACTTGCAGTACAGTAACCGCCATTCAAGAATTATTGAAGTGAAAATTTCTTTAGGTGCGTTGGGCATTCTTGAGATGGGAAAAACTCACGCCACCGTTACCGACACCGAATTTTTGTAAACGCGATTGTGCTCTTTATTTATATTTCGTTACGGATCAATATTCTGTGCAAGTATTTTTACTTTAAAGGGTTTGGATGTATTTTTTTAAATTGTTCAAGTTTTCACTTCTGTCGGCACTCCCGGAGTGCCACTGTTTTTTTTTAATTACCTCCTATATACAAACAAATTTAATATTAATAATTTTTAAATAATTTTTAATATTATTAATTATTGTTATTAAGTTTACGTACAGAAGTATAGATGTGTTGCTGTGTGAATAAAATAAATGACTTTTGAATTAGTTTTGAAATGTTGTGACCAGGGTTGGCATAAAACAAACAAGTTTTTTTAAAACACGTATATTAAACAGTTTGAAATAAAACAATGTTTTTATTAGGTTTTAAAATCACAGTATAAAACAAGTTTAAAATAATGTTTTAGTACTAACTACGAGTATAACTAGTATTACGTTGTTGTGACTATTAAGTTATTCTGATCGTTTTTAGGGTTCCGTAGTAAACAAGGAACCCTTATAGTTTCGTCATGTCCGTCTGACTGTCTGTCTGTCTGTCTGTCCGTGGTCTAGCTCCGAGACCCTTAGTACTAGAAAGCTGTAATTTGGCATAGGTATACATATTAATAACGCCGCCAAAGTGGTGACTAAACAAAATTATGAAAAACATTTTTTTTAGAGTACCTCTCATACAAGTGGTGATGTTTATTTTTTTATTTTTTTACCCCATAGTGAGGGGTATCATTGGAAAGGTCCTTCAAAAATATTGAGAGTTTGTGAAAACCATTTTTGGATTCAGGGATTCGTTTGCGAAATATTAAGCTTTAAAGTGCTAATTTTTGTTAGAGTCAAGTGTCCCCCCCCCCCCCCTGCCGGCTAAATGTTTGGTTTTGGGTGTGTGAAAAAAATCACAACAGTAGTTTATATAACGAAATTAAAAGGAAAACTATCACAGCTAAGTAGGCTCTACAGGTTAACGAGTAAATCGACCAACTTAACTTTTGCAGTTGCAAAAACATGTTTTCCCATACATTCCGTATGGGAGAACATATTTTTCAACTACAAAGTTAAGTTTGTTTTTGGGATAAATTCAACCCAACTACGGAACCCTTCATTGTGCGTGGTCCGACACGCACTTGGCCGGTTTTTTTGTCTAGAAATGAATTATATTAGGCCTGATCGATTTATGTTGATATAAATTTGATAAATCGCACAATGAAAAAATACTTGAAAATACAGTCAAAATCATAAAAAAAAACGTATGGCACTCGGAGACTGCCGCGGTAAAGCTATTGTATATTGTAAAGCTATTGCATTTGTAACCTCTATACTTCCTATTTGTCAACGCTACACTTGGGACTACGTTCCCATGACAACGTGATGTTGTCATGGGAACGTAATTTTTGTTTTATGTCATCATCCGTCATTACATGGTAGGCGGAGTGGGGGGTGTTAGATTTTATTTTCGTTACGGAATTTCTTGATTCAGTCGCCGCGCTCAAAGCCCGCGATAAAAGTTATGCAATAGCTTAAAAACAACCACACAGAGTTCATAAGGAATTCTAGGCGAATTTTTGGTGTTGCTATAATACACCTCTCGCTCCCCAACACGCACTGAGCCCGCGTGGTGGATTATGGCCCACTCCCACTCATAGAGAGGAGGCCCGTGTCCCAGCAGTGTGAACATTGTCAACTGTCGTTAATAATTGGTGCCGATTCTCTTGTCACAAATGCCTCTAAACTAAACTAAAAATCACCAAAATTTAGTTTATTCCTGTCAAACGACGATTTCCCATTCTGAAATAGACTAAAGTGACACAACTTAACTATATTTTAGTTTGACAGCACTAAGATGGCACTGAGATATTAGTTTAGTGAAAATTACAATTTTGCTATTCTGAATTTGACGTTTTTAACCTAAAATTTAGATTTTCTAACTAAATATGACTATTTTTAATCGCGACTAAAAACATGTGGAATAAAATTGGTTGTCTTGAACTAAAATTCACACAAACACCTCGACTTCAGATGAAAAAACAGTACTGAATATTTTTTTTTCTTTTGCTTATATCTCGAAAACGGTGGGTCCAATCGCAAAAATAATGAAAATTTCGACACCCATTATAAAACGCTTAAACCCCTAACACTCTACATGTAGGTAATATTTTTTCTTATTTTCCACACAAAAAGTGAAAAATCCATATAAAATACGTCGAGGCTGCCCGCCCTGCGCGCCTCCGGCTCTAAAAAGAGTCACGTGGTTAGGTATCACGTGTGGAGTCGCGGTTGTCAAATTCGATTTAGAGGTGTCAAAATTATTTTTAAATTTAGAGAATTTATTTTGCAGAATAGCTTTGAGATTCTCATAGTCAAAACTAAGGAATTTTAGTGATAGTTTAGTTAGTTTAGTTCGGTGTACAAGAGAATCGGCACCATTGACTACCTCGTTTGGTCTAGTGGTCGCAAGCGCTACAACATGAGGTCCTGGGTTCGATTCCCAGCACGCGTAGCATGACTACAATAGAAACGGATTTTGTCGACGGAAGAATAGACAAAATGACAGATGCGTAATCACAGTCTGTGTAAGTCGGGCAAAGTGTTATTGGGTTTTTCCATTGGGATTTTCTCAGAATTTGTGCCCGGTTGATGGCAATAGGCTCGCCCCGTAGTACATGGGACTTAAACATAACTGGCGTAAATAGGTCTGTGTCCAAATTTTTTTTTTTTTTTTGTCTCTTGTAGTATAATAAAAAATAATGAACACGTATTTTTTCTTTTTTGACGTAATCAAAAGATTACGGCGACACATTGAGTTAAAATGTGGCATGACGTCACGCCTTGCTAGATTTAGATACTGAGTTGTGACGTAACGAGCCCCCACTCCCAAACTTTAATGCGTGTTATCTAAGTAATTTTTTATTAATATGATAAAGCAAAAAATACGTGTCTAATATTTTTTTATTATCTGAAAGACGGACTAAATAGAATTTCTTTTTTTTACCTAGGCATCATCCCTATTGTGGGTGTACACACGGCTACACATCAAGCTATACAATTCCAGTTTATGCTGATCTCGCATCGTATAGGGTTTCCGTACAATGCCAGGTCAGCTTATACTGGAAATGTACAGCTTGATGTGTAGCCGTGTGTACTATTGGTACATCTCTGTCTCTGTTTTTTTTGTTCTGTGGTCTAACCCTTCGGTGAGGTTATGTCGTTACATAATTCATCCAGAAGAAACACCTGACGCTATTCATTATGCCAAAATCCATTGCATTTTAATACCACACTGACATATACCTCGTTGATAAGCGATCACTGCGGGCACGTGTATATATCTAGGAAATCACGATAACGCACGCGGCTCCGCGGCGCCGGCGCAGCTGATAAGGATAATATACGCACGCTAATCCCAATGGAGTTTTTGTTGTATTCATACAATATCATTAAATCATTACTGTTCGTTATTCAAGATTTGCAATACCTAATAAAAATAACAGCTGCACGGGTTGATCGATCAGGTTAAGCTACGCTTGCCGCGGTTGGTCTGTGGATGGGTGACCATCTTTACATACCAAGACCCCTCCGTGCCTCGGAAAGCACGTTAAGCCGTTGGTCCCGGTTGTCATTTGTAGATCTTTGACAGTCGTTACGAGTCGTCAGAAGCCCAAAAGTCTGACAACCAGTCTTACCAAGGGGTATCGTATTACCCAGTTACTGGGTTGTGGAGGTCAGATTAGGCAGTCGCTCCAAGTAAAATACTGGTATTTAGCTGCATCCGGTTAGACTGGAAGCCGAAAAGGCTAGGCACATGATGATGATTCAAGATTTGCAATTCATTGTCGAGTTGTTCGAGCCCATTGTGAGCTTAACTCGCTTCGACAAAGATCTTTGCTTTGGTGAAACTGTACTTTCTTAGATTTTAGTGTTGGCATTCTAAAAATATTTAATTGATTATTACTTATTTTGACACTCTTGTATTAATTTGATTAATTGACACTATCCCATTTTTTTTGACATTTCTTTTTTATCTTAAATTTTTATTGTTGACATTTTTTTAAATAACAATGTCAAAACAACTACCAAATTAATAAAATTTTATTAATTTGGTAGTTGTTTTGACGTTGTAGTTTTTAATTAATTGAATTATTGTCAGGGGAATATTATATTGATTTAGCCAACACTCTAGCTCTTTCTATAATTTTTATTTGATATTGTGAAGTGAATAATGAAATAATTAAAATTGATACTAAAATTTGTACGCCTAATGGCAAAGCATAAAGCAGAACTTACACAAATGTAACATCTCACACACCTGTGAATCTGTAACCTATGTTTACAAATACATCATCTGAATCTAAATATGAATCGGAATCTGAAAAGATTAGGCAATCTAGGAGGTAGGTAGCGGACTGACTGTCACGGTTTAGCAGACCTACCCAAGGGTATGGAAACCGAAAAGGCTGAGAAAAGCTACCCACTTTTTCCAGTGAGTTTCAAAAAGGCAACTTGGAGATTGAACTCTAACTTCTGAAAGCCTATAATACTCCGTTGGAAATAAGATTAGACATTTAAACATACCTTTTTTACAGTCCGTTCAACCGATTTTGACTTCTATACCGTAGGCATAAGGATGGCATTAAAAGCAAAAAAAGTGGTTACAAACCAACTGTTTACTGCAGCTGTCATTTGTCGTGCTACCAACGCAATAGAAGTCAAAATCGGTTGAACGGACTGTAAAAAAGGTTTAGTTAAATGTCTAATCTTATTTCAAACGGAGTATAGATTATTAAAATTTACACGAATTTTTGCAGTTAGAATAGAATACTCTCTATTATGTACAAATACAAACATATAAATTACAGATATAAATTTTACATAGGGTGACAATGGGTGGTTTTATCACTAAAAGCGATATTTTAAAGACAACCTTTGGATGGATTTAAAGGTAGAAGGAGAGAAAAAATCTGGTAGTCAGTGATGTACCATTTACATATACAATAAATATATACATACATAAAGAGAGCAGTGGTGGCTCAGTGGTAACGGCTACGACTTACGAGTCGACTTACGGTCGTAGGTTCGAACCCTGAAAAGCGCTTTAATTTGTGTAAATTATTTCATCACCACTGCTCTCAAAACAGTGAAGGAAAACATCATAAGAAAGCCGGCATAACCTAGAATCAAAAATTCGAAGACGCATTGGGCGTGGTTGATTACGGCCCGTTTCCTCTCATCGAGAGGAGGCTTGAGTCCCAGCAGTGGGAACATTACGCTTATATTATTCATATAGCCTGAATTAAATTTGTTTACACAACCAAGCACAGTTAACATGGCTTCTCAGAAATTGTGTAATAACGATTAAAACAATCATCAACATTTTTCCTACGCATTTTGATTTGAATTTCTCCTATACGCCGCCGATAACGCCTATTTTCTTTAGGGCACGGTTACAAAAAGATATGAAATTACGTTTTATTATACGGATATGCATACCCAAAGGAATTTGATTACGTTAGCGCGATTTTTGTCACAGAAAGACGGCGCCAGTGTTACAGATAACACAAGTATTTATTTGCTAATCCACGGGGATATGATATCTCTATGAAATTCAATGTATTTAGTATATAGAGCTATTTATTGATTTTATCAGTGTGGGACTTAGGGTTCACACCTGTGGAAAACGTTGAAATCCAGTGTACTAGTTTACCTTTTATAGTAAACATCAATGATACGACTGCCTCGTTGGTTTAGTGGTCGCGCTACTGCGGTGCATGAGGTCCTGGGTTCGGTTCCCGGGTCGGGCTGTGTTATTGGGTTTTTTCATCTGGAATTTCTCAGTAGCAGTCCGGAGTCTAAATTTGTGCCCGGTTGATGGTAATAAGCTCGCCCCCTATTAATTAGGACTTAAACATAACTGGCAAAATGTGGGTGTACTAAAGGTGCACCTCTGCCCAACTCTTTGGGGAATACAGGCGTGATGTTATGTAATCAATGATATCTAAACTAATATTATAAATAAAGAGAGAAAACTTAATTTTTTGTATGTTTGTTTATAATGAATAAACTCAAAAACGACTGGATCGATTTAAAAAATTCTTTCACCACTTGAATGCTATATTATTACTGAGTAACATAGGCTATAATTTACATATAAAGATACCACGCGGACGAAGCTACTGGCGGAAGCTAGTTATAAGTAAAAAGATGTAGATAGATTGCTTAACCATCATTCGATCTTCAAAAACGGCAAAATGTCACATTATTAGATGTCACGTGGAAGTAAGACGACATATCGTAATTATCGGGAGCAAAAAGGAGACAAAACGAAGAAAACTTGGCTGACTAGCCAAGTTATGACGTGCCACTTGCGGAGCTAAATATCATTGGTAAACTTGTTGTTAATAGTTCAAGGCAAAGGGATCTAAATTCGGCATTAATAGGCGATGTGGAATAAACAAATGAAACGAAATTGAGTGAATTTAGACGTAAATATTTACATGGAATTGTAAGCGGAAATGTATCTTGGATGCTGGAGATGGTTTTTGTCTTTGTTGGATAGTGTTGTCTTTAAATAGTAACTAACCTACTATGCTGAACTGGTTTTAGAACTGGTGGTAGACCTCCTTCTAGGCGCGGGCTAGCGGACGGTGAGCAATGGGTAGCTCGCCGTCCGATAAGGACCAGGCCCGGGTCAACGGCGCGTGTGTTCTACGCGCGCCTCAAAGACATGTCAGCACAACTGAAAGGGTCCGCTAGGGCCGATGCCTGCCGGGGTTGCGGGTATGTCCGAAAGGGTTACCGTGGCCCCGTGGCAATATACAGGCAACTGAAGGAACACGGGTGAATCAGTAAGAGTCTGACACACCCTCCTGCTCCGCCCAGAGCGGAAGAAGATATTTGATAGTTTCCCATCCAAAAAAAAAGACCTCCTTCTACCACCAGTTCTACAGTTCTATCACTCCTGGTGGCAGACTAATAGCCATATGTGGTGGATAAAGGTGGTGGATGACATTCAGAAGATCACGGATAAGATCTGGTTGAGACTCGCTCAGACCAGGGAAACATGGCACAATAGAGAGGGAGGGAGGGGCAATGGGGGAATAGAAAGAGAAGAAGAAAGAAAAATATTTTATTTGGGACACGCACAGGAAATACAGACAGAACTAAAAAATTAAATTAAATTAAAAAATAGGAAAAGAGCATTTTAAACTAACAAAAAAAATATTAACGACCTGTGCGAGGCCAAAAAGGCCCATATCTCAGCATAATGCTGCGATATTTTAATAAATACCGCGGCGCTGGTATTCTGATAGGGCCCGCTGTGATGCCACGGACACACCTACGTACACATATAAATCCCTCTAAGGGATTACAAAATAAATAAAACAATAAAAAATTATAATATTAACAAAATAATAAAAATCTAAACCATTCAAGAATCGACGCATGCCCAACGTGACGTTCCAACCTCCGCATCACTTGTCAGGTATGGACTATTACAATCTATGACAAGCGAAGGGACGCGGCGCGGGAGTGTATTATCTATGGCGCGATTCTACGATGCGATCGGCTGTCAATTTAGCTGTGCAGTGTTTTTTTAAGGAAATAGAGAAAATAAATAATTTAAATCAACGAATATACTACTGTATAATAAGAGGTATTGATACAAATAAAGCAGTGAGCGAATAATATAAGGCAAGAAAGTGGTGCAAATAAATAAAATAAAAGTATCTTTGTGTTGTGAATTTGTGATTGACTGTGCTGTGTTGTGTTAATCGGTAGAAAGAGATTCAGTCACCGAGCAATACAAAGCGATTGAGCAAAATCGTGCTGCTATGAAATAAGACTCCGCTAAGGTCACCAATACCAACTGCGTGCAGTCCCAGGGTGAGTTTATAAACTGGTTTCCTTTTGAATTCGTATTAAATGTTGCTTATATTTTGTACTAAAAGTATACTCAGCAGGAATACTCAGCAGTATGGTTACAATGGCTTAGGATCTCGGATACAGGGCATGTAAGAGTCACAATGTCTTGGTAAAGATACAATGGATGGATTGTGTGAAAGACGATTTTGCTAGAATGGGGGTAAATACCTAGATGACGGCAAATATAAATGTATGGAAGAAAGAGAGGTGCCGAGCTGACATAAAATTAAATTGGGATAATAAGGTCAGTACAGGCATAATGTAAGTTATTTTGCATACTATTGTATAGAATCATTTTTCTAACTTAAACAGACAGCTGTGCTGCTGGGGAGTTTGTTGCGCCACTTCTTCTTCCCAGCTAAAGGCACTAGGAAGTGGTGAAGGGTGGGCGTTTTGGGGGACTGTTTTATGTAATTTTGACGTTCGAAAAGTGCTGATTCTCAGCCTAGTTTGAATAAATGACTTTTGAATTTTCGAATTTTGAGTAGGATGATAGGTCTTAATAACTAAGCATGACATGTATACATATTTACAAAAGACATTCATTCAAATAAAATAAAAAAACAGTGGTACTCCGGGAGTGCCGACAGAATTAAAAACTTGAACAAGATAGCCTTGGTGGAAGAAAAATACTTGCATGGAACATTGATCCGTAACGTAATATAAATAAATAGAACAATCGCGTTTACAAAAGTTAGGTGTCGGTAACGGTGTCGCGAGTGCAATTGTTTTTTCCCGTCTCAAAAATGCCCAACGCGCCTAAAGAAGTTTTCACTTCAATAGTCGTTTTAGTATCTCTTTCGAATTATGTTAATCTAAAAAAGGGCAACTATGAGATTACGTCGTGAGGATAGGCAGATAGGTATCTTCTCGTCCCACATACCGCAGTGTCTCAAGACGAAAGTCTTTGACCAGTGCGTGTTGCCAGTGATGACCTATGGTACTGAAACGTGGTCGCTCACAATGGGTCTTATCAGAAGGCTAAAAGTCACCCAAAGGGCAATGGAGAGGGCTATGCTTGGAGTTTCCCTACGTGATCGAATCAGAAATGAAGAGATTTGCAGGAGAACCAAGGTAACTGACATAGCCTGAAGAATTGCCAAACTTAAGTGGCAGTGGGCAGAACACATTGCTCGCAGAACAGATGGCCGATGGGGACGAAAGGTTCTGGAGTGGCGACCGCGTATTGGAAGACGTAGCGTTGAAAGGCCCCCCACAAGATGGACGGATGGCCTTGTGAAGGCCGCAGCAATCCGCTGGATGCAGGAAGCACAGAACCGGTCGAAGTAGCGGTGCTTAGGGGAGGCCTATGTCCAGCAGTGGACGTATTATGACTATTATGATATTATAACATTTTCTCATTCGAAGATTTATTGTAGAGGTCACTGAGAGGCCCATGTGAACGGTCTACGGAATTGTATAACGTTATAAAAAAAGATTAAATTAAACGAACCACATCGCCTATCTTATAATGTTGTGTAAACATACATAATGTGACATTTTTATAATATAATACAATAAACATTATTATTTTTTATTACCAGCTGATTGATTAATGTTTGGCTACTGCGCAGCAAACGTTACATAATATTTGAAATCAAATAAAATTATTATCTGCTGTCAGTGTCTATGATATTGTTTTTATTGCTTTTAAACCATTACATTATTAAAGTTAGATAGCTGATGTTATCATCACTGACCTAGGTAATATAAATGGTGGTAGTTTTTTCACTAAATGAAGTCAGTTTTCTAGGTAAAAATTTATATTCGCAAAAATCGAAGAATGTCAGTTCTCATAGCTTAGCAGAATTGAAGGCAAATACCCAGTACCCTAATTGCGTAATACAATACAATTTGTTTCGATTTGAAACAGATTGCTAATCCACTGCTTCATAATTTGGAAAAAAAAATCTGCTTAACAACGTATATAACGCAATGAATGTTGTTGAACTGTCAAAATGAAACAATTTAGGCAAAATTGTTTACGAAAATAAGTTACGCAATTAGGGTACTGGTCTTTAAAGCAACAACTATTTTCAAATGCTACGGTTGATTTATTTAAAAGCAGCTCAGAAACATGAAAAATATATTTTTCCGTACAAAATACTATCTGCGCCCCGCGGTTTCACCCGCAGAAGTCGAAATCCTATAAGAATTTCGGGATAAAAAGTATCGTATATCCTAACCCAGGTCATGGTCTACCTATGTGCCAAATTTCATCCAAATCTATTCAGCCGTTTTAGCGTGAAGGCGTAACAAACAAACTTACTTTCGCATTTATAATATTAAGGATTAATGATAGGATTATTATTTTAGACAAAGAAGACTGTTACTAAAAAAAATTGTCAATTCAATTCAGTAATAGACTTTTAAGCTATTGCATAACTTTTATCGCGGGCTTTGAGCGCGGCGACCGAATCAAGAAATTCCGTAACGAAAAAAAAAACCTAACACCACTCCGCCTACCATGTAATGACGGTTCCCATGACAACGTGATATTGTCATGGGAATTGACATGGGAACGTAATTTTTGTTTTATGTCATCATGTCATCATCCCAAGTGTAGCGTTGACAAATAGGAAGTATGGAGGTTACAAATGCTATGCAATAGGTTTACCGCGGCAGTCCCCGAGTGCCACACATTTTTTTCTTAAAGATAGTATGCCTTGAATGGACGCCTTTACCCGGGCAGTGGGACACATATCAATCTGCCTAGCCTTTTCTCAACTATGTTGGGGTCGGCTTCCAGTCTAACCGGATGCAGCTGAATACCGTATTTTACATGGAGCGACTGTCCATCTGACCTCCACAACCCAGTAACTGGATAAATACCCCTTGGTAAGCATGGTTGCCAGACTATCGGGCGACCCGTAACAACTGTCAAATGCAGCAGTGGGACACATACGGCTGATAAAAATAATTCATTTATTCACATTACAAACTGTTTTGAATTACACGCTATTGAAATCATGCTAGACTAAATATTGACAGAATATAACACCTTGTATAAACATTTAGATATAGGAGAACCTTCGATCGACTACGGGATTATTGGGACCTTGGCTGTAAGCTGACGTATCATATCTGATACGGTATCACTGGCCTCGCTAAATGAAGGAAGAACTATACAGTGATCCGAAGATATCAGTCATATGGGCCGATAAACAGTTTAAATCAACAAATAAATAAAAGAAGTACTCATGATGATAATCCAGTTTTGATTCAGCCTGTCCCTTCTTGCTGTCCCCCCCCCCCAGCGACGCTCTAAGCCGAGGTTCGTACCCCACAGGGGGTGCCCTTTTTTTTGTTTTTGGGTGGGAAATTATCAAATAACTTCTCCCGCTCTGGGTGGAGCGGGAGGGCGTGTCAGACTCTTACTGACTAAAACCCACTCGTGTTCCTTCGGTTGCCCTGTTGCCGGGGGGCCACGATTTCCTTTTCGGCCTTATTCGCAACCCCGGCAGGCATCGGCCCTAGCGGACCGCTTCAGTTGTGCTGACATCTCTTTGAGGCGCGCGTGGAACACAACGCGCCGTCGACCCGGGCTTGGTAGAATAATTTATTTGCTCCTGGCTGGAGGCTCTAAGTGTAGTAGCTTAAGGCACTGACAGGAAAGTTCGGTTAAGCAGCCAAGACTTTAGTAGTCAAAACTGCGTGGGCTAGTGATAAAAAAAAAATGTATATATAATATCTTAATATATATAAATTACGTGTCACGTTGTTTGTTCGCGATGGACTCCTAAACTACTCAACCGATTTTAATCAAATTTGCACACCGTATGCAGTTTGATCTAACTTAAAAGATAGGATAGGTAGGGTAGGTAGGGTAGGCAGGGTAGGCAGGGTAGGCAGGGTAGGCAGGGTAGGCAGGGTAGGCAGGGTAGGCAGGGTAGGCAGGGTAGGCAGGGTAGGCAGGGTAGGCAGGGTAGGCAGGGTAGGCAGGGTAGGCAGGGTAGGCAGGGTAGGCAGGGTAGGCAGGGTAGGCAGGGTAGGCAGGGTAGGCAGGGTAGGCAGGGTAGGCAGGGTAGGTAGGGGAGGTAGGGTAGGCAGGGCAAAAAAAAAACTGCTGTTTCATAGAAAAGTACCTACGCGGTCAAAATGTATGGAACAGCTGATTTTATTTTTAAACCGACGAAAAATTTCAACGCAGAGGGATTCAAAATCATGTACTGAATCCATGGTTTCAGTTTTCCCGTCGATGTCCCTGTCACCCCGTATATATACTGCATTACATTATTCTTACCATGTTACCAAATTCTATCAAGTATGGTGACAGTTTCTCCTTTGGCGGTTTATTGGGAGATCCGTTTTCAGCAGTGGGATTTGATTGATTTACATTACGATGATACGATTGTGACTTGTGAGGTGTAGTCAGTAATTTTCTCTGTGCTCCAAAAAATGCAGCCATGACCTTTGCGCTGTCACCGGTGATGCCGTTATGTCGTTGAAGTGGTACAGTTTTGAACCAATACAACCACCAACCACCTACTGGTGTCTTAGGTTTTGATTTTCGTTTTTTGCCACCGACTTTCGAAATTAAAGTTATTTTTCACTTTGTAGTGTTTTTTTCGGAAGCCGGTTGTTTTAAAAAGTTTTTTGTATAAAGTTTTTATTTTTCACCATTTAGTTTTGGTCCCCCACACAAATTCGAATACCATTACCTGCTATGTAAATAATGATATGCATTGCAAAATTATTATTTCTTGCAAAATAAGGTGGTTTACATTTCATCGCATATTCCTACTCAGTTTTCCCTGTCAGTTATTCATGAATTAACTTTAAATTTAAAACAAACAAAATATTTACTCAAACTTACTCAACCATTGCACAATAGAAACTATGAAAGTTTACACTCCAGAAAAGCTCGACACAGATTTTCAGTTTTGAGTGATTCCTTAACAAATATTTGTCTAACATTATACCTACATATAGTAAAGTGGGTTAATCACATTTCATGATAAGAAAGACTTGATAACTACATCAACCATTGTAATATAAACTTTATAGTAAAATAATAAGGTAGGTTTTTCTTTAGTGGAAGGTATCTCTTTATTTATACATGAAGTTGAAGTAAATAAACTAATTGAGGATTAGTAATGCGTGAGAAATGAAAGTGTGTGCGAAGGAGGTGATTATGTTACAATGTAAGAAAATTCTAGACCTACATAAGGTTGTACTTACCTACATTGTACAAAAACAGTTTAAGTGGAAAGTGTGGGAGAAAAGCAGTGATTTATTTCGGCAAACCTTTGAAATGCGAAATGAAATGAACCTTATGGACAATTAATTTAGCTTTCTAATCTGTGTCAACACTGAAGCGTACAGAATCCACGAGTAGCGATACTAAAATGTACGTCTGCTGAACTCTAAGTAATTAAGTACCATCTTGCTGACCACGTTATGCATGAAGATGAGCTGCTTATTCTTATTAAGTTCTTACCGATTATGAAGACGCGAGATGAAGAAGGCACCTAAATAAGGCTTGTTCTGCTCTCTTTGTTAGTCTCTAAAGTTAGTCTTCGTACTGCAGTGGGACTTTCAAATTCAAAATATTTTATTTCACATAAACCTACAAGGGCACTTATGAAACGTCAGAAGCTAGGTGCATGATTCCAATTGGTCGCTCCCTATGGAGAAGAGCCGACAAGAAACTCCAATGGTTCATCATTTCAGCCGAAAGACTTCCACTGCTGGACATAGGCCTCCCCCAAGCACCGCCACTTCAACTGATTCTGTGCTTTCCGCATCCAGCGGATTCCTGCGGCCTTCACAAGGTCATCGGCCCATCTTGTGGGAGGCCTTCCAACGCTACGTCTTCCGGTACGTGGTCGCCACTCCAGAGTAACTCCACGGTTACTCTTTTCAAAATAAATGGTTTCTACAATGTATTCAAATTACAGTGTTAATAGGTATGAGAGGACAGTGTAGGCCTATCAACAAGTACCAGGTACTTAGTAAAATAGAAAATGGTCCACAAGTCTAGAGCCTACAACGTTCTCATATTCACAAAAAACGTGTGGCACTCGGGGACTGCCGCGGTAAAGCTATTGCATAAAATTCAAAAATTCAAAATTCAAAAGTCATTTATTCAAACTAGGCTGAGAATCAGCACTTTTCGAACGTCAAAATTACATGAGACAGTCCCCCAAAACGCCCACCCTTCACCACTTCCTAGTGCCCTTAGCTGGGAAGAAGAAGTGGCGCAACAAACTCCCCAGCAGCACAGCTGTCTGTTCAAGTTAGAAAAAATGATTCTATACAATAGTATGCAAAATGCATAATGTAAGTTCATTATGCAACACAAAACATAATTTAAATGATAAAGTATTCGCCATAATGTCAGCTAGCACACGCCAATACACCAACCAAAAACATCGAGAACTATACTCAAGCAGAAATAAAAATAAAAACTAAACGTAAACAGAACTAAATACTCGTATCTAAATAAAAGCCTCCAGGCATAAAGGGCGTGCCCGCTTACATAAAGTTATTTAAAGCCATAATTGGAAGTTATTATAAATGATAAACTAGGACCAACGAGGTAAAATAAATAAACAGTTAGTTACTAGTTACAATAACAAAACCATGATCAGCAAGACGACCAGTCACCACAAGCAGCACCCGTTCACGAGCATAACGCAAAGATCAGCCATTACCCCCCTCGCCATATTTGAGGGAAGGAGGTAACCCGACCCCCGACGCTACCGCAAGCAGTGACATCTAAGGGAGCATGACGAACTTACACCATTAACATCTACACATTGGAACCTATTATGTAAATAAGAATTTATAACGTCTAGAGCTTCGTTTTGCACACCGTAATGACGTAGTTTACGCAAAAGCGTATCATGGTGCACGCAATCAAAGTCTTTGGAGAGATCACAGAAAACTCCAATAACATTTTGCGAATTCTCCCATGCATTAAATATGTGTTTCAGCAGAGCAACACCCGCATCTGTAGTCGAACGACCTTTTGTAAAGCCATATTGTTCATTATGAAGGAGGCTATTTAAATTAAAATGTCTTAGCAACTGCTTGAGTATTAAGTTTTCAAATATTTTGCTAAATGCTGGTAAGATAGAAATAGGCCTGAAATTGCCAACATCATTTTTATTACCTGATTTAAATAATGGTATGACTTTACTACTCTTCATGAGGTCAGGAAAAGTTCCTAAATCAACACATTTATTAAAAGTAACAGCTAGAAAGGGGGCTACGATGTCTATTATATTACTTAAAAGTTTAATGGAGATGCCCCAGTAATCACCAGTGTTTTTAGATTTGAGTGTGTTAAAAACACTAACTACATCACGAGGTGTTACATGCTCGAAGCTA
This sequence comes from Agrochola lychnidis, assembly GCA_963680765.1. Taxonomy (NCBI): domain Eukaryota; kingdom Metazoa; phylum Arthropoda; class Insecta; order Lepidoptera; family Noctuidae; genus Agrochola; species Agrochola lychnidis. The sequence goes on from OY796866.1 coordinate 21,318,809, forward strand.
AATAAGCTACTACATTTAGGCACACTGCTATGCAAAAGGTTTTCAGCTTTAGACGGGGACGAATTTAAGGAGCGAGTCGTAGTTATAGGTATGTTGGCAAAAAATTCATTAAATGCCTCAGCTACGTCGGCTGCTATATTAACCAATTTATTGTCGACCATAATCTCGAGTTGTTTTTCTTGTTTAACCGACTTACCCGTTTCATTGTTAATAATTTTCCAAGTGGTTTTTACTTTATTATTTGAATTTTTAATTGTATCGCCTAAAAATTTTGATTTTGCAAAAACACAAATCTTTTTAAATAATTTTGAATAATTTTTGACATACTCTAGGAAAGGAGTATCAAACCTGTATTTTTTCAAACCATATAACTCGTATAGTCTCGCTCTACTTTTATAAATACCTGGAGTGGCCCATTGGTTAAAGCCAACGGAGGTGCTATTAACGTTAATAGTTTTGGTCTTGAAAATAGATTGGTACTCTTTTTGCACAACATCAAAAAGAGCTCCATAAATTTGATTAGGATTCTCGTGTTCTATTATAGATGGTGTAATTCTATGAGCTATATTATTTTTAAACTTATTGCAACGACTAGCTGTATAAGGCCTGCATTCAATTTTATGCGGCTTTTTATGTAATGGCATGGGGAAGCTAGCTAATATACCACAGTGGTCAGACGTTAAGTCACTTAACACTAATTTATTTTTGGCATCACAATCACTAAATATATTATCAAGACAAGTAGCATAGCATTTGTAACCTCCATACTTCCTATTTGTCAACGCTACACTTGGGATGATGACGTGATGACATAAAACAAAAATTACATTCCCATGACAACATCACGTTTCCCATGACAACATCACGTTGTCATGGGAACCGTCATTACATGGTAGGCGGAGTGGGGGGTGTTAGGTTTTATTTTCGTTACGTTACGGAATTTCTTGATTCGGTCGCCGCGCTCAACGCCCGCGTTAAAAGCTATGCAATAACTTAAAATCTAAAATAAAAGAATCTGTATAAAAGATAAACAAAATAATAAAAATAAAGACCTATTTAAACCAAATTACATGTTTGCCGCTAGAGCTGTAACAAATCTAATTTGATAAAAAAATATAGAAAATTGTAGCGTTAGCATTCCAAAGCGTAGTAGGTTCCTATGGAGAAGAACGGGCAAGAAACGCTATGGACACTAATAAGTTTCCCGGAATGGCCATGGCTTCGATTTATAACTGCTATTAGCTAAGTAGAGAATCTATGATTAGAAGTTAAAATATGACCAAGGAACTACTATGTAAAGAACCCATTACAACTTCTGCGTGACAAGCACGTCACAAATCTCTCCTTAATGTACAAATTAAAAGAAAAGTCACGACAAAAGTATCAAAAAATAAATGAGGCGTAATAATTAGTGATAACTCCACTATTTCCTGAATCATGACCTCGACAACAGCTGGTGATAACCCATATCAACAAAGTAATTAGAACTGTAAATAAATATTTAATTTATAAAACGGTTCAGCTGTCCAATTCGTGCGCAAATGTGCGAGATAAAAGACGACAAACCGTAGTTCATAGTTATCTACTAACTACGACGTGTAACGTGTGTAGGAAGTCGTAACAAATAACCTTGTGGTTTTGTGGTTAATTATCTCTAATCAAAGTTTAGTTTTTAGATTTTTGAGTATTCTAAAACTAAAAAAAATCCGGCCTAGTGCATGTCGGACTACGCGCAATGAAGGGCTCCTTAGTTGGGATGAATTTATCTCAAGAACAAACTTAACATTGTAGTTGAAAAAAAAAATAGTGGCACTATGGGAGTACCGACAGAAGTGAAAAGATGAACAATTAAAAAAACCTTCCTTAACCTTTAAAGTAAAAATACTTGCAAAGAACATTGATCCGTAACGTAATTTAAATAAAGAGTACAATCGCGTTTACAAAAATGCGGTGTCGGTAACGGTGTCGTGAGTTCATTTGTTTTTGTTTTTTCCCATCTCAAAAATGCCCAACACGCCTAAAGAAGTTTTCACTTCAAAAATTTTCTTCCATACATTTCAACTGCAAATGTAAGTTTGTACGCACAATATTGAGAGATTTACCATGTTATTTTTTAAGACCATAGGCTTCTTATAGGTTTTCCTGTAATCTATGAGTACAGAACCATTCTCAGTATTTTTTTCAAAACTATTATAGATAGGCTCAGTAGTTTCGGAGATAAGGGCCGACAATTTTCATCAATTTTCTTAAATATCTTTAAAAGTATTTATTTAAAAAATATTTAAGATCCTCGCAATAAGCCCTTTTATTTAATATGTCACAACGGTACAGTTTGCAAAACTTTTTTATTTTATTTTCTTATTTGGCCCCAAAAGTGATCCCCATATTCAGAATTCATTTACTTTACACGTCCGTGTTTGGGTCACAGAAATACATATGTGTAGGTACTAAATTTCAACTTAATTGGTCCATTAGATTCGGAGCAAATTGGCTGTGACAGACGGACAGACAGACACCTAGACACACGAGTGATCCTATATAAGGCTTCCTTTTTTTCATTTTGAGGTACAGAACCCTAAAAATCTCATTTGTTTGGTTAATAGGTTAGTGGTCAATGTCGTGTGACGATAAGCAATGTTATCTTACGCAACTATTTCGCAAAAAATCTTCAAATTTTTCCAAAATCGTGTGTATCACGTCTCCATGGTATGCGTCTTCATAGAACCGAAGCTACTTGCCCAATATTTTGGATCTGCTGCTGTTTGGGTACCTTACATCTTTACTAAAATTCACGAGTTTGTTTTCTTTCGAACACCGTTGAAAAGCGTAACTAATTTCGGAAAAGTGGGAAAGTTACCGACTTTTATTTTAATACATTTCATACCCACATTATCGTAGTTTTCATTACTATTGCACTCATTAAACGCCAACAGTCGCGTGCGCCGACCAGTTTGATATAAATGAACTAATATCCAAGCATTATGTACCATCATCCCGTGTTAAACAGCCCTTACATGTACTACGTACAACGGAGTAATGTCACAGGGTTTTATAGCTAGGGGTGGTAATCGAATCAAAAGTATCGATATTGTTCTCATTTGTGATATCGATACATGTACCACGTACACCAAAATATAATTTAAAAAATGCTCAAATCTCACCTAGGTATTTGTCTTACTGTAGTTTTCTGTCCATCTTGTCAAATCCGCACTACTCAGACCCTGGAGAATTTATTTACTGATGTTGTAACTCACAGGGACAATACTAATCATCATAGAGTGTAAATATACAGTACAGTTACAGAAATACCGATACCTACTACCCAGGTATCGATACTTTGCACATCCCTATTTATAGCAAGTAGTAAACGTTGTAAAGGACGACTCACACGCAATGCGTGACGTAAGACCGTTGCACTACGATCCCTAAGGAATGGCGGGAGTACAAAATTTGATTTATTATCTTACCTTTGAAGATCGAACCCTTTTAAATATGGAACGTTTGAAGGCGGAGATCTTTAGTTCGTTCCAAATTTGAGATTCGCTTGGTTAACCGTTGATGTGATTGGTTAAGTTTTTTTTAGTACCTTAAGTAGTGTATGGACAAACCGAGATAGTGCCTTATATTCCTCGCTGTGTTTAATAGATCGGTACGTAGTGTACTAAAGACACTTTTTAATGTTTTTGACTTTGACTCTTTATGTACTCAGTAGCAGTGACTACAAAGTTGGCAACAGTAAGTAGTAAGTAGTGTTTCTATTTTCTCAATTTCCCTCGGCAAACTTCGTGTTTCGTCAGTCGTCGGATTTCTATCAGTAGCCCTTAGCACTTGGTGCTGACCGGACGCTCTCGATCGACTTGGAAGTATAAAGAGTTGTTAATACTCTTTTAACTTAATGTAATTTATTTTAAAAATGGGAGGAGAGCTGCTAAAGTGGCAGGCACGACAAGATAGGAAAATAATTTAAAGCTCTATATAGTTTACACGGAAATCACAACAAAACAACAATAAAGTACTTACTTAGTTCTGCATTCAAATTATTGTACAAGATAAATCTAATAATTGATGAACATGTAAATTAGCAAAATTCAAAGTTCAAAAGTCATTTATTCAAACTAGGCTGAGAATCAGCACTTTTCGAACGTCAAAATTACATAAAGCAGGTCCCCCAAAAACGCCCACCCTTCACCACTTCCTAGTGCCTTTAGCTGGGAAGAAGAAGTGGCGCAACAAACTCCCCAGCAGCACAGCTGTCTGTTCAAGTTAGAAAAAAAGATTCTATACAATAGTATGGAAAATAACTTACATTATGCAACACAAAACATAATTTAAATGACAAATTATTGGCCAAATGTCAGCAAGCACACGCCAATATACCAACCAAAAACATCGAGAACTATACTCAAGCAGAGTTTAAAAAAATAACTAAACGTAAAAAGATCTAAATATCTAAATAAAAGCCTCCAGGCACAAAGTGCGTGCCCGCTTACATAAAGCTATATAAAGCTGTAATTGGAAGTTATAATTATAAATGATAAACTAGGACCATCGAGGTAAAATAATTGAACAGTTGATTACTAGTAGCAATAACAAAACCACGAGCAGCACCCGTTCACGAGCATGACGCAAAGCATTCGTTTGTATTTGGAAATGCGATGATTCCGAATGCCAGTAACGTGCCCATTTATGTTTTTAAGAAATTTTCCTCTTACTCTCAACATTTAAAACAATATCTTAAGCAAAATCCAGTTTTTCTAAAACCACCTTACCCAGACAAACCGTCTGAATGAGCAACAATACAGATTTTAATTGACAAACTAACACAATAGTGAAACTAACTGAATGGCAGAGCGGCAGCTTTGTGCAGCTAAATAAGTTATTTGTACCGTCTAGCCCAAGTTGGGGCTAAGTGAAGTGATACTTGAACAACGTTTCCGAGTCTTCAGAGAGATTGTTATGTTAAGTTAGATGTGCTTTGCGTTTACCTTGTGATTTTGGAGATTTAACATGAAAGTTGAGAGATGAAATTGAGTTGTCTGTTAGGATTTCTGAATAAGAGTCGTAAATAACATTCGATTTTATTCAGTAATTGAATATTGTTTGTCTAGGTATATACAAAAAAAAAACTTTTTCACTTTTTAGTGGGTTGGTTTGTAATTTATCTAAGTTAGAATAGCCTAATGTCAACTGCTCATCAAAAATACTCAAATTGCTGTAGATGTGCCTGTTACATTTGAAGAGTTCCCTCGATTTCTCCAAGATCCCATCATCAGATCGTGACCAAATGACAATGGGACCAACTTGAAAGTATACACTTAAAAAAAAAACATATCGGTCCAGCCGTCTTCGAGTAATCGGGGAACATACATTAAAAAAAAATCCGACGAACTGAGAACCTCCTCTTTTTTTTTGGGTTAAAAAGAGGAAAAATTTGTTTATTTGTATGTTTGTATGTAGGGGTAATATCTGGAACTACTACGGAAAAATTCTTTTTGCATTGGATAGCCCCTTTCTTGAGGAAGGTTATAGGTTCGCGGACGAAGTCGAGGGCAGAAGCTGGTCATGAAAAACTTAGGTAATTATTACATAACAAAAATTTATTATTTTCTTCTTAGCGTGTCGATGGCAATCTAAATAGACTCGGCCCAGAATTCGGCCACGTGTGTGGCGCCATCACTAGCTTCCATCAGTTCCTGTAACATGCAGCTGACAGGACACACAGGACACGACATTAAGTGTTCCATCGTTTGTGGAACAGCACAACATTTACTCTCCAAGGCGGAGTCGTCTATGAATCTCCACCTGAACAGGTTTTCCTTGCTTCGACTAACCTGGGTCCGGAGTCTGTTTAAAGACTTTCAGGTTACCAAAGACAACTCATGTCCAGGTGGGAGATCTTCAGCAAGTGGAACGAATGGTTTAGGTAAGGAAGCACTCTCTCGCCACAGCTTTATTCATTCTTTTCAAAAAGTAAGACACGTTTATTTTCTAATTAGTCGAATCTGTCTCTCCTAAATTCTTAGAAATGACAAGAAAATATTTACCTGCTTCGCTGCTTTGCTTTTTTTATACGTTTTAAAAACCAAACCAAGCCATCCATTCATATTTTTCCTCTTCATTTTCTGACGCAAACAAAACAAAAAATCTTAAACATCTAACTTTAAACAAGCATCAATAAAATTGCATCAACAAGGCACAGCCACAAATCATTAGTCAGACAATTAAGCCACACTTGTACCGGATGGTTGCATAACTTGGATGTGGGTAGTCGCACAAACGCACCACCGAAACAAACAGGACGGCGAGCAAAACGACGCGCGCGCATCTGCATGTTTGCACTAAATTAGCGATGACGCCTGCGCTGTTTTCCCACACATTACAACTGGGGACGGTCAGCAAAGAAGATTTATGCAAGTTTAAATGTAGAAATTAATCGAATTGTTATTGACGTGGATCATATTAACCGACTTCCAAAAAGGAGGAGGTTATATGTTCGTCGCGTATGTTTTTTTTTCTTTTTTTTTTATGTATGTCCACCGATTTCTCCGTCAATTGTGGACCGATTTTGAAAATTCTTTTTTTGTTTGAAAAGGTGTGCTCTCGAATTGGTCCCATATAAATTTTATTAACTTTGCTTGGATAGTTTTTGAGTTAGCTACAAAATACGTATTTTTTCCCACTTAGTATGTAGATGATATGTTAAGTTTCTGTCATTGGTAGCAGATACTGATATTTGAATGTGTGTGGGGTAGGTACCACAACTAAAAAATAAAAACTTTTTACAAAAAAAAAAAAACAACCGACCTCCAAAAAAAACACTACAAAGTGAAAAATAACTTTAATTTCGGAAGTCGGTGGCAAAAAACGAAAATACAAAACAAAACCCAAGACACCGACTTCCGAAATTAAAGTTATTTTTCACTAAACTTTATTTTAAAAACTTTTACAAAAAAAAAACAACCGACCTCCAAAAAAAACACTACAAAAAACGTTTTTAAAATAAAGTTTAGTGAATGATTAAAAAAAAACAAAACAAAAAAGTATATTAAAGCTGCGCTACTTCTGTCCAGAGTTTAAAAAAAACTAACATTTCACCTTCAAACCGGATAATGCTGGAAGCATTCGGGAAAATTTACTTAAAATAAATGTCAAACAAACAAACAATAAAGATGCAAAAGAAAATTAATGGAGACAAGTATCTATTATTGACTACGTTTGAGACTTTGTCGTTTAACCTAAATATTTTAGGACAACAACTTCTGAAGAAACGCAGGCTAAAAATATTAGCTAGATGTTATCTTGTCATTAGTGAATGCATTCTTGACACACTAGGCAAGCGGTCAAAACTTTTTTATTATTTGTTGATATTTTCCTGAAAGAAAAACTTGCTTTTAATTATTTTGTAGAAGTAAAATGCGCGTGGGCAAAACATTTGTATTTTTCTAATTCTTTATTGTTCCTTCAATCTATTTATGTTCCTGATTCCAAAATTATTGTGTATTTTTTTTGTTAGCACTGTTAGACGTCATTCAAGTAAAAACTAACAATAGGTTTTGCATATTTTACACAGTTAATTGGATTAGACATTTAGACATTACATTAATAAAATAGTTACCTAGATTATTGTAAAAAACATAGTTATGCTACCACTAGCCCGATAAACCGTACATAAACTTAAGACAAGTAATAAATCAATTACGACGCTGCGACAAACTAATCGCACACTTATTTTGCTGTCGCATCCTACACAGGATGCTATTCCTTCTCACTTAGTTGTGGCAAATAAAAGTAATACTGTCTATCCGTGTAATGAATGGGCCTCATTTGCCGTCGGCCGGTAAGCTGCAATCACTCATACATTTTGCTATACCACTTACAAACATGCTTTTTCAATGAGTATTTTACGTTTTAGTGGACATTCTTGGAACTGAGTTTGTTGATTTCGGAATGTATGAAAAAAGATTGTGTTTTTGAGGTTTAATTGGTGGCAGTCAGCAGTTTCGTTTCGCACTTTGAAGCCAATGTTTGTGGTTTCGCATTTATGTGAATATTTGTTTTGTGTGTACTTAAAGAAGCCTACTTCACCGTATCTCGACCAAAATGATGCTGTAGAGGCATAAGCAACAGGGTGTAAAGTTCACTCACCCTATATAGAAAAGGGAGGATACTCCGACCAGACGGGTGTCGTGTCTGGCGGGCAACTGCCAAACGGTAGATGTCGGATGGTTTTATATAATGACGTTCCCGCGGTAAACTCTAATTGCGCGATGCAGGATTTGTGTGTCGTCATGTCTTTTTGATGCGTAGTTTGTATGTGGCGATGTAACCGCTACAATGCTAAAGGGAAATACATCATGAAAGTGATCAGGTAGTGTAATGTCAGCTGACAGTAACAACAAACTGTGATCAACAATCGTTCTGCTATGCGTGGTGATTATAACAAGTTCACCTTGCACCGTTTTTGGGGCCACTTTTTTTGGTAGTATATTTACAGCCCTGACAGTATCACCTAACGATAAAAATGCCCTATTCTAAATATCTGCGGTCACTACCCCCTTTTCTCACAGCCATAACCTGCTCACACATGATAGATCTAAAGATAGAGCAAACATAGAAGGGCCTTGAAGAAGACCTAGGCTATTAACCTCCTTCACCGAATCACAAGAAGGGGGTAATGCCCTGTCAAGCGTCACTATTAGGTCTGCTAACTCGAATGACGTATGTGAAGACATTGCGTAAGATAATACAGGCGATAATTATGCGAAACTAAGGTAGGTGGGTAGATAAAAAAATCGTCACGCTGTATAATGCGTAAAGTAAATCTGTCTAATTGTGGATGGTAAGAAATAAAAGACTGATATGATGGAGTTAATGTACGAGTTTACAAGGGACAAGAAGCGGAAACAAGGGCAGGCCATTCAGAAGATGGGCAGATGATATTAGGGCTGTAGCAAGCACTGCATGGACGAGAGTCGCTTGGGATAGGGAGAAGTGGAGGCATTTGGAGGAGGCCTTTGTCAACGGGGGACATGCAGACGGGGATGTCGGGACAGTTATTAATTCGAAGTAATATTTGTCAAAACTCTAATATAGTATTCAACTAAGCAAAGAAATATAACCAACTAATGTAGTTTTTTATACCCGTCTGAATAAAGGCTTGTTTTATTATGATGAAGTTACTTCTGCTTTGAAGCAATATGTATGAGAATAGCTCATGCTGGGAAAAGATTGTTTAGTTAACTAGGTTAGAAAAAAGAAAGAAAGAAAAAAGACAGAGCAAAGAGAACATGCCCCATGTGATGCGGAGAAATGAGGAAAATGTCGTGATGAAAGTTTTGAATATGAATGATGAAGAGGCGAGGCGAGGAGGAGATGGCGATGAATGGACTGTGTGATAGATGATATGGCTAGAAAGGGGATGACTACCGAGATGATGACTAACAGAGACGTATAGAAGAAAAAAAGAAAAAAAAAAACATAAAATACAATAGTCGTGGATATATTTAGTAACCTGTTCCGCTTAGCTATTTCTAAAGAGCCATAAAAAACCTTGAAAGAAATCGACACGTGTTTCACCTCTCAACGAGGCATCCTCAGGATGACGATTGACTTGTCGCGAACTCGAATACGGCGTGTTGCGACAACGAGCGCTGAACGCAGACAGAATAAAACTAAAAAAAAACATGTTGCGTGCGTCGACACAAGTAAATTGTTATAAGGTGCAAGGGCGACAGAATGATGATGAAGAGAACATTTTCTTCTCTCTTCTTCAATGAAGAAGCAGTGCCTATTGCTAAAGGAGCGCTAGTTGCACACATATGTATAACTAATAAACGCTTTTTATGAAATTTGTAATATTATCCGAAGATTTCCGCCTGCTTCGAATTCCAATATTTTTATTAAAGTTTATAAAAATTTGAAGGACACTACATCTGTTCGGTTGTATATTAGGTGGTTTTTGTGAAACCCACGGAAAGTAGTGGTCAACCATTGAACCTGGAACCAAACAATTGTAACATTAGTTGAATAAGTAACGAATTCTCTACAAACTGATTTTTACTGAAATCCCCAATTATTTAGCAATTCTTGGAACTAAATACATTTGTAAACATTACACATACAAAAATAAATTAGGCATTCCAACCTAAAAACGTGTGACCTAACTTCTCAGATTTCTAGGCACTGTTAAATAGTTTTTTTTTTAAACTAAATTGTTGATAGTTTTCATTCATAAAACGGTAGATATATTAAGAATATTTTATTTCAAAACGTCCACGATCAATCAGGCTGCCAACATTCTCAAATATCACCATCCAACATCCAGTTTGAGCGTAAAAATAAATGGACAAGTATGAGCTGTTCACTGAATCATGAATTCCGTAGTGAATATCTTCACTTTATGAATATTGCCGCCATTCCTGCTATTAAATCTCATTTATTAAGTGTAACCAGTATAACTTTCTTTACAAGTATACATAATTATGAAGAAGAAATTCCATTTAGAATTGTATATTAACACGGAATCGATCTTTTAAACCTGAAACTTTGACATTTTGCTGTTCACCTGACGACATAGAACATAAATTACCTAACTTATGATCTATGAAGTAAAAGGTCGTAAATTGATTATGACTGCACATGACAATAGAAGATTTACTTAATGAGAGACAACCTCTTGACACTGCTCATAAGTGACATTGCCTTGTCATTAAAGAACAGCTGCTTTCATGAAACAGTTACTTTCTCTACGTAACCCTAAAAACAACATGAAAGAAACGGCACGTAACATCGACTCAAACGGATGCCAAATAGTTCTTTTTCCATTTCCAGGTCATTGACTCAACGAGACTAGAAAAGTCGGCGGCTTCGCTCGTTTTAAACTGTGGCGAAAGCTAACACTTTGCTGTTGAAATAGATGCTGGGGCTTCTCAAGTGTTAAGAGATTTTTTGTTTTACATTGTAAATATTTTTTTTGTATATTCGGATGCTGCTGTTGTATCCGGTCTAACGGTAAAATAGATAAATCTTCTTTCTTAGACTTTTAAAGGGAAAAAATGGGTATTTGTGATCCTGATAGGATCTTTGATGATGATATACTTCCTTGTATGACTCTATTATGTGGTCAGACGGAAAACCAATACAAACATTATATCAAAAAGACTAGGATTATAAAGAGTGTAGGAGGCGTAAGTATGACAAACGTATTGAACGACTTATTAACATTTAATAAATGAAATGCAGCCATTGCATATCATGGAGTAGACCGGGAGGCGCGGTAATGGTAGGGAAGACGTGTCCTTAGGATATGGAAGGATTTGCATCCTAGAGATATTGTAAGACTTATTCACATTCATCTAAAATTCTAAATTGAATTTAATAGAATACGTTGACAGTCTCAATAATCTGAATGTTATGGCGTCACTTCTTTAGTATTTAAGATTAGTCATAAACTCAGAATTAAACTTTTTTATACTACCGTGAACTCGTCTCGTATTTGAGCCAAATCTAACTATAGAATCGCCAAAAAAGTTGTTATTGTCGCAGTATCTGAAACACAGGCCTTTCTATTGGTCTTCTAGATTACATCAGCATCTTATTTAATTAATTATCTGCCTAGCCTTTTCCCCACTACACATATTGGGATCGGCTTCCAGTCTAACCGGATGCAGCTGAATACCAGTATTTTACATGGAGCGACTGCCTATCTAAACTCCACAACCCCAATTACTGGGTACATGATACTCCTTTCCCAGCCTTACTGGTTGTGAGACTTTTGGGCTTCTAACTCCCCATAACGACAGCATTACCATCATTCCAGCATCTAAAACGGAAGCTTTGCAATATCCCTCTGTAAGGATCTGTCGTCAACCACAACCGAGTCTTCTTAATCTAATTCGCCAGTGCTTTGGGTGATCATTTCTGGTGTTACGCTCGTGCTGTTATCTCCGTTCGGTTGGTCACGAGTTCACGACAGATTGCTGTTTTCATTTCGGGTTTTAACTTTTAAATTATGAGTCGTACGTATGGCTCACCGTTGCACTATCGGCATCATGTCAGCGTCAGAAAAATAATTTTAGTGACATTTTACAAATCTCTTGTTTTTTCGCCACATCATCATCTGCCTAGCCTTTTCCCAACTATGTTGAGGTCAGCTTCCAGTCTAACTGGATGCAGCTGAATACCAGTATTTTACATGGAGCGACTGCTTATCTGATCTCCACAACCTAGTTACTAGGTAACACGATATACCTTAGTAAGACTGGTTGTCAGACTTGGGCTTCTGACTACCCGTAGCGACTGTCAAAGATCTACAAATAACAGCCGGGACCAACGGCTTAACGTGCTTTCCGAGGCACGGAGGGGTCTTGGAATGTAAAGATGGTCACCCATCCACGGACCAACCGCGGCAAGCGTAGCCACAAGACCCTTTATTTTTTCGCCACATATGTTAAAGTATTTAGGGCGAATTTTACCGATAAAACTGAACGCGATCAGCACATCTTCATTCTCAAGAGCTGTCGGTGTGTTCATATATTCCACAGAAAATAATGACACTGAGAGCCTTAAACGTAGTTTGTGTGCTAATCGTGTTCAGTTTGTTTAGGGCGAATTGGTCTTAAAACCTAAAAGTAGGATACCGTACCGCACAAAGAAGCAAAAACTGGACTTAAGACGCAGATATATAACAGTGACCTTGAGTAGTTAGCTTGCGTGTTCTGTACTGAGCTCACGCAACGCGTCGTACGAGTACGTCCAGCCAGTAATAGGACTCGCCCATCAAGGAGCGCTGTCCCAAATTAGACGCATTTTTTATTTATTATACGTAATACAAAAGGTATTTTGATAAAACACGTATACTAATAGATCAATAATTAAATTATCTTTAAAATGGTGAAGGTTTAAGAAAAATACGCTCGATAGATTTTGCGTCATTCTCAGTTTTTTATCCGCGTCAGACATAACTTTACAAATTTATTTCATTATGTAATATAAACATAGTCCAAAATATGGCTATATTAAAATATTAAGAAAATCCTCTAATTTAACATATATTTTTTCCAAATCATTAACACTACTCGTTTAGACGTCATTTTCAGTATAAAATCATTAAAAGTCAGTTATCGTCCCCTTAATAATTTCTCTAACACGTCGTGTGTAGAAACTATGAGTGTTACAACTTACTAGTATGTAGTATGTGAAAGCTATAATTATCATGTATCGTGAAACACTTATTTGCATACATAAAGGCTATTAAGAACGGGGTTGTCGCCAATCGGTTCCCGGGTCGAGACATTTCAATTTTATTTCAATTATGAAGCAAGGTATGTCGCGTCGTATCTATGTGAGCTTGCTGAGAAGAAAATACAGTTTATTAAACGTTTAGATGAGAGTAAAACGTTTGTACTAAAACTCTGTAGGTACCTATGCCCTCGAAGCAGTCAGTTTATAAAACTTTTTTACAAAAAACACAACTGACTTCCAAACTGCAAAGTGAAAAATAACTTTAATTTCGGAAGTCGGTGTCTTTGGATCAGATCAGTATTTTAGTTTTTTGACACCGACTTCCGAAATTAAAGTTATTTTTCACTTTGCAGTTTGGAAGTCGGTTGTGTTTTTTATAAAAAAAATTTTTTTTTACTTTTTAGTGGGTTGGTTTGTTATTTATCTAAGTTACAATAGCCTTATGTCAACTGCTCATCAAAAATATCCAAATCGCTATAGATGTGCCTTTAATATTTGAAGAGTTCCCTCGATTTCTCCAAGATCCCACCATCAGATCGTGACTAAATGACGATGGGACTAACTTGAAAGTTTACTCTTTCAAACAAAAAAATGAATTTTTCAAATCGGTTCAGCCGTCTTCGAGTAATCGGGAACATACATAAAAAAAAAAAATATCCCGACGAATTGAGGACCTCCTCCTTTTTTTTGAAGTCGGTTAAAAAGAGTACTGAACAATGAAAATCTCTAGTCAGATCTCCTCCATAGAAAATGAAAAATCGGCAGAGGTTACGTCAATTCTGATAATTTCGTCAAGTGCCCATATATTGAGACAATTAGAGAATCGTCATAGTATTCGGGGACTTGATAAATCAAGGGTAATTCCATTCTTCTCCACCTTATCAATGGTCTGAATCGAATATTATCTTGCTGTACAAGAAAGGAGACCCAAAATACATCAGCAACTACCGGCCGATAAGCCTGCTACCTAGTATTTACAAACTTTTCTCTACAATAATAAATCAAAGAATTAGTACAACATTAGAGGAAAGTCAACCTATTGAACAAGCAGGATTTAGGAGAAATTTTTCTACTATAGACCACATACACATATTAGAACTGGTAATGGAAAAATATCAAGAGCAACAGAGACCGCTGTATGTCATATTCATTGATTACCAAAAAGCTTTTGACACAATCTCACACGAAAGTATATGGAACACGCTAAAAGCCCAAAATGTAGAGCAACAATACATAAAAATACTCAAACACCTATATAGTAATTGGTCAAGTAGAGTTAAACTAGAAACCATTGGCCCAATTTTTCCAGTCAAGAGAGGAGTTAGGCAAGGTGACCCCTTATCCCCAAAAATCTTCATAGCAATATTAGAATCTATCATAAGCAAACTAGACTGGAGAAATTGTGGTTTATATATCCAGGGTAAATACTTAAACCACTTACGATTTGCAGACGACTTAGTTTTACTATCAGAATCGAGCCTACAGTTGCAATATATGCTAGACACTCTACACGCAGCAAGCAGACAAGTGGGATTAGAAATGAATAACACAAAGACCAGATTAATGACCAACTTCAAAAAATCAAAAATAACAATTGAAAATCAACCATTAGATTATGTGGATCAGTATATATATTTAGGAAAACAAATTGGATTCTGCAGAGATAGCAATGAACTGGAAGTAGAGAGAAGAGTAAAACAGACTTGGACAAAGTTTTGGAGTTGTAAGGAAATATTTAAAAGCGAAATGCCTATCAAACTGAAGAAAAAAGTCATGGACTCGTGTCTCATTCCTTGTCTTACGTATGCATGCCAAACATGGAAATATACCAATAAAGTAAAGAAAATAATTACATGTCAGCGAGGAATGGAACGCAGCATGTTAAATATCAAGAAAATACAAAAAATAAACCACAACAAAATACGGTCAAAATCAAAAGCAATAGATGCTCTCAAATACAGCCAGAAGCTAAAGTGGAAATGGGCCGGTCACATAGCACGTCTTAAAGATCGCAGATGAACCAAAACGGTCACGTCATGGAAAGGCCCACCAGGCAAACGGCATAGAGGAAGACCGTTCACTAGATGGGACGACGATATTAAAAAAATTGCTGGTCCAGAATGGCAACGAATAGCCCAAGACCGAGAGAAATGGAAAGCTAGTAAAATTTAAATAGTTATTAAGATAATTGTATTTAAGTGTATAGATATTAGTTTCTCAATTTTTTTACTCTTTTGTTAACTATAAGTACTATAGGTAGGAGACAACATTTGCATGTCAATGTGTAACTGGAAATAAAAGGCTTTTTTATTTATTTATTATTTATAATTCCATTCTAATGTACCCATACTATTTCCGTTCCTTTTCTTATCTAACCTAACCTTCCGAGGTCATATCGTGATAGGTGTAAACAAAAACAAACCATAATCAATAAGTTCAAAAGGGCGTATGAAAACATTTGATAAACGATCCCACGCCGTTCTCAAATTGAGTTTTTACTGGTGATATATTGAATAATTAACTCAACACCGGTAATTAACTGTGGTGGTGATTAATTATTGGACGGTCATTGACACGTAACTTTTTTATAATGATTTGTTATTGTTTATGTATTACTTAAAATACCTATTGGTTTGTGTTTAAGTAATTCAGTCAGAAATGATGTAAGTTCGAATTCATTGTTAAATTCGAGTCATTAGTAGGTACTACTAGTAATGGACAGGAAAACATTTGGTAGGTTTTTCAGGGAAAAAAATAATGCATTTGTACTTTATAACCACTGATAGGGTGAGTTTTAGAGTAAACCTTCATTTTATTTTTGTTATATCAAAAAGTTCAAGGGGGCTTTTATAGGTCCTTCCCTTAATAAACTCGATTGCAAGGAAAATTGTAGTATCTTCATTAATAATTTTCACAGACATGATCTCTGAATTTTTTTGGTTTTGAAGTGAAAACTTCTTTAGGCGCGTTGGGCATTTTTGAGATGGAAAAAACAATTGAACTCGCGACACCGTTACTTACCGACACCTCATTTTTGTAAACACGATTGTTCTCTTTATTTATATTACGTTACGGATCAATGTTTTATGCAAGTATTTTTAGTTTGCACAATAAAATTGTTCAAGTTTTCACTTCTGTCGGCAATCCCGGAGTACCACTGTTTTTTTTTATACAACATATTAGACCAGCTCTGAGCTTATAAAAGTTACAAGCTAACACAAAATCAATGAACAGACAATTTATAGGCGGGTTCCCCCAAAAATATCACTCACAAATAAGTTTAAAAAAATAAATCTAAACTTCAAAATACATTCCGTAAACAGTAGCTATTAAACTAGAACACAAATAGCAACAAATTCCGCAAATAAACCCCAAATGACACCTACAGCATCACCACACAACAATAGGCAAACTTTTGGCAATACTAACACCATACTAGGCAATAAAGATGACGTCACGAGGTTGCCATTTCTAAGAAACAGGCGGCCTGATGCCAATTGGCAACTGGCATGAATACGTTGACCACTTTCTATAGGTTGATTCGCTAACTCACGCACCGATTTACGGACAACGGTTAGTAAACCACGTGATGGAGTATTTATAGTGGTTGAAGACCCAGTTCGGGTAATTAGAGGCAACGACTGAACGGCCTGGAAAGTTTTGAAGCTTCAGAACTTTGTATCTACTATAGGCACACCTTTGAATAATTCTTCGAGGAATACATAAAAGAAGGTAGAAGAAGCTTACAGGTTACGACATCCTCATCAGCAGTCAACTGCTGGACAGAACAGGAACTTTTGGAATGTCAGATCTTCTTTAAGGCACCGGGCACACCGTATTCAGGTTATAAAGGGTGACAGGGACATCGACGCGAAAACTGTAATAGTTTTCGCGTCGTTGTCCATGATTGTGAAGCCCCTTTTTTTGCGTGGGAAATTATCAAATAACTTCTCCCGCTCTAGGTGGAGCGGGAGGGCGTGTCAGACTCTTACTGGCTAAAACCCACCCGTGTTCCTTCAGTTGCCATGTTGCCGGGGGCCACGATTTCCCTTTCGGTATTCTTCGCAATCCCGGCAGGCATCGGCCCTAGCGAACCCCGTCATTTCTGCTGACATCTCTTTGAGGCGCGCATGGAACAAAACACGCCGTACCTACGCGGTCAAAATGAATGGAACAACAGATTTTTTTTAAATAACTGACGAAAATTTTCAACGCAGGGGGTTCAGAATCATGTACTGAATCCATGGTAACAGTTTTCGCGTCGATGTCCCTGCCACCTGTATAACCATTAGCTACACCAAAGGAATCATGATATCAGACTGATAGCAAATCCATAGTGTTCCTCGAATCTCAACTAGGTACTCGAAAAGCAATATAACATACGAATCAATTCCTATTCAAGATTTTACTACTCGAAAAGCAATATATTTACTTAAGTGCCGCCTGTCTCAATGGTTTCTTTAAGGAAGACTCAGTGAACCAACCACAATTCAATCTTATCTTTAACATTTCTCGCCAGCTAGCTGTTCCCTATTCTACTTGTCTGAAGTGCTTTATCTTTAATGCTTAACTGGGGACGCAAAATGTTATCTGCGTTCCTACTGCTGGAGAATGACGTCTCTCACACGACTTCCAGCTGTTTTAAACTAGAGTTCTGCACCAGCAAGAATGGGTACTATTTATTGGCTTTGTCTAGCTCAGGGATTCCCAACCGGTGGGGCGCGCCCCCTCAGCGGGCGTAGAGTGACCAATGGGAGGGCGTAGAGTGACCGATGGGGGCGTAGAGGGACCAATGGGGGTGTACAGTGACCAATGGGGGTGCGTAGAGTGACCAATGGGGTGTGTAGTGACCAATGGGGGGCGTAGAGTGACCAATGGGGTGTAGAGTGACCAATGGGGGTACGTAGAGTGACCAATGGGGTGTGTAGAGTGACCAATGGGGGACATAGAGTGACCAATGGGGGTGCGTAGAGTGACCAATGGGGGGCGTAGAGTGACCAATGGGGGCGTAGAGTGACCAATGGGGGCACGGCGGCTCCAAAAATAAAGTATAGATTTATTAAATTTTATGTTCTTGATATTAGAAAAAGTTAAGACTAGTTTGCAAATCCCAAACGTTTCATAATACTTACTTAGGTGCTGTAAAATGAGGTTCAGCTTTTCTGCATAAGTCGACAAAATAAGTTTTTCTATTTCTCTGTGAATGGACTAAAGAAAACCGAACCTATCAGAGGCGGCTTGCTACAATTTTCGATCTCGCTTCGTTCACTCTTCAATTCTATATTTTTTTGATTCTGCATAAGTTGACAAAGTTCAAACAGAAATAGAAGTTATTTCTGTTTGAATGATCAAAAGAAAATCAAACCTATCCAAGGTCTAACATTTCAAACATTTTCGACCCCACTTTCGCTCGCTTTACAATGTTATGCTTTTCTGCTTATGTCAACAAAGTAATTCAGGGGCGTAGTGATTTTAAAAGAAAGTTAGGGGGGCGTGTATGTTAAAAGATTGGGAATCCTTGGTCTAGCTCATTTCACCATCTCCAACATTCTTTTTCACAATGCACCTGCCATGTTATCTCAACACCAGCCTTGATCGACTGGTCAAGAATGACTAAGGCATTAAGTCCACCTTTGTACCTTTATTGTGTACACATAACGGCAGAATTCCTCCCAAACAGCATAAAATTAATCTTTAGAATTTATAAGCTTCGACCAATAAATCAAATCTAACCCCTCCGCAGCCACTCTCTAAATAATGTGAAAATGATGTAGTCACAAGTCTCAAGTCCGTCATTACCTCGTTGGGTAGGCCGGTGTGGCAAACTGGTAACTATCGCAATTATTATCCACCGAACTATGAACCGATAACGAGCTGAATTTAACTGGTGGGAAGGGGCAGAAGGCTAACAACTTTATAAAGTTATATAGAAACTCGTTCTTCTTATTATTGGGATAGATATAACAAAAATCGTTTAAGCTTTTACACTCATCTTACTCTACTTTTCAGTATCGATAAATTCAGATCAAAAATTGATAATAGGTTAAAAACCAACAAACGATTATTGCTATAACATTCACAGGTCAAGTAAAGCATTCGTCAACCGAAAAACTTTTTTAAGCCACTGACCTGCCCTGAGAGGTCAGTCAAAGGACACTAGGGGGGGGTCTAGGGTACTTTTTTTGTTTACCTATGTTCTACAAATAAAAATATTTGAATTTGAAAGGACAGTCGAGGACAGTCTGTGACATTTTCGGTTTTCGTCACCTCAATAAGTTTGTTAACTTTGTTGTTGTCAAAAATAAGCACATGTGTCAACCGAAAAGCTCACTGTAACTGACTGTCCTGCTCCAGGACAGGACAGTCCGTGACTGACTGCCCCTTCATTGAGACAGAAAAAAAAAACTGGGAAGTATAAGCGTTGCCAAAAATACACCCTCTCCTTGCTGCCGAAGATGTTACATAACAGTCTCGTTTCCACAGCAAACCTATTTTCTCTGCACCTATAAGCATTTGAGCCCTAAGATAGTTTTTTGGAGGCATGAGGAATAGGGTATAAAGTTCACTCATACTCCATAGAAAAGGGAGGATCCTCCGACCAGACGTGTGTCGTGTCTGGCGGGCAACTGCCCAATGATTGATGTCGGGTAGTCATAAATATATGTCGATCACGCGGTAAACTCTAACTGCGCGATGTAGGATTTCTGTGACGTCAGGATTGGTGCGTAGTTTGCATGTAACAATGTAGATGCCGCTACAGTTTCTTATTCTCTAATGATATGAAAGAAAAATGAGTGAATGATAGAGTGACAGCTGACATATGAGAATGGAAGAAAAAAAGTGTTGACCCCACGTAACATGGGACAAGGGTAAGTAGATGGTTTTTCCTAGTCTAAGTGAAACTTCTTCCTTTACATTTTATAGTGTCCAGGTCAAGTTAGCACCTCCATCAGACTGAACCAGTCGACCACGAAGTCTCGTTTCGTTTTCGACATCCTCTCTCAATTTTGGTATCTTAGGGTTTCATAAGCATACTTAGTGCTTAATTTACTAGAGCCTGTACTTTGAAATGTAATGAGATATTGTTTTAGCATTACTTAACTGGTAGTTTGGATTTCTTCAAAGAGGTGACCAATCTGACTTGATAGAAAAATTTCAACGGCCGATAGCTTTTCTTGGTGCCAATTAAAATATTTAGGTACAGACATTTTCCAAATTGTTAAGGAGTCGGTAAATTAGCTGACAGCTGACAGAAGAGAGTGGAGAGCAGTGGTGGCCCAGTAGAGCAGTGGTGGCCCAGTAGAGCAGTGGTGGCCCAGTAGTAATGGCCGCGACTTACGAGCTGTAGGTCGTAGGTTCGAACCCAGACAGGCACTTTACTTTGTGTAAATTATTTCATCACCACTGCTCTTAAAACAGTGAAGGAAAACATCGTGAAGAAACCGGCATGTCCTACCCAGCCAGCACAAACCTTCTGAGTAAGTTTTGTTTAACAGCAGTCATAGAAACTAATCGCTGAATAAGACTACCATAATTAGCTGACTAAGCGCTTACTCAGAGGTTATTCAAGCAATTTGGGTACAAAATTATATTGCAAATAGCTGTGTAATAGCAACGTAACAGATGAATAAGTTTTGAATAATTGTACGACAAGCTGAGTATCTTCTGCATAAAAGCATTTTGTTCTTTAATACAAGTATTACAGCTCTGTTAGCCAGATGATGAATGAATGATGAATGAACTAATGGTTAAGTCCTTCAAAGCTCAAATATTCAAACGATACACAGCGTTTAGCTCATTTCAGTATTTTTATCAAAAAGTTAATCAAATTAAATTGAAATTGACAAATCCGAACAGCGTGACTGCGACATTGAAAATATAATAAATAACCTATCGTAAATCAATTTTACCCTTATTTATGTTTAGAGGAAGAAATTGTTGGTGCGCATGCAACTTTACCGTATATTTATATATACATTTCGTGTAAAATTTTCACGCGCTATCTGATAAGCCGGGTTTTGGCGAAATAAACAACATTTCGTCTATTGATATGTTTTTACGTGTGATTTTTTTTAAATATTTTATGCAGTTTAAGGGTTCAAAAATAACCTTGTAATACTTTTATAAGAATATTATACCGATTTCGTTATTAAACTTGAGTATTTATTTGAGTATAAAATTCCACATCATTATAATAGGTTATGTTATTCGATATGGCGACGCTCATTCTGAATAAAATCTGATTGCACAGCGGCTTATCATCTTATGTCTGTATAACAGACCTTATGTGTCCACTTATTAAGTTGTGCTCTGGTTAAAAGTGGTCTGTACTCAACATTTTTCGATAATTGTTCTATAATCACACATATTCGTACTGTAAATCAAACAGGATACAGTCATAATTATAGTAATGAAAACCCACAGTATAGGTATATTATTTGTTCTTTTTAGCTCTTATCAAAGCAAGCACTTTCTTCGTATGCCTGGGGGCCTACCACCAGCTCATAAGGCAATATTATTTTAATATTACTTCAGTGTAGGAAAGAGATGAAGCTCTACAGGACGTATAGCTCCATCTCTTTCTCCCACTGAAGTAATATTAAAATAATACTGCTTTTGAGCTGGTGGTAGGCCCCTTGTTCTTTTTCTATTTTTCCATGAATGTGGAGCATTAAAAAAAAAAATTGTAAGGAGGCATTTTCACTCAACCACTACAAAACAAAGCGCAGTTAGCCGCTTAAATGCTGACTAACGTTCCAGAACAGTTCTAGCTTAAAAAATGTCTACTTTTCGTGAATACCCAGCAAACTTCTGCATAAGAATCTGTTACTATTGCTTTAACCACAGTTAACTGCAAATGACGGTAATTTCGTACTTAAAGCGGCATAAAGTAGTTATAACAGCTATCTTAATTTCTGTTAAGTCACTATATGCTTCATAACAGAAATAACGCCTATTTAATACAGCAGCTGAATAACTGTCAAGATGTGGTGTGTAATACAACGAAAAGAGAACAGAATATAACTTATCCAGCATCATGCTTGATAATGAAATTTTATACCCATATTATAAAAAAGGTTACACAAACTCTTGAGTAACAGGTCTTTTTATGATGATTATTCAGTTTTAAGAAATAAAATCCACAAATTACAAAACGAACTCAGCTAATAGCATTATTATAGCAAAAAAAAACTTTAATACAGAACTTCGTAATACACACAGCTTCTATACATATATAATTAGGCTTAACTCTGCATAAGGTTAAATTGTTGGCCAGTTATCTGACTTGTGTGCTGCCTGGGTAGTACCAAAAATTCGAAGACATGTGACATCTACCAACCCGCACTGGGCCCGCGTGGTGTATTACGTAGGATTACGGTAAATATCGTCATCATCATCATCAGCCTATAAATGTTCCCACTGCTGGGACACAGGCCTCCTCTCTGTGTGTCCGAAAAAAGATTCCGACGAACTGAGAACCTCTTCCTTTTTTTGAAGTCGGTTAAAAATGAAGCTGTGCGTGAAGAACTTTAGGAGTTCAGAACGGGCTACGCTGAAGATAGTTTAAAGGATAAATATAAGTAATTTAAATCTTCTTTATAGAGTCCCGTACCTCAAAAGCAAAAACGGAAACCTTATAGCAGAAATAAAAAATATTCAACTACAAAGTTAAGTTTGTTCTTGAAACAAATTCATCCCAACTACGGAACTCTTCATTGTGCGTGGTCCAACACGCACTTGGCCGGTTTTTGAAGTGAAAACTTCTTAAGACGCGTCGGGCATTTTTGAGATGGGAAAAAAACAATTGAACTCGCAACACCGTTACCGACACTTCATTTTTGTAAACGTGATTGTGCTCTTTTCTTATATTACGTTACGGATCAATGTTCTATCAAGTATTTTTACTTTAAAGGTTTTTTAAACGGATTGTGCTCTTTATTTATTACCCGACTGCCCCAGAAGGAGGGTAATGTTTTTTATTACGTTACGGATCAATGTTCTATCAAGTATTTTTACTTTAAAGGTTTTGTAAACGCGATTATGCTCTTTATTTATATTACGTTACGGATCAATGTTCTATGCAAGTATTTTTACTTTAAAGGTTTCGGAAGTATTATTTTTTGTAAACGCGATTGTGCTCTTTATTTAGATAATGTTACGGGCCAATGTATACAAGTATTTTTCTTCCACCAGGGCGATCTTGTTCAAGTTTTCACTTCTGTCGGCACTCCCGGAGTGCCACCACTTTTTTTTTAAATATATTGTTACCGTTAAGAAAGAACCCTAGTAATATAAACATACAGTCATACTGCCACGCTCTATCGCCTCCACCACATTCACAAAGCGATTTGTCGCAACAATTCACGACCGATCGTAAAACAAAACCAACGTGATTAAGCCGAATATCCGATTTAGCGATGGGCGTATATTATCACTTACTATCCTCTACCAGACAAACTTGACCCCTATCCCCTTTTACCAGCCATCAAACTTAAAGATCACTGTAAACTAGCCTAAGCAAAGTCTGCCCAAGGTAATTTTGCAGTTGAATCAGGGGAAAATAGTGCCTATTGCTATAGAGTTAAGGGTTAGATGAATAACATAAAGATTTTCGGTCAATTCACTTGTATAAGCTCACGTTTAGCTTGGGGCGTTCGTCGCCAATCCGTCAAACTGACTAGCTATGTGTTACAGTTAAATATCGAAAAAAAACTGGCCGTTAATAAACAGTAAGTTTGAATTCAATGACGTCATATGGATTAATTGGATTCTATTCTCTTTGGTACGCTGCAAAAAGTTTTTATTCCACATCATGGTGGTCTTGACTATGAATAGATGTGTTGTGATTCTGTTTCTAGGAATGGAAAGGAGCTCTATTCATAGCCCTGATTTTTTGACAGTTTGTTGACGTACCACTGCCGGTGGGTGTCGTAAGTGACGATTAGGGGATTATGTCAAGGAAAGGGCAGTGACCACTTATGTACTAAAACGATCACGAAACCGCCTGGAAAATGGCTTCAGTTTTACCGTCACGTCCGAACGATTCTTCCTCTTTCAGCTAATAAGTTAAAATATTAATGAAAGTACGTAATTATTTCGACATTGTCCAGATTCGCCACTTTAGGTTACATGCAGGAAAGAAAATTTTGTTATTTAAAGTTAGTTCTTAAAAAACTGTTTAGCTAATACAGGATAATAACGATACCTATCTTCAGTAACAGCACGCTCCTCACTACATAGTACAAAACAAAGTCGCTTTCTCTGTCCCTATATCCCTATGTATGCTTAAATCTTTAAAATTTTGATGCGGTTGATGCTTAAAGTTCGATTTTGATGCGGTTTTTTTTTAATAGATAGAGTGATTGAAGAGGAAGGTTTATATGTATAATAACCCGGTTTATACCCGTGCGAAGCCGGGGCGGGTCGCTAGTTTAATCATAAAACGAAATAACTCAAAATTGTAAAGTATCAAACTTTAAATGCATTTTCCCAAAAAAACTCAATGTTGAGTTATTTCGTTTTATGATTAAAGGGGCGGCAGTCGGTACTTATGGAGGAAAATCGATGCTTTTCGCGATGATGACGATCGATTACGCATTCTTATTTAAATTTATCAATTATAATATTATTGTCATTCTGCTGGTGTCCTTCTTGACGCAATGTTGTGCTATGAGCGGCATCCCAAAGTAATGTCACTTTCTTATTCCATAGTTATTTATAGAGGTTTGTGCATTGGTCATTTAAATGAGCTTTAAGTATCGACAGAATAGGATAGTCCTATAAAAATAATCCCATAGAAAAAAACGGTGGTGGCACTCCGGGAGTGCCGACAGAAGTGAAAACTTGAACAAGATCGCCTTGGTGGAAGAAAAATACTTGTATAGAACATTGGTCCGTAACCTTATCTAAATAAAGAGCACAATCGCGTTTACAAAAAATAATACTTCCGAAACCTTTAAAGGAAAAGTACTTGCATAGAACATTGATCCGTAGCGAAATATAAATAAAGAGCACAATCGCATTTACAAAAATGAGGTGTCGTCATGGTGTGGCGAAATCAATGGTTTAGTCCCAGCTCAAAAATGTCCAAAGCGCCTAAAGAAGTTTTCACTTAAAAAATAAGTAATTTTTGTCCCGAATTTGAAAATTTTCTGGGCATCTTTTTCAATTTTTCTTTCTATAAAAACTTAATTCTGACTATTACAAACATTTTGTACGTACTTCTTTCTATGGAATTTTTATATGAACTATTGAAATTTGGACAGGACAACGTTTGTTGGGTCAGCTAGCTATGCAATCAATTCTTCCTCTGCTGTCCTTTCTCATTAGTAACGCCATCTTTAAGATATTTTTACAAAATTAAGCCGTAAAAGTGCAAGTGAAAGTTTAATATTCATTGGATAATTGACAAAGAATATGGTGATAAAATATTTAAATGTTCATGTATGTACTTACTTCCCACGTAAAACCAGATAATTTACATCAAACTTGAATGTATTTCGACCAATGATTGACACCTGACATGTAAATTACGAGCCATTTTTAGGGTTCCGTGCCTCAAAAACGAAAAACGGAACCCTTATAGAATCACTTCGTTATCCGTCTGTCAGTCTGTCAAGACCCTTTTTCTCAGGAACGCGTGGAGGTATCAATTTGAAATTAATATCAAATACGTAGGTTTACGGTCCCTAGCATATCTAAAAGAATCAAGCTTCAAAGTCAACGCAATAAAAAAAATACACATATGCGACATATTTTGATACTCGTAAATAAATCAATACCTACAGGGTACTTGCCGTTGACCTAGAATCATGAAATTTGGCAGGAAGCAAGGCAGGATGACAGCACAAGTAATGGAAAAAGTCCGAAAATCGTTAATATGTAGTTTTATAACATAAAAAAAAAAATGCGATTAAGAACTTACATTTACAGTTGGAAAATTGACCGTGACGTATACAAATGTATGGGAGAGCATGTTTTTCAACTACAAAGTTAAGTTTGTTTTTGGGATAATTTCATTCCAACTACGGAACCCTTCATTGTGCATGGTCCGACACTCACATGGCCGATTTTTTTATTATTATAAAAAATCAGCATAATTGAATTTTAAATTGCTTAATCGACACTTTTGTGTATGTGTAAATTACTTGAAAAATTAAGGAAATGTTTATGCGTACGGTATTTTTGATGGCGGGCAATTATCCGAGGCAATAGTTATTGCCCCTCGAATTAAAACGAAACACGGAAAGGGCATTTCTTCTGATATTCTGACACTCCTCGAAACAGCTTGTTGTGGATTTATTTTTATGTTTTGTGGTTTTTTGATTATAGCGGGAATTAAAGGAGCCGACACGTCATGCGTGTGTAGCTTTATTTTCTTGAAATGTTTTATGTGTCAAAAATTGTTCATTTTGTTTGTCTATCTTTTAGTTAATTTATTGAGCTGAAATTTCGCATATGAACTGAAAATGGATGACAGTACATTTTCACATAACTATACTCCATTTGAAATAAGATTAGACATTTAAATAAACCTTTTTTACAGTCCGTTCAACCGATTTTGACTTCTATTGCTTTAGTGTCATGACAAATGGCAGCTGCAGTAAACAGTTGGTATTGTAACCACTTTTTTCCTTTTAATGCCATCCTTATTATGCCTACGATATAGAAGTCAAAATCGGTTGAACGAACTGTAAAAAAGGTTTGTTTAAATGTCTAATCTTATTTCAAATGGAGTATAGTCCTTAATTTTGAAAATCACTGATCCAAAACTTCCTAAGATATCTTCCTATATAGGTATCTTTCACTTACGTAATAAGTTATTCTTATAAAGATTAATCAGATAAAGAGAAGTCAATGAATTACTAGTAGGTTCATGGGAGGACGTTGATAATTGTAATAATGAGTAGGTAACACATAATACATATAATGTGGGTTGGTACGTAGGTAGATGTAGTCTGTGCAACACTATTTAGATCAAAAGTTAGTGTAGGCATTATTTATAAGCCGTGCCTGAGGCTATTAACATTGTGAAAATATCTAAAAAACATTTCAGAGGGAAAAGTATTTTTTGGCCCGTTCATATAGGCGAACTAGGCGACGGCCTAGGGCGCTCGTATTAGAGGGGCGGCAATCGGCGGCATCGAAATTAAAAAAATAATACTGTACATTAATTTTTATTTACCTACAATTTGAAAATACTTAATCTTTTACCAATTTTTCTACCAAAATGCGCTTATGGACATTTACGAAACCATCGGTACGGAAATCAAAAGCGAGTTTAGTTGATAGTCTCAACTCGCTCCATTGCAAAAAAAAATCGCGATTTCAAATTTATTGCTTCTCTTATTGTATGTTATAGTGTTTTGTTCAAAATTGATTAGACTATTATAGTTTGACCGCGATCGTTGTATCGATCGCGCCTGAGAGATATTTCTCGACGGCATGTGAAGCCAAGTCAGAGGCCCATGGGCGGCTTTAAAACTCTGACACCAGGTTAGTCACTAACCACATGAAAAAGAAAGAACATGGTTTTATTTTGTCACGAATTTTCTTAAAAGGGCGCCGTTCCAGCCTTTCGCCTAGGGCGCCAGGAATTCTCGGGCCGGCGCTGTGTTCACTAGCTTCCGGCAGCGGCTTCGCCTGCCTGATTTCTTTATAAACTATAGCCTATGTAACTCAGTAATAATATAGCATTCTACTGGTGAAAGAATTTTTAAAATCGGTCCAGTAGTTTTCGAGCTTAATAATTATTAAAAAAATACAAACATAAATAAAATACAAATCTTTTCTCTTTCTTAATATTAGTGTAGATGGGCCAAATCCGTGTAGAAAATAGTCTTTTTGAGTACAAAACTTCCACAACAAAAAAACCTACGTGTTCCTAATTTTAATAGAATAAAAACATCCAATCAATTCTAAAAATAACACAATTTAATAAAACAAACGCCATCTTAAAAAGTTTCGAATTTGCCAGCGAACTGTGCGAATTGAAAAAAAAAAGTAAACTCAATCGCATTCCAGTCCAGTCTGTAATCGGACAAGGCTGTCCGAATCGACTTTTTCGACTCGATTAAGGAGATTTATTTGCTTTATTAATTACTCGTTTAAAAATATCACAAGAAATACATTAAGGTCGATCGAGTGCTTTTTGTCTGACAAATCGATAATCGGGGTACTGATTGGACGGAAGAAATTACCAATACCTACTTACTTATTATTATTTTGATTGCGAGTAATTTAGCTAAAGAACTGCATAAAGTAGTTAGTGTGCTTTCGAATTGTTTTTTTTTATTATTTAATTGTGGATTAATGATAATATAATACCAACCAACACACACTGGGCCCGCGTGGTAGATTACGGCCCACTCCTTTTCGAAGAGAGGAGGCTTGTGTCCCAGCAGTGGGAACATTATAGGCTGATTCAATCAATCTACCTAGCCTTTTTGCAACTATGTTGGCGTCGGCTTCCAGTCTAACCAGATGCAGCTGAATACCAGTATTTTATATGGAGCGACTGCCTGTCCATAACCCAGTAATTGGGTAGTTAATACGATACCCTTTGGTAAGACTGTTTGTCAGACTTTCGGGCTTCTGACGAACCGTGATGACTGTCAAAAATTCACGAATAACAGCTGGGACCAGCGGTTTAACGTGCTTTCCGAGGCACGGAGGAGTCTCGGTATGTAAAGATGGTCACCCATCCACGGACCAACCCCGGCAAGCGTAGCTTAACCTGATGTATCGACCCGTGCGGCTGTTATTATTTAGCCACGAGCTCCTTCTCTGGTGAGGCTGATTATGATGATGATTAATACAGGAATAAAAATTATCCAGTGCCCAAACTTAAACACGTGACTTTACTCATCATTATGAACAACTTTTACTATAGGACCTAACCTGAAATCGCGAAAAAAATCCTGTTTCCTACATTTTGACGAGGTATGCGAACATAAATGTAGGGAACAGCAGATGTTTTTTTGCGCACTGGTTAAAATTTAACATAACATAACATCACGCCTTGTTTCCCCGAAGGGTTGGGCAGAGGTGTCCCTGTCGCAGGTACACTTCGGTGGTCTAGTGGTCGCAAGCGCTACTGCTGAGCATGAGGTCCTGGGTTCGATTCCCAGATCGGGCAAAGTGTTATTGCGTTTATCTATCTGAAATTTCTCAGTAGCAGCTCGGAGTCTGGATTTGTGCCCGGTTGATGGCAATAGGCTCGCCCCCTATTACATGGGACTTAAACATAACTGATTAAAAAAAATCCCTGTATAATAAGCTGCAAACAAACTTAATCACTAATTATCGACTGAAATTGCACAATATGTCAACCTGTCAAGAATGTCCACTGAAAAGTATAAAGAACTACCTCCAGAAGAAGTCGTAGTATGTCTGATTGCACCAATATGGAAAAACTACTTCTCACACTGCCCATTTTATGACAGAATTTTGTAGGTATGCCACCCACACTCACAAACAATTAACCTATATTTAGAAAGAGATACCATTCCAGTATATTTACCAAATACTGCACAACTTATTTCTGGAAACACAGCATAACAGTACTTAAGGATCCACATACCAAAGCGTAAGACTCGCGATAAAAATCAAGCGATTTTCCCTGCGCCCGCGCCGCCGTCCAATTACGACGAACTACTCATTATTTTAAGAAAACATTAACTACTTAACATAAAAATTTGCGTCGAAAATGCTATGCAATTACGTGCAACACAAAATTGCAAAGTGTATAATGTAGGTGGCGGTGACACGGAACTGTGGCGCTGGATGTGGCGTAAACTGTCCAAAGTTCATGCTGAGGTAGGAACCTTTTGGCCTCGTGCAGGACTTTCTGCTTTTATTTTCGTAAAAAAAAAACGTGTGGCACTCGGGGACTGCCGCGGTAAAGCTATTGCATAGCATTTGTAACCTCCATACTTCCTATTTGTCAACGCTACACTTGGGATGATGGCGTGATGACATAAAACTTAAATTACGTTCCCATGACAACATCACGTTGTCATGGGCACCGTCATTACATGGTAGGCGGAGTGGGGGGTGTTAGGTTTTATTTTCGTTACGTTACAGAATTTCTTGATTCGGTCGCCGCGCTCAAAGCCCGCGATAAAAGTTATGCAATAGCTTAAAAGTTTTTTTATTTATGTTAATACAGTAATTGTTTTATCTGATACTATTAAACGAGTAATATTTGTATGTATATATTTCTACCTACTCACGTTCTCGAAATCGGCTCTAACGATTTCGATAGAAGTTGCAATATTCCTATATTATATGTATTATTTATATATTCCTAAATCGATTTTTGGCCTCGAAAAATCGATTTAGCTAGGTCTCATACCTGGAAAAATTTATTTTCTCCGTATTTTCATCCGAGCAGAGCTCGGTCGCCCAAAGTTTAGAACAAGATAATGAATAATGACATGACATTATTGAAATTAGAATAATGATCATGACAGCATGGACTTAGTAAGTACCTACTATCATGGCATTCTCTATTTTCAACAGAGCAGAGCTCGGTCGCCCAGGTACTGACAAGTTTAATTTGTGATGTCCTGAGCGAGTCCCGATAAATACATTTGCTTCCAAAGTTGTGATTTAATTATATCGGTACCGCCTCATTGCCGCAGTCCTCTTGAACTTAGTTCGTTTCCGCTTGTGGAAAAGCCATATGCAGCAATAAAGACTCTTTAAAAACTTTTAATCTGACATAGGTACTTTGAGAACGTATTGTTCTAAGGTGCTGTTAGCCAACGGGGCTTACTGTCGGACCTTTTCTTCTTATAGCGTTTATCTCGTAGTATTTGCCAATAACTTATCAAACATTCGTGGAAGTTGGTTGGCAAAGTCATCCAGACAATACGTTTACAGTGCCATATACCCCAGAAATCAACAAAATCTTTCCCTTCAAGAAAAAGGTAGTAATCCTGTTTTCAGAAGTCCCTTTTTAAAACCTAACCAACTTTTCCAAGTTCTGTCTACATTCAACACACTAAGAAAGTGGCATATCACTTCAACACATCGACATCTTTGTTGGGATGCCCGGCCCCTGTTGTAAGTGACTGCCGATTTGCCGAAACTTGCACGAAGCTCTGCAAAAAGTACAAGACGCGCTCCAGATCAAATGAGATGGTCCCCGGGGCATCAGAGTAGGGTAACACAGATACTGCTGCTTTTATTTAGAGAAGTGCTAAATAATTTCGGTTATAATTTTGAAAATTAATAATTCACTGGCTAAGGGCTTCTTAGCTTTAACGAATATCTTAAATTATTCAGTATAATCTATATGGAATTCAGGGCAGTTAGTAGAACACTTGAAACCCAATAACGTCTACACCAATTTTATGCCTTTCTTTATGGAACCACCTCTGTCTCAAACTACTCTGTGCTTACATTGTTTTTTAATAACGTGTTTAATGTAAAATAAATTTACGTTCGAAATCAGTGGCGGAGCAGTTCTTCGCACCAAAGTTGCCCATTGATGCAAAATCGAAAACTGGTTCCGAAACCGATACCATATGAACACATACCTACTTATTACCCCTTTTGACGGCGACAGGTGAAATTTTAATACCGAATTTTATTTTATTTCAGGGTTGCCGAATTTCGATATCGACATTTTGAAATGATTTCGTACAAATTTGCGTTTTCTTGGCACGTAAATTCCAATTTGCGCGATATAGAATTGACTTTTCAATACCTAAGGATTGCAATCAGATAAGATGTTGATCGTTTTTGTACAATAACATTTGTATCTTATTGAGATTTCTGAAACTATTATTGTTTTGGCATGATTTTTCAAATTTTCGACTTGTCAATTTGCACGATCCGAAGAAGTCATAAAAGGGAATTTAACGCTATAAATAAACTAGTTAATGTTAGCTGTCGTTACTTGAATTTAAAGTTCTTATAAATTACAATAACATTTCAATATTTCAGTGTACATTTTCCGTTCCAAAAACAATTTCGATGAAAATAAGATCGAAATTACTTCATAAGTGACTTTTACGACACCACTTTTTATCTCCCAGTTTGATAGCTTTTCTTAATCTTCCAACTTTAATAAAATAAAGTCAATATCACAACAATACAGAACAATGAGGAAACGCTATCATATCACCGTACGAGTGCAGGCTGCGCGTACGCAACGACTAGTTTCTCACGCGTACCACTAGCCGCTGCGGTTTGTGGCCGCGCTCCCTGCACGCCGTGCAATCCACTCGATTTACTATTAGTAAATAATTGATAGTATATAAACTTGTCTATAAACAAACTGTCACTGATCACTTCTCTTTTCGATTAACACGAATAACTCATGACGTAGTAAAATGTCAAACACGCAGGACAGTGGTAACAGGGTTGACTGTCCAAATTACGACCAACGTATACATTGAAGTTTCCCGACTCGTGGAGGCTCATATTGTAATGCAAATAGCTTCATATTAATCAAAATATTAGATTTTTGTAAGATAAAGGTTTTTTAGATAAATTGGTTGTACAAACTTCAGTTGAACATTTGCAAAATTTTATGTGAAACAGGAACCCGTATATGTATCACTTTGTTCATATTTTAACGAAAAATGTCGGACAATATACGGTAAAAAGTTTTCCCCCTAGCTAAAAGTATGCCTAATTTCCATAAATATGAATCCAAGCGTTTCCTTATACCAGCATAGTTTATTATCCGACCAGCATGCAACTTGACAGCCCGTAGACGAACCACTGCAGATTGTGGGCCACCCTTATGAAAGTACTTTTAAGGAAACTATTCGGAAAAGTACCGAAATCACGAACATAACTTCCCGAGTTATCAAAGCTGAAATGGAAGTGAGCTCAGATTGTCTGTCAAAGAACCGATGGCCATTGGAGTAGTCAATTCCTTGAATGGAGACTGTGAATCGGCAAGCGTAGCGCGGTACACCCCCAGCTTGATGGACCGACGACCAGCTCAAAAGGGCGGCTGGGACGGACTGGATATAAATAGTGCAAAATTGGGAGTTGTAAAAGTAATTGGAAGTCGCTTATGTCCAGCAACGAACTGCTATCGCCTGAGTTGAAGCAAAACATTTTAGACATCCTCGCACTTGCACTGGTCGTCGCAATTTTATGATAGACCGTCATAAAACTGGCAGTACCACCATCGGATATATTCAACTTAAACAGGCGGCCACTTAACTCGTCGCAGTTTCTCGTCGAGGTCTTCATACTAAAACCCATTTGAACTTTTCAAGCATGTCATTCCAAGTTTCTTATATTTTGTTTGCACTTAAATACAATGTAAAGTTTACAATTACCTGTAGGTACTTGGCTTCATTCGCTAAGCACCAATGTGCAAAGTCAATTCTCGTAAAATCCTCGCAATCATCTTTATCTAGAGATCTTTAATACCTATTTTGCTGAACTACTAATTGTTTTATCATTATCTTCTTCTTCACCTTTACCATGCAATAAGATTATAATTGTGTACTTACGTACAATGTTGACAGTGTGATATAAACAACTCTATAAACCTGGTTTTATTCACAACAACATCGTTGACGGATTAAAACCAATCTGAAATTCTAAAAACTTTTACAAAAAAAAAAAAACAACCGACTTCAAAAAAAAACACTACAAAGTGAAAAATAACTTTAATTTCGGAAGTCGGTGTCTTTGGTTTTGAATTTTCGTTCTTTGTCACCGACTTCCGAAATTAAAGTTATTTTTCACTTTGTAGTGTTTTTTTTTGAAGTCGGTTGTTTTTTTTTTTTGTAAAATGTTTTTATTTTTCACTTTTTAGTTGTGATACCTACCCCACACAAATTCGAATACCACTACCTGCCATGTAAATAACAGTGACAGGAAGTTATCATAATATCATCCACATACTAAGTGAGGTAAAAATACGTATTATTGAAGCTAACTCAAAAACTACCCAAGCAAAGTTAATAAAATTTATATGGGACCACCTCTGAAGTATGATCTACCAAACAAAAAAGAATCATCAAAATCAATTCATAATTGACGGAGTAATCGCGTAACAAACATACAAAAAAAAAAACAACATACAGTCGAATTGAGAACCTCCTCCTTTTGGAAGTCGGTTAAAAATAACAATACAATAAATAAAAGATCTGAAGAATTTTAATCCTCACAGAAAACAAAATTCGTATGCAGTCAAGTCCATCCCTCCTGCAATAAAACTATCTTATAACAAGTTACTGTTCTGCTCATGACGTTTTAATATTGAAGTAATAATTATATCATATATAATCTTCGTTGATGGAACCGGACAATTTGGTAAACGCTCTGGGTGGTACGGTGGTTGCCGACGATGGTAATACTGGTAATATGGTGGAATGTAACGAAAATGACCCACAAGAAACGTACGTTTTTTATTAATCGTTAGGTGATAATCATCTTGCAAAACGGGCGAATTAAAATTTGTGGGACAGTATTTTAATTTGCTCGGACAAAGTCCCTACAGGTAGAATTCCACAATGTGTAATTATTGCACAAAAAATCGGCAATCTTTATAAAAACACTAAATCCTTTTGAAAAGCTTACCACCACCAGCTTATTAATTTCTGATAGTAATCCAAACAGACAGACAGACGCGGGTTGTAGCTTTTACTGTAGGTGGCGATTAAAAACGCCCGCCTCATTTGGGCAATTTAAAAGTAAATTGTAACTGAACTGTATTAAATAATTCCTTTCTCCTTAAGGGCATTCAAATACCACATCACCATAAACCAAAATCAAAAGCGACTCAGATTTCTCGGAACGCAAACAGGTCGGGAGACATATACTATTACAGGATATAACGCAAAAATGTTAAGGAACTTGCAAAAATCTGGCTGTGCCGCCTAACCCTCGCCGTCCCACGATCAAGGGCTTTTTTGGGCAAATAATTCTGAACCAGTTCCCGATCATTGACCTCAGCCGCCGGAGGCTGTGGTATTTGGGCTGATTTCGGCTCCAAAATCGCACATCGTAACGTTGTTTTTGCCCTCACCATTATTATTATTAATTGGATCACCGACTTGTCCAATGATGGAAATCGTTAAGGAACTGCCAGGACCGAGCTGTGCGCAAGAGTTCCGTGGGAAAGGTGCAAGATTTTACGTTTGTCTTTGTCCTCACCTAAGGTGGAGATGTCATACTCGTCATAAAATCTGTAAGTTTAATACTAGGTGTGCCCAAGGCTCCGAGTGTATAAAATATTTTACTACATTCTTTCTGTTTTTTCTCATGACAAATAAGTGAAACAATAGAATGCTGCGCAATTGCTTCTTCCACAATTCAAATACTTGCATTTGTCTTGGTAAGAATCTCTGTTATCGGTTACCTATCAGCTGTATTCAATCACTAATTGTCTAACGCATCAACAAAAACTACCACATAATAGTCACTACCACTTAATGGTGCAGAATACTCAGTCAGATTATTATAAAGCTCTATATTTTCAGATGTCAAAAAACAGAAAGAGTAAAATTTTTAAACATTGCATCTCTTGAATCCTAAAATCTAGTTGTCGACATTTAAACATTCACAATCTATCTCAAGAAAAACCTACAGCTCCTAAGAAATATGTAAGTATATCATTCCTTATATTTCCGGATTCCTGTCAATATGGGACCCTAAAACGCATTCACGTTTATAGCCCGAATAAATCAAAAATCTCCGGTCGTATATCACCGGCAGTGCTTTCAATGTCCTCTTCGATATATCCGGATAAACTTGTCAATTTGTTCACCGCCGAAACGTGTTGGTCAATAGAGATATGGGCACAACATACGTTATAAGTTGATTTAATTTTGTCGGGTTATAAATCTGGAGTACCTACCACCGTAGTGGGACAGTGACACAGTGTAGGTTTATCAGTAAGACTTATTTTTGCAAAGAGTATATGAGAATCTTGATTTTCATTCAATGGTTTCAATTCATACATCTGACAGTTTTAGGATTATCGTAGTGAGCCAGCAATTGTATGAAAATATTTTTTTCTAAGATAATCTGCCATTGCTTACCATAGGTAGGTACTACTAAGATATATACAGGAGACCCTTTCAAGTTTGCATGTAAGTCTATCAATATCTCTGGTTTCCACACCAACGGGTCCCATCTCCAGAACATTTCATTTCACTGGTCTCGAGCACTCTGTGGCTACGTTTCATTTCCACGAAGCGCGGCGGCATTCGTTCGTCGTTTCGTTTATATTAGCTTAATGAGTTCGCTTCGGCCTGAAGGCAACTTTTTACTCACTTTTGCAGTGTAATAAAGATTTACCACGGTGTTCACATGCACCATATTATGATTATTTTTTATTACACAACAGTTATGCACTTTGCACGACTAACCAATTAAGTTATTTAGGTGTTGGTTTAGTCATTCTGTTTTAATTTGATTCCGTTTTGTGGTCGGCTCGTGATGACTGCGGTTTGGTCAACGTTTTTCGGTGTTAATTCATAATTGAACGTTGGCGCAGTTTTAATATTAATCGCAGATTTTAATGTATTTGTTGTGGTGTTGTTAAATAACTGCTGACCACATGACTGTTATTATAAAGTTTTTATTGATTTAAAACTGAATTTGTTATTGCTTTACAGTATAGTTTTATGAAGCGATTCTTAAATCAAAAACATTGCTTTTTTGGGCAGTCGTGTAACAACTTGTGCAGATAGATAAGGAAAGAGTACCTGGGCGACCGAACTCTGCTCTGGTGAAAATAGGAAATGCTCATAGTATAAGATAGTACCTACTAATTCCATACTGCCATGATAGTAGGCACTTACTAATTCCATGCTGTCATGATCATTATTCTAATGTCAATAATGCTATGTCATTATTCATTATTTTGTTCTAAACTTTGGGCGACCGCTCGGGTGAAAATACGGAGAAAACTAATTTTCCCAGATATTAGAACTAACTAGATCGATTTTTCACCCCTGTAAACCCCTATGTTGCAACTTTCATCGAAATCGTCGTGAGTAGGTAGAAATATATTTAGAAATAAATATATACATTCAAATATTGCTCGTTTAGTAGTATAGGATTTCCGGCGAGTACAAGAAAGACCTTTATTAATACCAAAAAGTAGGTACAAAAAATATCTGTCTAAATCCGCGGAATTCG
Source organism: Agrochola lychnidis (assembly GCA_963680765.1). NCBI lineage: Eukaryota > Metazoa > Arthropoda > Insecta > Lepidoptera > Noctuidae > Agrochola > Agrochola lychnidis. Next base: position 21,356,180 of record OY796866.1, read on the forward strand.
CAATAAAAACACAACGTAGGTACAAAATAAAAGAATAATCCAAAATACCGGTCGAGATGAACTGTCATAATATTTTAATCAAAGTAACACATCAGTTACTCGTGTGGACTGCCCCCTGCCCAGCCGCAGGTACTCCATTAGTCCTATATTATTTCGTCGGACGAAAAAGCTGTCCAACCTTTTTGTCAGAAAAAAATTACGGGGCGAAAAAACTCTTTGAATGATCCGACATCGGTAATACTAACAGAAATGCAGGCTCAGGCTGTGAACTATAATTTGCTAATAAGCTCTGAGAAGAGACCTGAAGAGCCTGCGAGGTAATTAACAGTTACAGTTTGTTTTGAAATTGCTGTGGAAGATTAAAAAGTTGGTGCTCTGATTTCTGAATTGCTTTTTGGGGAGATAATGATGCGTGAAGTTGATTTACTGTGGTATTATGCGTTATGCAGCGTTTACTTTTGATGCAAGCAAAGAATGAAGTAGCGGGACATTTGCAAGATTTGCAAACAAAATTTATGGGAGAGCTTTTTGGAAGCTTGACGTGGACGCATAGACTGGTAATGTCAATGCGAATAAAAAAAAAAAAATGCCATAAACGTTATTACTAGTCACAAATTTGCTCAAAATAATCCCATAAAAAATACTTTTGGTAGTATTGTACCTTGGTTATAAAATAAATGGTTATAAAATAAAGATCTCATTACTAACCTTATATATTCGACAGCTACAAAGCTAATAATAGAGACGTCTGATAGAAATATAAAACGTTTATTCTAAATTGAATAATAATGTCGAAACCAACATTCTGGAACTGATAAACCTGGGATTACCCCCAGTTGTTTCTTAGAATTTTTTGTTAGAACAAGAGGTCTTACGTAATGGTATACTTTAGTATAATTAAATTCCGCGCGTGTTTCAATTTCGAAACATGTCATTTAATTAATACTTTTTGGAAAACATAAATCCTTTTGGAAGAAACAAGCATTATTTATAACAGCTCCAAACTTAGAATAATCCTATTACTCCTATTTTGCTAAAATCTAGTATTTGCTAGGGTCAGATGGCAGTTGCGTGTATCTCCCCATACGTCACAAATAGAAAAACTTTTATGCCTTTAGCAACAAGCGCAAGTGCAGGATTTGACAATTCACCAATTGAATTGTATTTCGAAGAAAAAAAAACATTGGACCGTGAGGTCCTATCATATTTCCCAAAGAAACTCCAAACGTCTAATAAAGACACACAATTAAAATCATTCCTTCGGTCACGAACTTCGTTTCCGGATCCAAACGCTGCCAGATTCCGATCAAACGAAACCTGTTCTAGAATTACTAACGGTCTGTCTAGATTCTTTACAATATTTATATCTTTTTGATCAGCACTGCCTTTCACAGATAAAAAAACTTCTACATCCTCAAGCACGCTAATATCAACCGTATTTTTAACTTGGTACAGTTCATATCAACTGCTTCATTAACTTGGTTGGTTATACTCCTTATACTTATATTTTTTATATGATAAAATTAATAAGATTCTTGAAATGTACTCTATGAATAAAGTTACGATGAAGAAATCGGTATCTCTGTGGCTTTGGAAGTTAACGTACGATCAAACTGAAAATATACTTACCATCTTAAAATAGTGATACAACTAATTGTTGGCTTTATATACTATGGACACTATAAAAGAATCTACTAGCTAAATCTATTTAATTCTCTACACACCCTCTCACACACATACACTCACCTTCACCTTACACACTCAGAGGACAGCAACCCTTTCATTTTTCTTTTTTAAGTAAATTAAGTTCATATTTTAAAATAAACTGTTTCCTTTTGTTCGTAAGCTCATACTTGCATATCCAGTTCAAGGGCTTGAGGCGCTGCATGCTGAATCACAGGCTATAAACCTAGTTCGGCTGCAGATGCTAATAATTGGACACAATTGTTACTAAATTAATTTAAGCATAATAATTTTAAGTAGCTAAAACAAATTGTGTTACATGTTTACTATTTCTGGTCTAATAAATAAATAAATAAATAAAATAAAATACATTTCGTCAATCTAAGACAAGTAATGATTAATATAGTTGAAAGCGGTGTGTTTAGATCTCTCTCAAACATGATCAATTTATTTTGATATAATGTTTTAAGCTGGTTGCAAGACACTTGGGAGTATACAGCAGTTCAAACAAGCAGGTGGTGACTAACGGACGATTCTTGGACTTGGGTGAACTACTGCGAATAGGCAGAGTATTCTATCTAGATTGCGTTGGGTTGATTAGATCACCAAGTACAGTTATATTGTATATGGTGGAAGCCGTAAAAAATCTTTTATATGACACTATGATGATTGAACGGTGTTACTTGTCTCATCAGTGTTTCTAATGTGAATGGGAACAGTTAAAATTGAACCATAATGTATGTGTATGACCATAGTTATAATTGTGGCAACTGCTTTTCAAACGTCACGATTTGTCATCGTCTGTATCTTGACAAAATCTGTATTTTATTTGGAATTCAAGTATCACTGTCTGTCGGGTGGTTAGAGGTGTGAAATACCTCGAATATCGTTAAAACTTACGACTAGTTCCAACACCATTCAATTAACTATTACGTTTATATCTTCACGCATTGTTCTCAAGGTACCCATTAAATAAATATTTCACAGAATTCGTCAAAGTAGGACAAGCGAAACTCGTTTTATTTCCTATAATTGCAGGATTTGGTCACAATTTGCATATAAATTGGAATTTAAAAGTCTAACCTTTAGGCAAATCTTAGATTCGATGCGGAAAATTGCGACTAATCTGGGTACCTATTCAACATAATATAATATAGCTAGTTATGGGTTGGTGGCGGGAAAAATTGGATGCAGAGGATTCAAGATCGTAGATGGAGTGATTATGAAACAGACATTCATCCAGCATTGAATGGTGTCTGATTAAAGAAGATGAATTTAGTGTTTAGAGGCTGACAGTCAGACAGGCTGAACACACATTTGAGGTCATTACCAATCGGAGTTAAGCAAGCTTGGGCTTTAAGCTTAGTAAATAAAACAGTAGATGAAGACGTAGATATGAACAACAATCAATATTATTACATTATATATTAGAAACTGACGACTTTTGAAATCATTTATTTAATCTTATTTAATTTTGTTGATTATTATATTATCATTACATGTTTCCGAAAAATTATAAGTACTTATTAAAATTATATAACAAATTATTTTTATACGAATTGCATTGGTAGAGCGTTGAGATCACGCTAAAATGTAGGTATATTTTTAAGACCGTTTATGTACCTATGTTCACAAATAAAGTTTGATTTGATTTTATTTTATTTGAATATGCTCTTGTATCATGTCATGTTTTAGACACATATCTATTGTCTTTATTTTTGCTTTCGCGTGCGTTGCAGTACATTGCATCTATCATGTATTTTTATGATACTAATACTTGGTATCTTTCAGGCAAAATTGCACGCATACAGAGCAATCCTGCGTGTTCACAGAAGAACAAAACCCTTTAAAAAACGCCATAACCGCGGCTCTCCTATCAAGTGTGTCGATTATCGCATTTACATAAGTTTTTATTAATCCTATGGCATTTATCGTTTCTTTGCGCTCCATTGGTCAATTGACATCTACAACTTCTACAAGTAGTTTTATTGCAGTCGCGGAGGGTCTAACAACAAAAACGTCTGCTTACCCACATAAGGTTGTGGCGTGACTATGAACATACGATTTCCGGTTAGCTAATCCGTATGGTAATCAGCACCTTGGTTACCATACTTTAGCATTTTAATTTCATAGTCGGTAAGCACCCGGCAACTTTAAAGGTTAGACTTGTTTTTACATGGCGCCGCCTTTGTTAGCCTAATGAATTTTCGTTATTGCATACTTAAATTAGGAGAAAAAATTATTACAAAAAAAATTTGCGTGTTCTGTCAGTGTAAAGTACATGCAGACCTTATAGGAAGACTGTAAATTAATTACTGTGAAAAAGAACATTATGCTAGAATTATTTAATAACTTCTGGGTCATCATCATCATCATCAGCCTATAAATGTTCCCACTGCTGGGACACAGGCCTCCGCTCTGTGAGAGGGAGTGGGCCGTAATCCACCACGCGGGCCCAGAGCGGGGTGGTAGATGTCACATATCTTCAAACTTTCTGTTCTAGGACATGCCGGTTTCCTCACGATGTTTTCCTTCACCGTTTTGAGAGCAGTGGTGATGAAATAATTTACACAAAGTAAAGCGCCGCCTGTCTGGGTTCGAACCTACGACCTACAACTCGTAAGTCGCAGCCGTTACCACTTGGCTACCACTGCAACTTCTGGGTATCTAACATTATTTCATGCCGATGAGGGCAAAGTTGCAATTCTGAAGCCTAAAACAAAACAACTTTTAACATCTCTGTCTGAACATGTATAGAAACGTAAAGGCATACTCAAGAAAAGTAATTAAACTTTACCTCACACCGACTTTGTCTGCTCCCCTTTAAACAAGTAATGTTTGTTGTGTTTCGCATAATGAGGCCTATTCTGACGTCTCCATGATTTAAGGAGTCGATCATCCGTGAACCTTATTAGCATTATACAAATGATACCTCAAATTGTATAATGGAAAGTACTGCTAAAATAAACCTAACAAGTAGGTATAGTTTGGTCATATTCTGGAAGGTGTAAATGCGAAATCTCGAGTTTTGTTCTCAATTGGTCAGTCACAAGCGAATTCTTGGCCTGATTTCAAAGGTAACGAATTCATTTTAAATTGAAAATCAATGGTACACGCACGATTTGGTTATTTTTACGAGCTTTGAATCTGTCTCTGATCGGTCTAGAATTTTATTTATATTAGGTATTTCTTTTACCGATTTACAGTGTATTGGCACTACTACATACATACCTATGATATTAACCAGCTTTGGCACACCTTGTCTTGAATTGCATTTTCTGAATCAGTTTTATAGGTACAACAATTTAATATGATTTAGGTCGAAATTCGGCCATAATTCATTAAAATTTTAGGTTTTATAGGAGGATAGTACATACTAATTCCATTAAATTAAAAAATTAAAATGTTTTTATTTATGCTTTAGTTTTCATACTAATTCCATGCTGCCATGTCATTATTTTAAAGTAAGTAGTCATCTTTAACCATAAACAAAAGAGTGTGTGTATGTCAAACGCGAACGCGCCGTGTGATAGCGTGTGTATTTTTACCCGACTACGGCAAAGCCAAAAGGAAGGGTTATGATTTTAGCAGTCTATGTATGTATGTTTGTATGTATGTATGTATGTATGTATATATGTATGTATGTTTGTTTTTACGTGTGTTCCACCGTAGCGCCTAAACTACTAAACCGATTTTGATGAATGAGGTATCAATAGATTCGTAAAAATGGTCCGGGTGACATAGGCTATATAATTTTTCCCTAAATTTAATTTGGTGGACTTTACACATAAATTTCTAACCTCGAAAAAAATTAAAATGGGATGATCATGACATGTTTGGTATCAAAAGAAAGGTCTTGATGAGCACATTACAAATGTGTATATAATATTATATTTTCAAAGTAAACAAATATGTTTAAATCGTTAAAACAAGCAAAAGTGAGACTGTGCTACGTAGTATCGCAAGATGATACCAACGTGCAGTTAATCAAATCTTAATAAGTAGTACCGATTTGTAATTCCACTTTTATGAAGAAAAACAAGTACAACGAAATATTTATATTTTGGATTTCTTCGAAGCTCGATATCGATATATGGTGTTGGCGTCGAAATAAATCGCTCTATGGTTTCGTCCAAAGCACTATGCACTGCTATTGGAATTTAAAATAGGTTAGTTACTGAACTATTGTTTTACTCTTATTTACGTTTATCAAATTTAAAAACGGAAAAGTATAAAATAAAAAAAATTAAGTTTAATAAAAAACTGTAACCCGACTACGGGAAAATAAAAATGATCTAAAAGTACGAAACAAGCAAATATTTCAGACAGAAATCAAGACATGGGTACAAAAATGGTCAAGGTAAAGCCGTGGTCGCATGCCATTATAATTTTGTAGGTGTTCTTCAAGCCTAACATGACACACGCGACATATATCCACTCTCGCACGACTAATTTTTGTCTATTTCTGTTGTTTTATCGTTTTCTGACAGCTATGCCATACAAAATACTCGACTCGTTCTGTCAAACTTCATGTTTTGTCGACAAACCCTAACATGACACGTTATTTATCTCGATTTTTGACAGTTCAACACGATATAATCAGTCATTTTGTCGTATTTAGTCGTCGTCGATTTTGATGACGATAGAGAGTAGACAAAAAGACAAAATTATGATACATAAAAAAACTCGAAAAAAAGGTGGCAGATTCATAGTCGTACTTATTGTAGACAATATTGTTTTTTTTTTTTTTGTAGTATGTGACTATTACTTTCAGTAATAACCAGTCGCTATGCCAATTATGATGATTAAATAAATAAATTAACGAAATCTCTTATTTTCATTTGTATTTTAATTTCAGCATGCCAAAGAAATCATTTAATTTTTATCAAAAAGTCGGTTAAATAGAAAACTAATCATAAATAATTAAATAATAAAAAACTAATCACAAATAATTAAATAAATAAATAATAAAAAAAATAATCATAAATAAATAAATAATAAAAAACTAATCATAAATAATTAAATAAATAAATATTAAAAACTAATCATAAATAATTAAATAATAAAAAACTAATCATAAATAATTAAATAATAAAAAACTAATCATAAATAATTAAATAAATAAATAAATATTAAAAACTAATCATAAATAATTAAATAATAAAAAACTAATCATAAATAATTAAATAATAAAAAACTAATCATAAATAATTAAATAAATAAATAATAATAATTAAGAGAGAGAGACGTTTATTCAATAAAGTACATAATTCCATGCATAAAATTGAATGAATGAAACAGAACTTCAAGCCGATGTTGCTATCATAAAAATAATTTGTTTTTAATAATTTGCAACATCGGTTTATCGTCGCGCGATAAAAGAATGTCAAAGTGCCTTTTTCTAGTTTACTCGTCGTTTGCGGTCATGTTAGGGATTAGAATGACGTCAGAATCGTAGACAAATTACGATAAAACGAGAAAAAGAGCGTTCTCGCGCTTGTCATGTTAGCCCTGCTTTAGCCGGGGAGAAGAAGAAGGCTGGTAAGGCGGCAAGGGCGGCCAAAAGGAAGGCGAGGCGGCAGCGGCGCAAGGAGCGAAGCGTCGCGGCTAGGCTCCGCGCCCCGAAGTCCGCAGCTGTAGTGATTACACTACAGCCGGAAGCGGCAAAGAAGGGCGTGTCCTATCAGCACGTGCTCGCCAAGGTGGATGCGGCGGTGGATCTGAAGGAGACCGCCAATGGCGTCCGGCTAAAGATCACCGCGACCGGGGCCAGGATGCTGGAGATCCCCGGTGCGAACAGCGGTCCGGCAGCGGACGCTCTGGCCAATAGGCTCAGGGCGACCCTGAATCCGGACGAGGCCCGAGTGTCCAGGCCCACCAAACGCGCTGACTTGCGCATCCGGGGCCTGGACGACTGCGTGACGGCAGAAAAGGTGGTGGCCGCGGTCGCCAGGACTGGGGGGTGCTCTGCCGAGGAGGTGAGGGCGGGCACCATCCACCCTGACTCCACGGGGATGCGAGCCGTTACGGTGAGCTGCCCCGTGTCCGCGGCCAAGCTGATAGCCGGGGAGGGCCGAAGGCTTCTGGTGGGCTGGGTCTCCGCGCAGGTCAAACTGCTGGAGCCCAGACCTCTGAGGTGCTTCCGCTGCCGGGTGGGCGACCACGTGGGAGCGAAGTGCACCTCGGAGGTAGACTGCAGCGACCACTGCTTCCGCTGTGGTCAGCCTGGTCATAAGGCCGGCTCGTGCAACGCCGCGCCGCACTGCATTGTATGTGCGGCGGCTGGCAAGCCGGCCGATCACCGGGCTGGGAGCAAGGCCTGCGCTCCACCCGCCAAAGCCAGAGGCAGGGGCAAGCCCTCCGCCACCGCCGTCACCGCCGCAGCCGCCGCCACTACTGCCGCCGCCGCTGCCGCCTCCACTGTCGTCGTCGCCGCCATTGCCGCCGCGGCGGTGCCCTCAGAGGGGGCTAGGGAGGGGGTTGAAATGGAGTGTCAATAACGGCCCCATTACGCCTCCTCCAGGCGAACATCAACCACTGCGCTGCCGCTCAGGATCTGTTGCTCCAGAGCATGGCGCAGTGGTCGATTAACATCGCCGTGGTCGCTGAGCCGTACTTTGTCCCGCCCAGGGATGACTGGGTGGAGGACCTGAGCGGCTCAGTGACCCTCATTTCGTCGGCCGCCGCTGGTACCCCGTCCCTCGAGTCTGTCAAGAGAGGACGGGGATGCGTGGCAGCACGGTTCGGGGAGATTGTCGTGGTAGGGGTATACTTCTCCCCGAACCGAACTCTTGCCGAGTTCCACAACTCCCTCGTGGAGTTGAGAGTCGTCGTCGTCGGGTTCGGTTCCCTCCCCGTGTTCGTCCTCGGGGACTTCAATGCCAAAAATCTGGCTTGGGGTTCCCGCTTTACGGACACACGGGGTAGGATGGTGGAGGACTGGGCTCTGGAGACGGGCCTGGTCGTCCTAAACCGGGGTTCTGTCCCCACGTGTGTGCGGATGCGGGGCGAATCAGTGGTGGACATTTCGTTCGCCAGCCCCGCTCTGTCGCCGCGTGTAATCGACTGGCGCGTCATAGAGGAGGTGGAGACCTATTCCGATCACCGGTACATCCGGTTTGACGTCTCCGCCCAGACCTCGAGCGCGCCGGTCCGACAGGCCCCGAGTGGTCCGCGGTGGGCGCTGAAGCAGATGGACCGGGAGCTTCTCCTGGAAGCCTCGATCGTGCAGGCCTGGGTGTCATCACCGGACAGGCCTGCCGACATCAACGACGAGGCGGAGTGGTTCCGGGAGGCCATGTCCAATATATGCGACGTGGCAATGCCCCGGGTCCATCCTGGACGTGCTTCGCGCCAGCTGTACTGGTGGTCGCAAGAGCTGGAAGCTCTGCGCAGGGCGTGCGTAGCTGCGCGACGCCGGTACGCCAGGCACCGCAGGCTCCGTATCCGCCCTCCGGATACGGAAGCCATTGAGGCGGAGCTGTACGAGGGGTACAGAGCGGCGAAGACCGCCCTCCAAGCGGAGATCCTGCGGGCCAGGACACTGGCCCGCGAGGAGTTGCTGGAGTCTCTGAACAGAGACCCGTGGGGACGCCCATATAAGATGGTGCGGGAGAAGCTCCGCCCATGGGCTCCCCCGCTGACGCAGAGTCTCCGGCCCCAGCTTGTGGAGGACGTGGTGAGCGCTCTGTTCCCTTCAAGGGGGGAACATACGCCCCCGCCCATGGCTCCGCCTATTGCGGTGCCCGATGCGGACCACACCGCCGACGACGACGACGATGCTCCGGAGGTGACCGAGGTAGAGATGAGAGTGGCGGTACGCAAGATGAGTGCGAAGAATACCGCCCCAGGACCCGACGGCATTCCCGGGAAAGCCTGGGTCCTGGCCATGGGGACTCTCGGGCCTCGACTAAGGGGGCTCCTATGCGCATGCATGGAGAGGGGCCAGTTCCCACTTTGTTGGAAGACTGGGAAACTGGTCCTCATTAGGAAACCGGGGCGCCCGGCGGACTCTCCGTCCGCCTATCGGCCCATTGTGCTGCTCGACGAGGTGGGCAAGCTCTTTGAAAGAGTCATTGCAGACCGCCTCGTCGGGCAGCTGGTGCGAGTGGGGCCGGATCTGGCGGAGAGCCAATTCGGTTTCCGCAGGGGGCGCTCTACGGTGGACGCCATCATGCGCGTGCGAGCCCTCACGACGGGGGATGCTGTGGCCCGGGGTGGGGTCGTCTTGGCGGTGTCTCTAGACATCGCCAATGCCTTCAACACCCTGCCCTGGAGTTGCATCAGGGAGGCACTTCGGTATCACCGGATGCCGACCTACCTCTGTCGTGTGGTCGAGGCCTATTTGACAGATAGGGCTGTCATCTACCCCGGTCACCAAGGAGAGTGGAACCGGCGAGAGATGTCGTGCGGTGTCCCACAGGGATCGGTCCTGGGGCCGCATCTGTGGGACATCGGATACGACTGGGTGCTGCGCGCCGATCTCCCTACTGGCGTCAGCGTCGTCTGTTACGCTGACGACACGCTGGTCCTGGCGCAGGGGAGGTCGTACCAGGCGGCGGCCGACTTAGCGACACGCGGGGTTGCGACAATCGTCGACAGAATCCGGCAGCTGGGACTCGAGGTGGCCCTGCACAAGTCCGAGGCCATGGGTTTCTATGGTCCTCGTAGTGCGCCACCGCCGGGTTCCCAGGTAATGGCGGGAGGGGTTCACATCGGCGTCGAGTCGACGATGAAGTATCTGGGACTCGTCCTCGACAGCCGGTGGAACTTCGTGGAGCATTTCCGACGTTTGGCTCCCAGACTGGACCGGGCCGGGGCTGCCTTGAAGCGGCTCCTGCCCAATCTGGGAGGTCCAAACGCCTCCTGCCGGAGGCTCTACGCGGGGGTCGTGCGGTCCATGGCCCTTTACGGGGCGCCGGTGTGGGCGCCTTCATTGAGGCGGCAGCCAGCCCGCCGGCTTAACGCGTCCCAAAGGGTCATGGCCATCCGGCTGGCCCGAGGATACCGCACGGTCTCCTGCGAGGCGGCGAGCCTCCTTGCCGGAGTACCGCCATGGGATCTGGAGGCAAAGGTCCTCGCGCACATTTGGGAGTGGCGCGAGGAGGCGAAACGCCGGGGCCTAACTCCGATGCCGCAAGAAGTTGCGGCACAGCGGACAGAGCTCCGGCGGGATCTCATGGCGGAATGGAGAGTGCGATTGTCGCAACCCAGCGCTGGGCACGCCGCAATTGCGGCGATAAGACCCCTCTTTGAGGAGTGGCTAGAGAGACGCCACGGCGTCCTCACCTTCCGCCTGACACAGGTGCTCACCGGACATGGCTGTTTCGGGAGGTACCTGTTCAGGATAAAGCGGGAGGAAACGCCCGGGTGTCATCACTGTGTGGATCGCCCGGAGGACACGGTGGAGCATACGGTGGAGGTCTGCCCGGCTTGGGCAGAGCATCGCCGTGTCCTCGTGGAAGCGATCGGCGGCGGTGATCTCTCGCGTCCGGCCCTGATTCGGGCCATGCTACGGAGCGAGAGGAAATGGCAGGCCGTCACCTCGTTCTGCGAAGCAGTAATGCTCGCGAAGGAGGAGACGGAGCGCGTGAGGGAAAGGCAAATTTCGCGCCCTCGCGCTCCTAACCGCCGCAGCAGGAGACGCCCTGGGCGTCGGGAGTCACGAGAGGATTTCCGGCCACCGTAGGCGCGGGCTTGCGGACGGTGAGCAATGGGTAGCTCGCCGTCCGATAAGGACCAAGCCCGGGTCGACGGCGCGTTGTGTTCCACGCGCGCCTCAAAGAGATGTCAGCAGAATTGACGGGGTCCGCTAGGGCCAATGCCTGCCGGGGGTTCGAAGTAAACCGATAGGGAAATCGTGGCCCCCTGGCAACACGGCAACTGAAGGAACACGGGTGGGTTTTAGTCAGTAAGAGTCTGACACGCCCTCCCGCTCCGCCCAGAGCGGGAGAAGTCATTTGATGATTTCCCACCCAAAAAAAAAAAAAAAAAAGCCCTGCTTGGCACCAACATGGTATACAGGCATGCGATCACGGCTTTACCTGGACCATTTTTGTGCCTATGTCTTGATTTCTGTCTGAAATATTTGCTTGTTTCGTACTTTTTAGATCATTTTTATTTTCCCGTAGTCGGGTTACAGTTTTTTATTAAACTTTATTTTTTTATTTTTTATTAATTTAATTTGTTTCTAATGCATTATATAAAAATATTAGCTTTCTGCACTCCTTCTCCATGTACTTAAACTATAACTGTGCCAAATTTGATACTCCTCCTTCCGCGTAATTTTCGTAAAAAGGAGTACAAAGTTTTTGCTTCACGTATAATATATAGATAATTAACCAAACTGACCTACACACAAACAGATACTGACCATTATCCGATCCGATTACAATCAATCATTCCATTGCGTACTAAAACAAATCTTTCCATCGACAAATTTTTTGTCGCACGCGCGGTTCGTAGATCCGCCATTTTTTATTTACAGAGTAGTTGAGGAACTGTCAAAAATGTATACAGTACCTACAACAAGATCCCGAGGCCCAATTGACCATACCTTAAGTAGAAGTTAAAGAATTATAAATCTTAATTTAAAGACACACGATTGACTTTTGTTTGTTGTTGTACCATTTTCGGCACAATTGACAGAGGTGGATGAAACTTCAAGCTCATGTCATATTGGTACTATAAGTACCATAAAAACCGGGGTCCTTATACTATATACTGCGTCTAATTATTACAAGATGTTATCTCAACCAGATGTTTGACAGAAATCGATGGTATCGGCCTCACACATGACTGACTAGCCGTGATACCTGTGACATTAGTTGTACGGTTCTTTGTGCTGAGAAAAAAATGTTTAAATAAATGGGTCACATTTCGACGCCTTAGAGTGAAAACCTCGTAAGTGTAAAAAGAAGTAACTTTTTAAGAGGAAGAAAAAACTGCGTGCTGTAAAATTTTTGTACGGCGTCTATTATATTTTTTTTTAAATTAATATGGAAATTTAACCCGCATTTATATCCAGAACTGCGAACATAAAAGACGCCGTACAATAGTTTCCTCTCACTTGAAAATGTGTCTGATGATAGTTTACATGCTATTTTGAATAAATAAAAACGTCAGCTGGCTCTATGTTGGTGGAAAGGTCGTCAGCTGATGCAGTGAAAGGTGGAGCATGGGAGCCATCGCTTATTTAAATACGTCAGCTGACGGGTCGTAATACCGAAAAATCGTTTTATAAAAAAAAATCAACCGACTTCCAAAAAAAAACACTACAAAGTGAAAAATAACTTTAATTTCGGAAGTCAGTAACTTTGGTTTTGAATTTTCGTTTTTTGCCACCGACTTCCCGAAATTAAAGTTATTTTTCACTTTGTCGTGTTTTTTTTTTAAATTGGTTGATTTTTTTTTTTAATTTTTTATTTTTCATTTTTTAGCTGTGGTATTTACGCCACACAAATTTGAATACCACTACCTGTTATGTAAATAACAGTGACAGGAACTTAACATATCATCCACATACTAAGTGGGAAAAAATACGTATTATTGAAGCTAACTCTGTCCAAGCAAAGTCAATAAAATTTATATGGGACCACCTCTGAAGTATGACCTACCAAACAAAAAGGAATCGTCAAAATCAATTCATATTTGGCGGAGTAATCGCGTAACAAACATACAAAAAAAACGTGTGGCACTCGGGGACTGCCGCGGTAAAGCTATTGCATAGCATTTGTAACCTCCATACTTCCTATTTGTCAACGCTACACTTGGGATGATGACGTGATGACACAAAAATTACGTTCCCATGACAACATCACGTTTTCATGAGAACCGTCATTACATGGTAGGCGGAGTAGGGGGTGTTAGGTTTTATTTTCGTTACGTTACGGAATTTCTTGATTCGGTCGCCGCGCTCAAAGCCCGCGATAAAAGCTATGCAATAGCTTAAAAAAAAACATACAGTTGAATTGAGAACCTCCTCCTTTTGGAAGTCGGTTAAAAAAGAAACTTCCTGGTCCAACCTCCTTGAATTAGGTACATCTCCTTCCAAAAGTAGTCTCTTCCGGTCTCCTAACAATAGGCACATTACACGCTCATCTGTTACATTATTAGTAAAAAAAACACTCTGCAGTAGGCCATATTATAGTGAATCAGTTCACAGAAACCGAGAGAGCATTACCTACCACGTACTATGTGTTATAAGTACTTATGAAGTTGTATTTTGACGGAGACAAAAAATATAATTACGTATAAATCAACTTCCTGTGGAGACTACATCCACGCGCTTTGCTCCACTGGCCACTGGCCAGGCGAGTGGTAGAGACAGCAGAAGAGTAACAAAAAAAATACACAAAAAATTACTTTAAAAGATATTATTTTAACCCTCGCCTCGCCTGAGCTGCCTCGTGCTGAGCATGAGGTCCTGGGTTCGATTCCCGGGTCGGGCAAAGTGTTATTGGGTTTTTTTATCTGAAATTTCTCAGTAGCAGCTCGGAGTCTGGATTTGTACCCGGTTGATGGCAATAGGCTCGCCCCCTATTACATGGGACTTAAACATAACTGGCGAAATGTAAGTGTACCTGCTACAGGTACACCTCTGCCCAACCCTTCGGGGAAACAAGGCGTGATGTTATGTTGTTATGTGTTATTTTAACCCTTGGAACTAAAACGAATAACAGGCTTTTCGTCGTCGAAACCAAGAGAGTACACTAAATTCACAACTCTTTTAAAGCTACAAGCTTACAAGTCCTAGTTCGATAGTGCTAAAATGTTGTTAGGGCGATGACAGGAAAAACAGTTCCCTTACGTAATACACGATCAATCACAATCTGTTTCGATTTGAAACAGATTGCTAATCCATTTCTTCATACGTTGGAAAAAAAATCTGCTCAACAATGTAAATAACGCAATGAATGTTGTGTAACTGTCAAAATGAAACAAATTAGTCATAATCGTTTACGAAAATAAATTAAGTAATTAGGGTACTGAAAGACAAGAGAGAAAGAAAGAAAGAAAGAAAAATAAATTATTTGGGACACGCACAAAAAATAAAGACAGTAATAAAAAATAAAATAAAAATGAGAAAGGAGCATTTTAAACTAACAAACTAACAAAAAAATTGTAACGACCTGTGCGAGGCCAAAAAGGCCCATATCTCAGCACTGGTACTGGTTTAAATAACAAATGACAAAAAGGCTGAAAAACATAATCAGGAAGTTTTGGAAAGGAAGTAGTAAGGGATAGCCAAAAGTAACAAATTAATTAAGACGAGAAAGACTGTGTTGACAATATCACAGGAAATTCCAATTGACCGATAAACTAATCTAATTTGATAACAATAAGTAGGATGTATTTAATACCAAATACAATCAAAAGGATACTTGTAATTTGTTCACTTGCGTTAATTGCTGTTGGCACAGTTACGTAGTAAAATATTATCATTATATTATTTATCACATAGATGTAATTTGGAGACGCGCCGTGGGGTCGCGATCTACAGCATTGAGAGAACGACGAAGAAGAAAATGTTTTTTTTTTTCTTTCCTGTTTCTGCTGACGCTGCGGTCGGCATGTCTCACAGACTCACAGGCAACGTAATGAATATATATTTTTTGCGTTTTTTCTCTGTCTGTACATAGTGGGTGAGCTTTTTATCACCCCCCGCCACGCTTTCTCTCCGGTTCATCAGCTCTATGCACTTGCTATTGAAAACTATTCAATTTGTGTTATTATGCACTCATGCTGTAGATTACGTGTTGAATATTGTGGTTTACTTTTAATGGGTGTACTTTGTAGATGTTTGTATGTTTGTTTTAGAGTTGTGTTAACAAAAGAGTTTTTAGTATGATGGATTGGGCATTGGCAGGAAATAATTTTCGCCATCAGTTTTTTTTTTGTTGTTCAGACTTTTTTTGGAAGCCGATTCTAAAGATGAGTCTGACTTTTCGTACGACAGCGAAAAGAACATGTCTATCGTACAAAAGCTGTATTAAATAGTTACATAACATCAAAGCCATGATAGCCCAAATTCCCCAGGTATCACGTAACGCTCAATTTTATGAGCATTTCATAAAAAGTATGCCACAAACTTATTTAATGACCGAAAAATCGATTGGCGTTTGCGTTGAAAGAAGCGTCCGTTGCCATGGCAACAGAGTCGGATCAAATAATTGGCCCGCCGCACTGGCCGATAGGATCGCCACAATCCGAACCACTTTATTTTTATATTCAACTGAATATTGCATTCCAGCGCCTTTACTTACTCAAGTTTGAGCAAAAACTTTCGACTCGTAAAAATCTACCTTTCTCCGTCATCCTTTTGGATGTGTGAAAGAGATGACGATACGTCTCAGCGCCTGGTTTAAAAAATGACCGTTTTGCATCAGTCATGATTGGCGTGAATTCGAAATACCGTTCGGTGCGATCGAAAGCTCTTTTTGCCGATTGCCATGCATTAATTACTATAAATGATGAAGTGATAAAATAAAATATACATATAATAGAATACATCGTAATGTGTTCCGGCTGCAAAGGTAGCGATTACGGAAGGAGCTGAACGATATCATATCTTCGAGAGGAGAAAGCACAATCAAAATTATGATTTTATTTCTGAACAAATATTTGAGTTTTATAGTGTGGTCAGGTTGTTTTTATGTCTGACGGAGTAAAAGAGAAATGTCTGCTGAATGAAATCAGCTGGTTATGAGCCCGTGCCAATTTTGAGGTTAATAACTTGACAGAGATGGATTGGAGAACTGTTACTAAGCAATAAAGTAATCTTAAAAACTAACGCTGCTTTACGTAAGTTGATATCACCGTGTATATAATTCAAATCGATTATTCATATTAAGATCAGTTATATTATATCGTTAAATCATTCATGGTTTTTTTTTCTCTAATTCTAATAAACACATTATTTTTTCTTTATTTTTTTTTCCTATCTTCAACAATCTATGTTTACACCAAACGAGGTCTATGGCAGAGTTCCCCGTGTTGTTCTCTATGACTGATAAGATCATGTATTTATTGCTTTATAAGAGATACGAATAACTATTATTTGACAAAGTATTCCATCCCAACCGTGACCAAATGACATCACTATAACTGTCAATAAACCTATACAATTCAAATCAACTCCCAAAAAAAAACTCGATACTAGATCACAAGAGATCACTTCCTACACTATGAAGTGTAAATTGACATTAATACCTCTTAGAATGACTATCGCCTCATTAACATAAAAGGCTGATGATACACATACGATCACAGTAGATCAGCAAGATGGATGACTTCTTAGCCAAATTAACAACTGACTCAAAGATTAAGATGAAAATAGAAAGTTTTTGGCAAGCGCTATACTACATTACAACTGAATTATTTCCAAAAACTCCTTATCCAGAAATAGTTTGAGGACAGGAAGTAAAAATAACAGAAGGTCTAAAACTTGGGCATGTGATAAAGAAATGAGAAGAAATGAAGGTATGTAATCAAGAGACGAAGTACAAAACTGATTCTGTGATGACAAACCCGGATGTAGTAACTCCAACTTCTATGAGAGCTTATTCTCGAGCAGTGGACATGAATACAGCAAAGTCCTAAGAAATAATTGCATTGTCCTGGAAAATTTATTAATTGAAAAAAAAAAAACACAATTTGCTTAGCAAAATATTAGGAGATTCTTCTATTTGATTCGATGTGACTTTACGTTGTTTGACGTTTCTCATTTCAGCGTTACCACCGTTTCATTCAAATTCCTCTGCGTTGGCGCACTTCATCAGCCAACCACTGAAACTTGCCAATCTATTACGGAGTGGTCATTCCGCAGCTTCTACAGTTCGTGTTCAAGTCCTGGAGATGAGATCAGAGCCGAGAGTTTGTGTAATAGTGGCGAGTTCTTTCACCCGCACGCCATCCGTGGGTGGTTGCTACTTTAGTAGTGTGGTATCACCACTGCCAGTAGCGACTTGGGATATATTGTTCATCTGTGATGTTTTAGTGGTATGGTAACAGTGTGAAAACTTTGGGATGATTTTAAGTAATTCGGGTTGATTGTATTTGAATCTATTTAGGATTGATTTTCGTTAGTATCAGTTACTAGGAGTAACCTAGGGCAAGTCATCCAGCTCGGTAGACACAACTTTGAGAAAGCGGACAGTAGGATCCAGTTGGGTTAGGCAGCATTTGGAAAATTCCGTCAAGTCTTCTTGTTCATTATCCCACAATGTTTGAAGACAAAGGTCTCCAACCAGTGCGTCCTGTCCGTTATGACATACGGTACCGAAACGTGGACACTGACAGTCGCTCTGTTCTACAAATTTAAAGTCGCTCAGCGCGTTATGGAGCGGGCTATACTCAGAGTTTCTTTGAAGGATAAAATCAGGAATCAAATTATCCAGAAGAGAACCGGAGTTACCGAAATAGCTTGCAGAGTAAGCAAGCTGAAGTGGCAAAGAGGTGGCCATATTTGTTGAAGGATCGCTGGCTGGTCGAGCAACGAATCCTAGAGTGGAGACCGCGTATCGGCAAGCGTAGTGCGGGACTCCCCCCAGCTAGATGGACCGAAGACCCTAAAACTGTGGCTGGGACAGGCTGGATGCTTAAGGCGAAGGACAGGGTGTTGTGGCGCAACTTGGGACAGGCCTATGTCCAGCAGTGGAGTGCGATAGGCTGAGTTGATTGCTTGAGCGTCAGTTACTTGGTAACGATTAGTGAAAAAGTGACACTAGTGACAATAGATTCAAATAAGTTAAAAGTGACACGAATTTTAAAAGTGTTATTAATCTTGACACTTCGCGATAAAATTCGCGAACCTTAAAAGGTTAGGTTCCTCAAAATACTATTAGCCAAGTATAATAAGTAGAATTTAAACAAATGCTAAGTAAATACATAATAGGAAAAGTTAACGAGTACTGGTAAAACTTTGTAATACTAACAATAAACTTTGACTTTAGCCTTTTCCTTAATGAGCTCTTGCGCATTCAGTGGCGTGGGTAGAACAATCCAATGTTATTTAGAACATAACTTTTGTATTGTGTTCTGTATATACCTCAAACAGAAACATTTCAATTAATTATTATTTTGTTTAAACAATATTTGGAATATACTGATCTGTCAGACCGTCAGACCCTTTTGCACAGCAACGCTTGTTCACGGCTACATAGTTTGAAAAGTATCGGGTTTCGTAGCATTAGGTATCGGTAGCAAATAGCGTCAAATTTAGTAAATAACGCTTTGCCATTTTATACAAATCACAGCTTAACTTCAACAGTCTTCTCCATTTTGACTTTGGACATTCTTGTAACATTAAATTCGTCCACCAATGCGTCCACCAAATTTGTTGTGCTTACCAATTTTGCAAATGTTTCATCGCCTCACTTTTAACTGCTCCACAGTTTTCGTATTCTTACTCAAAGCATTTCCTAATCCGCGTAGCTAACGACATGACGCGGACAGGAAGACGGGACGATGCTCTTTGTCACATCCAACACCAAAATATACAGTCTATAATCAGGAAACACTAACTAGTGGCATTGCTGATTTTTATTTCACTTCTTTGACCAAAAGGTTCACATTCATTGGTTCTATCGAAAAGTAGATCGAACAGCTTGGTCGAAAGCTTAACTAGCTTTTATCATCATGGCTTGCTTCATCGTATAGATCTTGTATCTTACCATTCCGGTCAGATTGATAAAAACAGAATTGATAGCAACACCGCTATTGATAAATTCGTAAGCAACAAGCAGGGTTTACCGTTGGCTAAAGCTGATTTTATTATCAGCAAGTTGCATGAAAAACTAAGTTTAGCTGATGACGAATTATAAATCAAGGGTAGATAAAGGAGTACCAGTTTTAGTCGATCCGACGCAACCCACCGTCTTCAAGGCATCGCATTCCTCTAGAAATAAAAATAATTGACGATTAGTTCCTTGTAATCTCGGAAAACAGGGGACATGTTTATTACCTCAATAATTCTCAATTGTTTGGGTCGTTACCAAGCAAAAACTATTTAGAGCCGTCTAGACCCTTACCAATCTATTTACGTGCTCACAATTTTCTAACAAAATTAGCTAAACTCGAGTCCAAGCCAAGATTTCATTGATCCCATTATGACATACGTATATACAGAAATATAATGTCAATCAGCAGTGTCTGTAAACTGTCTTGTACTAACTGTTTTAAAAATCTCGTGATACTGCCCAGTAAATTCTGGCACGTGACAAAATTGGAAACCAAGTTTGAATGTATTAAAGTAAACGCAGTGGAATTTGGTTTTTACTAAATATATAATGCGTGCGATATAAAAAGTACATAACAGTCAAGTGTCGCCTAGCAACCCACAAATTCAAAAATAACCCTGGAAGTGCTTTCCTAACATTCCCTCTTCTTTTTCAAACTGAAGTCTTCGGAAAGCTTTACCAGTCTTGGTTTGAATAATGGCTTTGTAAATATATCAGCCAATTGTTCTTGCGTAGGCACTTGCACAATTTGGATATCTACTGAATTTGAGTGCACTTAGCATTTGTATCGTTATTATATAAGAACAACACAATTTGAAACATGTATGCATACATACATAATTATGTTTTATGTCTAATTGCTGGCGTATGTTGTCATGCTGTCACATTTTGACATTATAAAATGTTCAACTTCAATGTAAAATGCTAATATTGGTTTGACTGTGTTTGTTTATATGCGTATGAGTATATGAATGTTCTATGACGTCTAGTTAGCTATCATATTGAGCATAGTAGCGTAATAAGAGATCGATTCACAAATTGACTTCTCGCTTTTCAATTCTTCGTTACTTACGTGCTTAGCCGCTAATTTTACACACGACATTGGCATATTGATTTAGACGCGTACTGTAAGGGTTGGATCGAGGTGGCCCTGGAAAAGGATGCTTAGAAAGATTTGAGGGAAACCTTTGCTCAACAGTGGGACAGAGCAGGCCAACATTAAAAACACTCCGGGAGTGCCGACAGAAAAGAAAACTTAAAAAAAATTCGGCACCGCGGTAATCAACGCGTTGATGTCTTTTTAATGGTCAAAAGCTGGTGTCGTAACAGTATCGCGAAATCAATGGTGTAGCCATCCCAAAAATTCCCAACGCGTCTAAAGAAGTTTTCACTTCAAAAAATGGTATCCCTAATTAAGAAATACCTACCAACTTATAATATTACTAGCTGACCCCGGCAAACGTTGTTTTGCCAATTATTTGTTTGGGGTGGACAACCCTTATCACTTAGGGGTATGAAAAATAGATAGTAGCCGATTCTCAGACCTACTGAATATGCATATAAAATTTGGTAAAAATCAGTAAAGCCATTTCGGAGGAGTAAGGTAACTAACTAACATTGTGACACGAGAATTTTATATATAAGATTATTATGATTAGTCGGTTTTTTCTTGCAGTTACGAGAATAAGAATAATAACTACAAGTTTGACAGCAAAAAGGCTCTAAACCCATTTCCTGTCCACATGACAAAGTGACACAAAAGGGCAGACTAAATTTCATTAAGCATCCATTGTTCTTACCTTGGTTTTCCTCATAACATTCATATCTTGTGTGACTGTTATAGATATATGGTCATACACCTATTATATACTAGTGGTTTTCCGCCACGTGACTCTTAGAAGGAAAAATATAAATATATATACGGGATCGTGCCTGATAGCGTTGTTATTAATTTAATATAATTCGGTAGCACGTGGCATATGTGATTATTATGGTACACAACATAAAATATGTTTATTGCATTAGCTTGGCATGTTAGTGTGCAGAACTATTTATAAAACAAGATGCTCCATAGAGATAGTAGAGTTTTATTTAGAGATTATTCGCTGCAAAAATATTTGCGGGATTGTCGTAAGCTAATCAAGGTGCATAGAATTACGAATGATTTTTCGGACAATTATTGCAGTTGATCATTAATTTATTAGTTTTTAGGGTTCCGCACCGCAAAAGGAAAAACGGAACCCTTATAGGATCACTTTGTCGTCCGTCTGTCTGTCAAGACCCTTTTTCTCAGGAACTCGTGAAGGTATCAAGCTGAAATTCATATCAAATACTCAGGTCTACTGTCCCTTGGAGCTGTGAAAAAATCAAACTTCTAAGCCAACGCAATCAAAAGATACAGCCGTTTATGCTGCAAATTTTCGTCACTCGCAAGGGAATCAAAACCTACAGGGTACTTCCCGTGAACTCAGAATCTTGAAATTTGGTACGAAGCAACGTCTCATAGCACAGATAAAGGAAAAATTGCGAAAAACGTACATTTTTAGTTACATCATATAATAAAAATATTTTTAATAATTTTAAACTTACTACCCCTTTCCTCATGAAGGCGATTTGTACCGAACCGAGTCCGACTCGCACTTGGCCGGTTTTATTTATTTGCTTAGGTTTTTAAAAATAACGGAAAATAAAAATTCAAGATTTGTTCACAAACATCCGTATGCTTACTCGTAAATGGATGCGCATTTTATATCACTATTGATTCACGACATACAATTCTGCTTATCTAAAAAAAACTGAAGCAGGTTTCTTTGCGCATCAACCTATCAAGCTCAAAGTTATAAACAATATTGTTACAAAAACACAATGGAATCAAAAACAACAGCCGGAACTCTTTTATAATGTGTTTGAGTATAACTATTAAAGATATACAAAAAATAGTTGTGTCTATGGTGCATTATGTAAGCATATAAAAATAAGAATTAGGATACATACGAGTATCTAACATAAATTATCTGTGATTCAAGATGATACAATTTATGAAAATGCTGTCTCTTAAACTTTAACATCCAGGGGGCCTACCACTAGCTCAAAAGCAGTATTATTTTAATATTACTTCAGTAGGAGAAAGAGATGGAGCTATACGTTCTGTAGAGCTTCATCTCTTTCCCACACTGAAGTAATATTAAAATAATACTGCTTTATGAGCTTGTGGTAAGCCTCCAGGCAGGAAGTCGGTGATCTTAGTATGCATATGCGAATTAATCCTTCCTTAATATTATAAATGCGAAAGTAAGTTTGTTTGTTACGCCTTCACGCTAAAACGGCTGAACGGATTTGGATGAAATTTGGCACATATATAGATGATGCCCTGGAAAAGAACATAGGATACTTTTTTTTCCCACAGTATCGAGACATGTGCGGGTGAAACCGCGGGGCGCAGCTAGTAAGTTTATATTTCTTACCACATGTCAGTACAAGTTATTGAGAATATATTTATAATATATCTCAGTCGAGGAAGTGGTTTGCCAGTCAAATAGCGATAGAATGGATTGTCTTAAAATCTATCTATTTACTGAATGATTTTTTTTTGTCACCAAATTTTTACAGGGTGTTCTACCCATGAATATAAACAACTTTCACTATAGGAGCAATTCTGAGATCACGAAAAAAATCTGCTGTTTATACAAAAGTTCAATACCTACTTGACCAAAATGTATGAAACAGCAGATTTTTTTTTTTCGTAATCTCGGAGTTGCTCCCATAGTGAAAGTTGTTTATATTCATGGGTAGAATACCCTGTAAAAATTTGGATACTGTAAAAAAAATCATGCAGTACCTATATAAAATTCTCGTGTCACAATGTTAGTTGCCATACTCCTCCGAAACGGCTTGATCGATTTTTATGAAATTTTGTACGTATATTCGGTAGGTCTGAGAATCGGTCATTATCTATTTTTTATACCCCTAAGTCATAAGGGTGGTCCACCCCAAACATTTATATGGCAAAACAACGTTTGCCGGGTCAGCTAGTTTATGTGAAATGAAAAAAAAATAGATTTCAAAAGACAGACGATACAGGACTTACTAAAATCTAGATCAGTCCATCAACAAAAGTCTACCTGCTCGCAAATCAGATAAGGGATGACCCGATGATCCGAATCTATCTCTACTTCAAGTGATGTAAGTACAGTCACGACCAGCCGTATAGTCTCAGGCATCCATATAGGTAGCCATATAGGTGGCCATATAGGTACAGTCAAAAACAATGTGGTTACAGTTCACACGCCAACTTGACGTGGGTGCTTTAAAGTTTTTGAAAAGCGACAGGTACCAGTTTTTAGGTCCACGGTCGGGGTCAATAACCAGGGCGAGTATTTCGACAATGCGACTGTACGTACAAGTACGAGTGTCGTATTGCGCACGCGGCTTGTTAAAATGCGATTTTTGTTTCATTTTCATGTCTTTGATACTGAGTTTCCGTTCGTTTTGCGTTTTAGCAAATTTTTCGGATTCATATTTCTTGGTGTTTGTGGAATTGTTGTAATGTTATAATTTTTTAGGTGACGTCAGTGGTAACTTATGTAAATTATTGTATTGATTGAATATAACACTGAATCAGTACCTATCAACAATTTTCCAATTTATGTTTGTACTGTTTGACTTTTTTGAAGATGAAATCTCTGAAACGAATTTCTGCTACTTTTATGAAACAAAACTGTTTGTTTTTTTAACCAGATGTAATCAACACATAATAAATACCTACTAATAATTCGATAATATACAAAACTGCTCCAATTTAAAAGGTAAACGAATAGCATCGTAATTGAGAATATAAAATGTATAAGATACAAGTTTTTGCCTCCAATTCACTCGCGCAACTTCATTAATTGGCTAAATATTTTTTAGTGTTTCACTTCCTTACTTGATACCTCGTAAATGTAAGTATGTAGGTGTTCGGCAAAAAGCTAAGTATTCCATGATTAAAAATATTATAAAAACGATTAATTTAGGCTAATAAATCAATTTATAAACGCCTTTAAGCAGCAGTAATCTGATTACAAAATATATATTTTTTTAATGTTTAATGTAAAAAACGTCTTGAAATTATAAAATCAGCCATACTTGTAAAAAACTGCCTCGTTTTTTAATACTCCAATTATCATGAAAAAAAATATATTACAAAAACCAAAACTATTCATATATTAAAAAATCCAAAAGAAATTGGGTTCTTAGCACAAGTAGGTAACCAATAACTCATGAAAATCAAACCTTAGAAGTAATTAGACTCAAAAGAATTAATAAATAAAAAATATCTAAACAGATTACCTACCAGACGAAAATCAAGCTTACTTTTTTGTTTTTTCGTACTTTTTCGTTTTGGGCCAGACGTGCATAGCTGAAGAAATTAGCGTTGCGCAAAATCAGTCAGAGGATTTAATTTATTTCTCATTGATATACCCATTGATGTCCGTCTGACATGGTGGTTGTCAACATGACATGACATGTTGGTGTGTGTGTTTTATGACAAAGTTGTTGGATAGATATGCTCCCATAGATAGGTACTGCGTTGCGAGACTTGTATTTTCTTTTATGCTATGTTTTTGATGGGATACGTCTATCTATGAGTACAAACGCTTGAAAATACGTACTACTTTAGCACATCTTGGGACCATGTCTCAATCATTTTATAATCAACAGTTTCTCAGTGACTGACCAAGCCACTGATTAGGCTGACTAACTTTCATGCTAGCCCAATTGGTATAAAGTCGGTCAAACTTAAAAAAAACAGTGGCACTCCAAGTGAAAACTTGAACAAGATCGCCTTGGTGGAAGAAAAATACTTGTATAGAACATTGGTCCATAACCTTATCTAAATAAAGAGCACAATCGCGTTTACAAAAAAAAATACTTCCAAAACCTTTAAAGTCAAAATACTTGCATAGAACATTGATCCGTAACGTAATATAAATAAAGAGCACAATTGCGTTTACAAAAATGAAGTGCCGGTAACGGTGTCGCGAGTTCAATTGTTATTTCCCATCTCAAAAATGCCCAACGCGCCTAAAGAAGACTTCACTTAAAAAAATACAGAATTTTGAAGTTAGTTTACTGCAACCAGACCATAGACCTATTATCCACAGCCAGATTCTATCCTCTGCTTCTATACCAACAAAATCCATGAAAAAATAATCAACGCACAGACAAACGGAACCTCTTTATTTTACCTACATAATGTTCAGACAAGTTTGCGCACTCCGGCGCAGCCTTATTTCACGGAGGCTAATTTTGACGGACCGCCACAGGCACCGCGGCTGCCACTCCCATATTCGATTACAATTCGTGATGACGCTGAAAACTGGACTAGATTGAGAGATAGCTTGGTTGGGCAAAATTGTGGACATCAATTTTTTTTTTAGCTTAATAATTTAAAATATGATTTTTATGGGTGAGTAGGAAAAAATACAGGAGTTAGGCATAGGTAATTAATATCATCATAAATTATTTTAATAAACTTGGACCCACAATGGCGTCTTTCGTACCTACTAAATTTTGAGTCCCGGATTTATCTGTGATTATATCTCTTTATGTAATAAAGAACACAATCTTTATCCGTCAGTCTCACTCTTTCCCCTTCACGGATCTTTTCTTCTCCACGCCCACTTAAATCCCCTTTTCAGAAAAAAGAAACTATAAAAGCATAAAACGTTAACCAAAAACGACTTAGACAAAAACTGAATGCCGTCACATACTTAAAAGAATGTAGATGCCTATACCACAACAATGCGAATCGATTACAACAACAATCTAGTAAATAGGACTTACTATTTAAAACTAAACAATACATTGAACAGCACGCTAACTCGCCCAAAATAATAAGAAATACAGTTCTAATCTTACAATAAAACAAAAAATCTAGATGACTAGCTTATAACATTTGCTAGTGGAACAGAAATTAGCAAGGCAGGCCCATGACGCGCAGGTGGTCGGTTAACTGCTACACGATTATCAACCATATCTGCCTAGAAATAAAGTGTATAGTGGTGTTAGTGGAATGTGTCATTTAGAACAGTTCAAGGAACTACACTCCCACATCGATACATTGAGTTATATTTTCTTTTTTAGAGTTCGGTTGGAACGGAAACCGTAGCGAAAAACTTTTTACCGATCCTTCCGAATTCGTGTTTCTTGAAAATCATCATTTTATAGTGTTTATGTCGGTAATTACGTAGTAAATGTAGTACTTGTGAATAGTACTTGTTTTGAGTACGTACTTGTCAGTAATTATTGTTAAGTGGAATATTGAAGAAAGCTATTTTTAAGCGTTTGTCTATGAGTAAGAGTTGATTTGCTTGACGACTAGTGTAAAATTGTGCACGTAGCGTTGTGAATTTTTAAATTACTCGCATATCTATTTAGTAATGTTTTTCAGCGATTTGAAAGCCCGACTTTGCTTTTCTCTGTTCAGTCGCAAGTTTTATTAAATTCCAAAACAAACGCGCGACCAACTTGTGCAAAAAGTCGTCGTGTGCATGTCTTAAATGTAGAATTTACTGCGCAGGCAAAAACAAGACTTTGGCTCCTTGCCTACAAGCGCCGAGAAACCCATTTCAGTTGACTTTACAATTTGCGGAAAAAGAAGGAACAGTTCCAACTGTGTTTTTTTTTTCCGGAAAAACGTGACACAAATACAGAATTACAAGAGTTCGCTGAATTCGATTTTGAACTTGTAAACTACTAAAACCTTGATTAAGCCTTGTTTAGGTCTAATTACAGTTGAAAGCAATTTTTGTAGATCGATTTTTAGGCCCTGCAATTTTTTTTATTAGAAATGACCTGCAATATCAGAGGATTGCAGTTTTTTTTTTAACTATGGCCTCTCGCAATTTTGACCACCAAGGTCTTGGCTGCTTAACCGAACTTTCCTGTGAGTGCCTTAAGCTACTACACTTAAAGCCTCCAGCCAGGAGCAAAAATTGTTCTAAATTAAAGTAAAGCGAACGCTCGTTAAGGGCACCTCCTGTGGAGTACGAACCTCGGCTTAGGGCGTCGCTGGGGGAGGACAGCATTGCAGTAAGGGTAACTCACTTTGTACTTCGAGTCACCACTAAATTTCATATAGAGACAAATAATATAAATATTCTTCTTTACAAAACCTCCAAACAGTTGACGGAACCAGTTCTTTGCGCACGAACTATTCCTACTACATTTTTTGCTGTCCATTTCTTGTTCATGATGAATCGTCTATTATTTGAATAGGTAATACAGGCTATCGGGAGCATTGGACCTCAGCACTCCACACTTATTACACGATTTAATTCTAGATTCGAGAACGAATTCGCACAAAAAATACTAATGTTTACGGAGCAGAAGTGCTTAAAACACTTAGGAGTGTATTCAAAGTGGTTCAAAGAAATTATCATCGTTATAAATTGCAGTACACTTATCTATTGGTCGATCGTTCACGATCTCTGTCTTCATTTGTTTTGAGAAGAGGAAGTTGTTAACATCTTGGGTTCTAAGTAACTGCAAATCTATCTAGAAGAGCCTTCAATTTTGCTTCAAAATGGCTAACAAGACATCCTTGTTGCGATCAATGAGCTGTTGACTCATCTATATCTATCCATAATTATAAATTAAGTCGCATTTCATGTTTATGTGTATGACAGCGCTATTCTTCTAAATTACGCAACAGATTTTGATGCGGTTTTCACTACCATTTTGTGAATTTATTCCCCCTGTTACCTGTGCAGTCGATGACTTGCGTTAGTGAGTGCAGTTCGCGTTGCTGAATTTTGGGCCCAACATTGATAGGTATATGAACTTTTTGTCATCGATAAAACATTGACCGGCAAGAACGTTGTAGCAAAATGCGGCATTTGCAGGATACATTTCTGCCGCGCTCTAGTTAGGACTAAACCAACGAATATTTGCGGTAGACACAGCGCGGCATGCCGCGCGCGGCAGCCGCGCACGATTGCCGCGCACGATTGCCACTTTATGTTTGGACACCCCTTAAACAACTCTATTTGCAAACCAAATCGATATTAAATCCGTTTATGTGTATAATATATTACATACATACATAAACTTACGCCTTCTTTCCATGGGGGTAGGCAGAAACTACAGAACGCCACCTGCTACGATCCTTACATACTCCTTTTGCCTCGTTTACGTTCATACATCTGGTCATACAAGCAAGCCGGTTGCGAGTGCTACGCACCTGGCCTTTCTGAAGAACATCACCAATAAGGTCAGTATATGTCCTAAGGCGTCCCCGCCCGGCCTTTCCCTTTACATCAGCCTTGTAAATACATTTTGTTAGTTTAGAATACTTTGTCAAAGCTGAATGGAGATTTAGATATGTGATAATGAAGAAAATTCAATAAACAAAGAACTATATCAAGATACTCTGTCAATGGATCATTAAACTTTTTGGTCTGAATTACATCATCGGCATGACAAATTAGTGTCACTATGTTTACCTAAATATGTTTTATAGCTTTGCATAATAAAGTAATGTTCTCAAAGTGCAGTCAGAGTAAGTCGACCCTGAATTTAACGTCTTGTCGCCAAAATGCACGCCCGATACCTAGGCATGACTGTAAAACTAAATATGTTTATGACATAATCTAAACGTGGATACTATTTTTTTCCTGATTCTATCACGAACAGATTCATCAATTAGGAGTATTGAATGTCTCGGAAGTTGAACTCACCTGGTGACCTGTAGTGCTATTCTGTAAAAATCTCACCGTGATATCTTAGGTGAAGTGAGCTGCCAATAGTGTCAATCCTTAGCAACTGACAGCTCACTCCACGCTCACTTCACCTAAGATAACACGGTGAGATGGTTACAGAATAGCACTGGTCAACTATGCCCTGCAATTGTACCACGGGAGTTATGAAATGCTTATTACCCTAAGTATATTATAAATATCAAAGAAAGGATATAATAGCATTGTTAGAAGTATTTTTCATTCCATTCAAAGTTCCTATTTATAGGTTGTATTATCTAAAACCTCTCAAAACACACTGTGTCATGTCATGACCCCGGAAGGAACATCATTCGACCTAACAATGTCCTTCTGGCCTCTTCAAAACCGGTAAAAAAAAGATCAAAGTGGCTTCAC
Source organism: Agrochola lychnidis (assembly GCA_963680765.1). Taxonomy (NCBI): domain Eukaryota; kingdom Metazoa; phylum Arthropoda; class Insecta; order Lepidoptera; family Noctuidae; genus Agrochola; species Agrochola lychnidis. Next base: position 21,385,734 of record OY796866.1, read on the forward strand.
AAAACCCTTATGGAGTGATTACATGAAGGTAGCTGACATCTCCAGTCATCTGATAAGCTTGGTAATTACGGGGACACAAAGGGAAGGGACACGGACTTAAAAAATCAACAAATGGGACTTTGGCTGCCCAGTGACTGCGTATAAAAGCTTTTTTCATATTGCCATCATTTTAATTAAGTTTTCCCCTCCCTAATTCTAGGAAAAGCTACTTGGATTCTCTTTATTATATTTGAAAGTATCACTGACTAATACTGAGTGCATGAAGAGAAAGTTTTGTTTCTGTAGCATCTTGAAATGGAAGACAAAATAATTAGCATATTGCAGAACCAGTTTTGTGTAAACCCATAATAAAACAAACATATGATCAGCACGCTTAGCATGACTACAATAGAAACGGGTTTTGTCGACGGAAGAATAGACAAAGTGACAGATGAACAATCACAATCTGTCATTTTGTCTATTCTTCCGTCGACAAAACCCGTTTCTGTGCAAGTCTTTAAAACATAAATATACAGTGTGATTACTTCATCATACATCTGCCAAAATTCGACCATTGCCCCCGAAATATAAAGTAAATAAAGTCAACCAACGTCAATCAAGAAAATGTTAAAATACCCACCCACTGATCAAAAGCACATTAGCTATCGGCACAAAATAAGACTGGGTAGAAGCTTCACTCCTAACGACATTTGTCGAGACTCCTTATCAGCTTAAATACGTACCTAGTATATTTACTAGTGTAACCAAGGTTTGGTTTGGCATCACCAATTTTAACATCGTAGTACCTTTTTGGTATTTTCTCTTGTTCTTAGGATTGGCGATTAAATATCCTGACAGAGGATTATTTTTTTGATAGTCTATATACTGTCAGTACGAAAACATAACAGATGCAAAAGGATAAGTTTTAGTACGTGTATAACATTTGATAGCTATATGTCTTTGCTTACTATCGCAAAAATAGTACCAAAACTTCTGAACCAATCTGTGTATTGATTTCAGCGCTTGTTTCGTTCAAATATCTCAGCGCGGGCGCACCTACGCGGCGGCGGCGATGGCTGCGCGCGGCATCGCGACGCACACTCACACATACTGTTACTTTCTCGGTAATTTTCCGATTAGTGAGTCAATAGAATAAAAAATGGAGCTTTATCATGACTGTTACTACGTCAACGGTCAACGCGTTTATTAGTGATCTTAAATGTCTCATACTCGTGATTGTTTTTTTTTAATGTATCATTGGTTTCTGATTTATTGCCAATTAGTCGTAAATATCGTTTATGTATTGCCTTGGTGTTAAGTTGTTAAGTCTGGGTTTGATTCATCGGGGTATTGGCCTGAAAACTTAAGTTATCACGGTTAGAATTTACACGCCTTGTCATTTATAGAGTTACAAAAAAATTTGCAAATACCTTCGAGATAAGCTCCACTTCAGCTGATTCTTTAATAACTTCTTAATATTTACTATGGTTACCGTAGCATCCGCTTCAGTTTTTTATAATTTCATAGGCCGAAAATGAAATAGAGCATAAATCACTTAGTGAAGTGGGGTAATAAATAACGATGAACGAAACCACAACCAGACTATCATTCAATTACAACATTTTGGGCTTGGCGGCCATTTTGTAGCAGGGCAGCGTCCTGCTGTCTGCTTATAACGATACGCTGTGGTCTTCTGTCTGACAAGATTTTTTATCATAGACTGATATGTATTTGGTCGCGTTACTTGTACTAACCGGTTCGAAGTATGTTGATTAATGATGATGAATATTCTTTACAACAGTTCATTGAAGCGTTTATTGGGAGGCCCAAATTTTGCAAAGGACCGTATTAGCAAGACGCAGCCAGCCAAGTAAGAAAGTAAGGCAGACCTAGAATTTATGAAATACTTATTAATGTAGGTAACTCGTAACTCTCACAGCAAAGACACGGTCTGTGATAAAACCTGCCCCATCATTCCAACAATCAATGGACTCAACAACAAGACACCCATCCAAAGATGACCACCAACACGTACCAACAAAATATTTCAGTTTTTTCATCACTAACAAATAATTTTCCCAACAAACTTTCTCTTTCTATTACCTCATAGTAGCTCCAAAAACTATAATAACTGGACTCATAATTAAAACGCAAAATAGCGTTAAAATTCCCGATTGGTTCCAGTGCGCGGGCCGCTTAGATTACTTACTTGTACCAGGGCAGCATGGCTTGCGACCGGTTGCTATGGAAAATGACTCATTCCGAGCTCCACAATGATCTGTAGGCGATCTACTCTCACCGAATTGTTTTAGGTATATACTGTTGTCTATTGACTATATGTTTAGACTGTCACTGAATTGAGTATTATGTGTGGGTTTCCTTAAAAGGTTATACTTTCTTTCTAGAAATGTAATGTAGGTATAGGACGTGGGGAACCTCTCAAATATAACATGTCTGGTCTAGTAATGATAATTTCTTCTTTGTTGATTTGCAATTTTGACAGATTTACTTCGTCTATTCATACCTTCATATTGTTATTATGGGTAGAATTTCTTTCATTCATGATATAGACAAGGCAATTTTTTTTTTTATCCACAACGGGGAAGCTCTTGGCCTGAAACTCATCTGATGATTAATTTAAAGTTGTTGCTAGGTAACACCGTGCCTCTTCAATCAGGTAAAACTTTTTGATGTGTATTATTGATTAATTATTTAAACCAGTTACTTTCTCTAAATCTGTAATCAGACTAGTTTATTGACATATCAATTAAAATTACCAGTTTGTGCAAAATGAAATGTCTATTAAGACATTTCACAATCTTCTATTTATAAAGCTGTTTAAAGGTTATAAATGAATGCTCTAGAAATGTCACATTTCATGTAAGTACTGACTGGCTGAGATTAATTCAGGTATTACCGTTTGGACAAGTAGAACAAGCATCATAGAGAGCAAACTGTATTTAATATAAACAAGGACAGTAACAAGAATATATTGTGTAATAAAAACGAAAATAATTTGATTTGTTAAAACAATTTTATTAATTAAAAAAAGGTCTCTGCCCCGCTAGGATAATTGAACTGATATATTTTAGGTAACCTAGAATGGGGCTGGGCTGTTTATTAACCCTTCCTTTATAAGGTGTTAGCCTCATCATGAACTGTCTAGCTAGGACTAAAGAGGTGTATTAGCAGACAGGAGATTTCATTAGTTAGAACATCATTGTTCCAATTCCCTGCATATCCCCAAACGGCATTTGCTTTAAAACCTATACTGTCACTAATTATTCCACTGCTGAACCACCACACAAGTAACTATGGAAACGGAGAATCTTATGCAGTCTAGACGATTACCAACTTGGGGCAAAACTATGTGCCAACACGATACGACTTTCAGAAACATACTCGTAGCACGAATGCTTCACGCATTTGAATATTTAAAAAAAACAGCGGCACTCCGGGAGTGCCGACAGAAGTGAAAACTTGAACAAAAATCGGCACCGTGGTAATCAACCCGTTGATGTCTTTTACTCCACGCACCACGGTAATCAACGCGTTGATGTCTTTTACTTCACGGTGTCGGTAACAGGTCGCGAAATCAATGGTTTAGTCCCATCTCAAAAATGCCCAACGCGCCTAAAGAAGTTTTCACTTCAATCAATTTTCAGTTATACCTTCACTTCAAAGTCAATGTGTATGACACAAATACGATGTAATTGGTTCTATCAATATATATTTTTCAGCATTGTCTTATTGTACCGCTGATCATAAACTAGTATAGTCAGCCCACAAGCTATTAGCAAACTCACCTAAAATAAAAACAAATGACATTTAATAAGATAACAAATGAGTAACGCAAGAGAAACTTCATTTCACAATCTAGACTTGAAACATCTCAAGTGACTGAAAGCTTTAAAAGATCTGACGCACTCTGTTGTCTAACCGGTCCTAGATTCGTAGAAGGAGAACAAGAGAATGTTAATAATGAAATACTGGCTCGATTTTGATATATATTTTTTGCAAGTAAGTCGAATCTGGTCCAGTCATAGCTGGAAAGTTCCATTGATATTAGTTCATCGGTTGATTTGAAGAGTGTGCTGATTGCAATGACGTCACTTTTAGTGTCGCTTATTCCTCGTACCGATATGGTGTCATTTTCAATGGCAGCGTTGACACCGGTAAAGTTATTAAAACAGCAGATTCAGCAGATTCTTCTATCCACCATCATTGTGGATATATTCTTTCCTTTCAAAATGGAGGAGGTCTCCAATAGTAGCATTTTGAAGCAATCGTAGTGAAAGGATTGGAAAGGTCATCTAGATAAAATGCGACTCCAAGAGTTAGGTGTCTAGGTTGCGCCGGAAGCCTATGTTATCGGAATGGGGAACCAATTTACTAACGTAGTTCAGGGAGGTTCCTATTTTACGAAGCTTTGTGTAGCTAACTCCAGTTAGATGGAGCGAAGATCTTTGCAGGGTAGTTGATAGCACCTAAGGTCTATTCAAATCCTGGTTTCCGCAACTTTATGCAAGTGTAAATTAAGTTGATTTTAGACAGACCAGTACTGTTGATAAAAAGTAATTAAAAAAATTAAATCGACTTCAAAATGAAACTAACTCAAAATTATGAAATAATCTTTTTATATATACACGAAATTAACCAACAAAACGAAATCAAAAGTAGGTATGAAACAAATTAGGGGCCTAAAATTTTTTTTGAGGTCGGTGCTAGCACTTAAGAAAAGTAGGTACGTCCCGCAGCGACGCGTTGTGGTGATGATGGTGACGCCGGTGACGGTGAGTATCATAGATATTTAAGCCCCGAATACGCTAGGGAACAAAATGTCCCCCAACATGATGCGCAACGCCCAATCTACGTGACGCTGCAACGTTGCATAGTGCAAGGTTTTGAGATGTTTTCCTTTGACACCACACCCGTAGCTCGTATCAGTAAGCCAAGCCAGTGTATGTGTGTGTGTGTTTATATCTTGAAAACTACTGAACCGATTTTGATGAAACTTGCACTGTTCCCTAAGTTGAAGTAAATGTAAGCCAATAAAAAAGAAATGGTTACAATTCAATAAACAGTTTTGGAGAAATGCGTGGACAAACATTCATACATACATACATACACCTATAAAATTTTGTAAATGTGTTTGGAAGCCCTAATAGATTATCATATGTGAATATATTGCAGTTCCAATAATATTACATACATACATGTCGAATGGATAACCTTCCTTTTTTTGAATTCGGTAAAGTCACGATTGAACGTTCCAAACCTCGTTCTTAGAATTTTCAAAAACTCTCATGTTCGGTATGTAAACAAGTTAGACTAATAAATGTTTCACTGACTACAGGGGTTAGCGGTTCTCAATTTTCGTCGCCACCCTTTTCGTAGCAGCTATAAAACTGTTTTTATATGTAGGGGACGTGGTATGATGCAGTTGCAGTGTCCCTCTTTTAAAATGGCATAATATTCAGTAATGATTCTAAGATACAACTTCCAGAACACACAACACGCCGTGTTCGGGTTCGCGACAAGTCAATCGTCATCCTGAGGATGCCTCGTTGAGAGGTGAAACACGTGTCGATTTCTTACAGGGTTTTTTATGGCTCTTTAGGAATAGTTAAGCGGAACTAGTTACTAAATATATCAACGTCTATTGTATTTTTTAACTTCCAGAACCTTTGCGTATATATCTTATTCAGTCTACTACTCACCATAGGTGTTTTTAAAAGGATAGCTCTGTGTAAATTATCTGCGAAATCTCCACATCTCGTACGGACCATAACTTTGACGGCCACAAGCTCAGCATTCTGTACGCTAATCGAGGCTCATTGTTTTCCACACGCATCGATCTGAGGCCCAATTAGAGCATTCGATCGACACGGACGATTAACCGAATATTCTACATTCATTCACCAAGAAACAGAGTGCTAGAAGGAGCATTAAACGCTGATACACATTCATTTAATAAAGTAATCAATTTATCAACTGCTCTCACGTCTTTATAATTGCGCCACATCAAGAAAACCTTTCAACGAGCTATTGAGAGTTCGTTCATCTTCTTTTACTTCGGAAAACAACAAATACAAAGTTACACGTCACATGGCTTCAGCAGTAAACTCGTTGAGTAGAATTCAAACTCTAAAACTGTCCAAATATTCAAGGTCGCTACCCAGTCGCAAAGTGACGAAACCAAATAGAACCGAATTTGATAACCTTTTCGGGAAGCACATTAAATTGACCGTAAATTACATTTAGACCAATGTCTTGTTTACGATAACAGTATCGGACACATGACGCGAAATCGAATTATTGTATTATTTTTAAATTTACCAGTTTGTGTATTGTTTGTCAATTTTGTAACACTTTTGTACATACCATACTTATTTGTTGCATTAAATGACGAGTCATAAAACTAATTTCTCGTGTTAAACCATTTTAAACGGTACATGTCTCCCCGTCAATGTCCACTGAGAAAAAACATTGAACTTTGATTGTTAAACAAACAATGTTTTCTCGTAGACGTGTTTAATGAGACAGCTCAGTAAATACTTACCGGAGGAAAGCACGATAATTAAAGCTTTGTACGCCGCCAGGAGAAAGCATCACTTTAGTAGACTCGGCAATCGATGTCGAGAGCTTTATCAGTACAGACAATATAGTAAACAATGTTTTTTACTATCGTAATTTCAAACTGTCTTCCCAAAAATGGTAAGTTTTCACCATCTGGCGGTGTCAATCAAGCCTTATATGAGAGCAAAAACTGTAAAGTTAGCCGTATCTAGTTGTTGTGTGTCCGTGTACAAATAGGTAGTATGTATGAGTCAGTTCATGATCGATGGAAGTGAGTGGTGATCAAATGTTGGCCAGTTTCATTCATGAGCTGGAGAGACAATGGGTTTTTTCCTATTAATGAGTTGGTCTGATTGTGACTGAATGGAATTGTGATTTGAAAGCGATTGGAGGGTTCTGTTTAATTTTTTTTTTAAGGCAGTCGGTGAAAGATACGTGGATCGTTACTGAGGAAGCGTTTTTGAATAATTTGCAACACGAATTATTTTTTCGTTGTGTATTGAAATATTCAGGAAGCCTAGTAAAAGTTTTTCAGTATATTCAACAGAGGAGCGTAGCAGAGCGCAAAACCGTGTTTAGCTTACAACAAGTACTCGTATTTAAACATAATTCTCGGTTCATAAAAAACTACACAAGTTTTCCATTTATTACTTAGTCTCAGTTTGGCAGAATCACGCTGAAAAGCTTCTGTTTTGGCACAATTTAAAAGAATTTGATAATGTTTGCAAACTTGTTTCGTTCAGTATTTTTAGAATACTTTCGGACTTCAATTCTCATCCTCAAAATATGCGCGTAAGTAAAACCGTAAACAATCACAATAAACATAAACGTGTCTCTCAAAGTACAATAATACACCACATACCGCATTATCCTACAACCACATCAACTTACTTATCATCCATCGCGATAATTCGCTCGATATATCACCTGATCAGAATTTCGGACGGGCTCGGGTCATCAACCTCGCTGCATCGCGCCACACGCGAGATTGATCACCATACGCGGTACAGATAACAAGACCATTTACTTGCCTCGGAGATCGCTCAATTGGAAGCTATTCTTGGCTGGAGGAAGCTCGAAGAATGTATGGATTGTTGACTTGGTCAGGCGACCTTAATAGCCTACGTCAAAGGAATGATGACGCTATGGTAGGAGTATCCGCAGTGTGACGTAGCGTTGGGGGTAGTTCAGTGACGTCATTCACGAATATGAATCTTCCGCGAAGTATGAAGGCGACTCCTTGAAGTTCGGGTTTCCTAGTAATGTCGATGAGTCAGCCAGTCTGTCATCTGTCGTACCCAAATCTTTTTTCTCGAGACTAAGCATAAAAATCTTCGAACAACATTTTTGTGTTATGCTAAATGAGCTTTAACTAAATTCTAGTGTGGTGGAACAGATTTTAAAAACAAAAGAAGTATCGCTCAGACTGATATGCCAGTCAATATATTTTAAGAAAACCAGATTTAAGAGCTTAGGTAGTTTCTCAGAAGTCTGAGTTCTAGACTTCAAATCTAATCCAGACTCAAGGCTGATACGAGGTCAGATCAGGCAGTTCTTGGTATTCTATTAACTTATCAGTATGTTTAAAACCATTAAATAGTAAGTATCATTAATCATTTATAGACAATATACGTAGGTGTTTATATTTCGAAAATATTGTTCTGTAATATGCAATTACGTGTAGCAATAAATTACATGAAATGCATTTGTGCAAGTGTAATTTAATACAATGATCATATTTACTTTGGAATGCAAATTTTCTTACCATTTGCGTCACCATTAAGTTATTTTTGTATTATTGTTGTTTTAGAAACAATAAATACCTTTTTTAATGCCCATTTTTTTAAAACCAATGTTAGAACAGAATTGCGTCACACACGATCAATATAATCTGAATCATTTTGAAGGATATTGCTAATCCATTGCTTCATATTTTCGAAAATTTTGTCTGCTCAACAACGTAAATAACGCAATTAATGTTATTAAACAGTCAAAATGAAACAGATTGTAATTGATCGTGTGTTACGCAATTAGGGTGCTGGCTCTGGTTCTGGTTTCTCGTTGAATTTAGACTAAATTTTTCCTGTTGTGGTAATCAGATTTTGGATCCTTTATTATATAAAATACTTCAAGCACAGAAATGTACAGAGGCGGACTTCATGCTATAGGCATTTTCTACCAATCAACCTTTGGGTGATGCAGAGACAAACAGTGGTAGGTGCAATTACAACAAATTGAGGAATAAAACGTACGTAAACTCACGCCTTCTTCCCATGGGGGTAGGCAGAAACTACAGAACGCCATCTGCTACGATCCTTTCATATTCCTTTTGCCTCATTTACGTTCATACATCTGGTCATACACGCACGCCGGTTGCGAGTACTACGCACCTGGCCTTTCTGAAGAACATCACCAATAAGGTCAGTATAGGTATGTCCTCCTAGGGCGTCCCCGCCCGGCCTTTCCCTTCACATCAGCCTTGTAAATATATTTTGTTAGTCGCCTTTCACTCATCCTCTCAACATGCCCAAAACATCTCAGCATACCCTTTAAAAATGTTGTCACTACATCTTCTTTTAAATCACACCGCTGTCTTATCACATCATTCCTCAGCCTATCATTCATAGTCAGACCACACATGCTTCGCAAGGAACACATTTCCACAGCATTTATTCTACTTTCATGCATCTTTTGCTACACCCAACATTCACTTCCGTACATTTTCTAAATGATCATTCAAGTTGTACCCCCCCCCTACCCGATCATAGAAGAAAAAGTTTTTTAATGTGAAAACTTCTTCAGGCGCGTTGGGCATTTTTGAGAAGGGACTAAACCATTGATTTCGCGACACTGTTACGACACCAGCTTTGGACCCTTCAAAAGACATCGACGCGTTGATTACCGCGGTGCGTGGAGTAAAAGACATCAACGCGTTGATTACCGCGGTGCCGATTTTTGAAAGGAGGTTCTTATTTCAACTGAATTTTATCCTACTCATCATACCTTTCAGTCTTATTGTCTCAGTTTAACTGACACTAATAACAGATGATACGTTATCACTTATCAGGGTCTCATCCAATCAAATTTAAGCTACGCGATATAATTATTTGCACGCATTGTCCGCGTGACGGGTGCACTTTCTCTTGCACTCTTTCTCAACGTCACGTCTGTAAAGCTTTGAAACCAGTGTGAGCGAAATTAGTGTAACGTAGTTTTAATTTATGATTGGTAATTATTGTAGATATGTCTCTAGGTGGTTGTTACAATTTCCTCTCGATCCTGAACAGCCATCGAGGTTATTTACCATTATGTTTACCAATTTAAATAGGAAAATCTCCTTCAAGTGGGAGTCTGGTGTAAAAAAACTTTTGTCAAGCCTGACTATTACCGTCCGCCCGTCGAGAGAATGCGTTCTTGACACCTGTCAGTTTCATAGTAACGAATATGTGTTTTGCGAATTTGATCCTAAAAATACAATAGCCGTGGATATATTTAGTAACCTGTTCCGCTTAGCTATTTCTTAGTAGCCTTAAAAAACTTTTGAAAGAAATCGACACGTGTTTCAGCTCTCAACGAGGCATCCTCAGGATGACGATTGACTTGTCGCGAACCCGAACACGACGTGCTGCCACACCGAGTGTTGGACGCAGACTGCGTTCAGCGCTCGGTGTGGCAACACGCCGTGTAATCTTAAACACTCAGGAGTTTTTTATGGCTTCTAATAAATGGCTGAGCGGAACAGGTTCCTAAATATATCTACGTCTATTGTATTTTTTAATGGATTTTCGTAAGGTCACGCCGGAATCAATTAACGAATTTGATCCTTATTACTACTAGAAGTTGTCCAACTGACAAGTGTCAAGAACGCAGTTAATATTCTTTCATTATAGCCTCAATCAATTCATTTGAAACAACACAAGTATACATTGTAAATGTAATTTAAATTACTATGTAAGACAAATTGTTTAATAAATAGGTACCAGTTTCTTCAATGTTTTACGTTATTTGCTAGCAAATCGTAATTGTACCCTGTAATGCTATAGGTGTCAAGTTCGTTATGAACTTTGTATTAACTAGAGCTCTTTTAATGCAAATAAGTGTATTTTTAAGTTAACGCAGTCGCAACATGTTATTTTCAACTTTATTATAAACTTGGTTTTCTTTACAGCCATTTTACATGCGATTTTATTTTGAATTTTTTGAAGTGAAAACTTCTTTAGGCGCGTTGGGCATTTTTGAGATGGGACTAAACCATTGATTTCGCGACACTGTAACGCAATTTACCGACACCGTGGAGTAAAAGACATCAACGCGTTGATTACCGCGGTGCGTGGAGTAAAAGACATCAACGCGTTGATTACCGCGGTGCCGATTTTTTTTTCAAGTTTTCACTTCTTTCGGCACTCTCGGAGACCCACTGTTTTTTTTTATTCTCAAACATTTGCTCACGTGAAGGTCGTAAATTCTCCTACGGGAACGTATGGTAGTACTCGGTTCTTCCCGGGAGAAAGGAAGAACGTATCCTTATAGAGTTATGTCCTAACCCAGGTCATGGTCTATTCGTCTTTACAATCCGTTCAGCTGTTAAGAGGCGTGAAAAGGTAACAGACAGACAGACATCGCATTTATAATATTAATATGGAAAGTATGGATAAGTAGCTGTTGCCCGCGACTTTGCGATCTAGGATAAAGAGTACCGTGTCCTAACCCATGTGCCAAATTTCATTCAAATCTGTTCAGCTGTTTTGGCGTGAAAGCGTAACAAACAAACAAACTCACTTTCGCATTTATAATATTAATTAAGATATATGTATAGTTAGGATTACTATACTAGTCCATCTTTCAGCTGCCATCAAGTTGTCATAATTTCTTGACTTAAAATCTTAAACCATAATAACAGTTTGCGACAGAGGGATGAAATAACCAAGCAACTACTGTTCACATCACCAAAATATTAATCTTAATTGACACCTTGATTGAAGGATAGCCGAATTGTGAAAAGTTGTAAATTATAGGACCAACAGGTTTCAGTATATTGAGGCTGTTCATTTCATTTATGGTTTTTTAAGTGTACACACCGACACTGGTGCCGATTCTCTTGTTCACAAACTAAACTAAATTTAAGTTCAGTGCATCTTTTTCTTTCTATTTCATTACGAAAAGGACAGAAGATAAATTTTAGTTTAGTCCTGTCAAATTAATCAGCGTTTGACGTAAATTGACGTAATTTTAGTCGGCAAGTTTTTAATCACGTCTAAACTTGTATGAAGAGTGACAGGCGCGGATTAATTTGACAGGACTAAACTAAAATTTATCTTCTGTCCTTTTCATAATGAAATAGAAAGAAAAAGATGCACTGAACTTAAATTTAGTTTAGTTTGTGAACAAGGGAATCGGCACCACTTTGTCCAATATCTTCCTTAGTCCAGTATCTTTTGTAGAAGCTACAAACACACACGCTTCTGCAAGTGCTTCGGCAAATCAGCAGGTATCATACCAGGACCAGGTATACTAGTGCAAACATTAATACCAATATAACTACAGCTGCATGCAGACAAATTACAATTAAGTGTTAAGGCGAAAGCGTCAGGGTAGCGAAATTCAAATTTTCTTACGTTTTTTGCAATTTGCAGATCAGTATCATGTTGTATGTTGATCTAAATATGATTCGCGGTCGTAACAAATATGGCTTTACTCAATTTTAATCATTAGAATCAGCAATACAACTCTATAAGTTAGCAAAGGTGTCAAATGTGATGATTTCATGAAATCATGAGATTTGACACCTTTATTATTATAGATTATAATTTTTTCGCGGGCTACCCTGACGCTTCCCCCTTAACAGCTTGCTTTAACGAACTATTTCAATCCCAATAACTGTCGTGTCTAATGTGTCCTGCTGTCTATACGCTACTGGAGCTGGTGGACGCTACTGAAGATGCCAAGGTCGTAGTCAAATTCTGGGCTGACTCTATACAATATGTAAAACAAACCTGTCTGAGCCGTATGGGTGTTGTTAGGTATCGTACTAAGTCTATCTATGTGTTAATTTACAGGAAAAAAGAAAAAAAAAATCGCCACATTTTTTTTCAATGAGGAATTTTTTCGGGTTATTACATGGGGCGCGGGCAACCGTCGTTTAGCGGGTATCTACAAGTCACAACTTATATCGAGTCTTATGACCCAGTTATTCTGTTTTTTTTGTGGTTTTAGGGTCATTTTGGTACTAAAAATGTGAATTTTTAGTAGCAATAACTTTATTTTCAATAATAATAAAAAATTAAATACTTTTTGGTAATGTTATTGAAGTAACTATGTGCCCCTTTCGGATCGGACAAGGTTTTTTTACATATTGTATAGATTGCCATCGGATGTCTATGATTGCCATCGACACGCTTAGAAGGAGATCCCCAATTTCTACAAACCTGAAAGCAGTTGACCTCATTCCTCTCATCTCCTCCGTAGTCCATCTGCAGTGCGGTCGCAGCAATCTCCATCTTTTACGACAACTACCACCTGTTTTTGGCCCAATATTTCCACATCTCATATTAAAAGCAGTAATATAAAGTATGTTTTTTTTAAACAAAAACAGTAACTTAATATAGACGTTGACCTGAGCATTACAATGTAATCGTTAAATCGTAAGTACATTTATCTTCGTGAAAAAACACAACACACGACCGCCGAGACCTGTGTTCGATTGTAAAGGTGGTACTGTAGAAAAAGACATGCTATAGTAGCGGTTAAGCAAACACTATGCTTCCTTCACCAAAGAATAAGGCTAAGCGTATGCTGAAACGCAGGTGACGCAGGTGACGCAGCACAACACAGTACAGATTTAGCAGGGTATGGTAGGCGAGGCAGACATAGGCTGCGAGCGTATGCTGCGACGCATCTACACAGACATGTTCGCGTCCTAGCTAGTACAAACAATCTGTCATTGAAACAGTGGTAAAAAACAAGTGACTACCTGTGCCGGCTCTACAATGAGGCGCAGAGCAGGACAGACACATGCCTGCGCTGCAGCATACGCAGCTGTCAGTACGTTCATGCATTACAAAATCTGCTCTGCCCTGCGCTGCGTGGACCTGCATCATCTGCGTCTCAGCATACGCTTAGCCTAATGACTTTAGCTATGTAAACAAAAGACACTCACATCTATAGCAACAGGCCAGGCAATAGTGCAGCTCAGCCCAGACAATGACCACCCACAGCGCCAGTGTCGGGGTGTGCAAACACTGTTGAGAATTTAAGATTACTTATTGCAAGTGGTCATTACCAGAGAAATTAGAACTGATTGCTGCTTTTTACCATGATTAAATATGTCTTTTATCAGTTTAACTAAGCTGCTCCAATCATTTTCAACTATAAAAGTCATAATATCCAAGTCATAATTACTGTTATTTTTGTCTGTTGTCTTTTATGTTTTTTTTTGTTGTTATTATCATTAATTTGTTTTGTATTTAATTTTGTTTCCTTTCTATGATTTCGTGTTGTGTTTTGATTTATTTTATTATTTTCGCTTTGTCAAACTTACTGTGTTTACTTACCTAGATTGATGTGGTCTCCTATAATTTTCCAATTACACACACAAGTATTTGTCTCTGTACTTGTAAACTTACATGAAATTGTGTGGCCTCTGTTGGAGATCCAATAAATAAATAAACTAGTATATAGCTTGTTTATATGTTTCAACAAATACTAAGTCTCCATAAATATTTACCTACAAATTATATAATAGCACCACTATATCATCGCCTCGCCTCTCACTGGTCAAAATCCTAACATTCCATAACTGACAAGCAACCCAATTAAGTGAGCAAATTTCGTAAGCCTGAAAGTCACTGGCGGGACAACTTTTATAAGACATCGGCATTAAACTTTCGACGGCCGTACCTATGTAACTCGTATGCAACTGTATGAAATGTCACCTCCCAATCGGCCAGTTTGGCGAAATCTTTGCTAGAGGGTGTGGTTTTGTTGCTGACATGTCATAACGTTTATATAATAATAGTGATTCACTGGTTGTTGCTGTCATGAGTGGTTATACTTCCTGCAATTTCACGTTATGTCGCTTAAGAGTTGCGTTATTAAGTGTCAATGGTGCCGATTCCCTTGTTCACAAACTAAACTAAATTTAAGTTCAGTGCATCTTTTTCTTTCTATTTAATTAAGAAAAGGACAGAAGATAAATTTTAGTTTAGTCCTGTCAAATTAATCAGCGCTTGACGTAAATTGACGTAATTTTAGTAGGCAAGTTTTTAATCACGTCTAAACTTGTATGGAGTAGTGACAGGCGCTGATTAATTTGACAGGACTAAACTAAAAGTTATCTTGTGTCCTTTTCTTGATGAAATAGAAGAAAAAGATGCACTGAACTTAAATTTAGTTTAGTTTGTGAACAAGGGAATCGGCACCATTGTATACTTGTCCTGATATTGCTTTATTTTGCAGTCAATTCTGTCGTATACTTCCCATGTTTTTCTGTCCGTGATACCTGTGAATATTTTGATGCGTTCTGCTGATCTTCTTCTTTTTGTGTGGTTAGTGACTAACCTGGTGTCAGAGTTTTAAAGCCGACCATGGGCCTCTGACTTGGCTTCACATACCGTCGAGAAATATCTCTCAGGCATGCCGGTTTCCTCACGATCTTTTCCTTCACCGTTTTTGAAACAAGTGATAATTTTACAATACGCATATGAATCAGAAAAGTCAGAGGCCTTGGGTTCGAACTCGAGACCTATGACTTGGCAGTCCGACGGTCATACCACTAAGCTATCACTGCTATCGTTCTGCTGATGTCGTCAAGGATGACTAAAGTTAATACCATGTGAAGAAGTAGGTACCTACTATGGAATATGTTGATAAAATCTTACTCCAAAATGGTTGCGTTTGTTAGGGTAAAAAACAGCAGTTCAAGCCGGATATTGCCAAATCACGGAGCAAAGAACTTACTGCACGATTGCTAATCAGGGCACTACTCTTTTAAGCAAAGCTGACCCCGGCAAAAGAAAAGAAAAACTATAACTCGTCATGTTATTGCTCAAATTACGAATTTAATTAACATATCCCACTGTCTGACACCTTAATTTAAGGTGGATAAAAAGCCTTACACATCTACTGAGGCCGAGCTCTACAAACGTTACTTAGCACGTACTTCGAGCAAGCTTTATTCCTGTCAACAGTCCCAATTGCAATCTGCAAGATAGAGACGGGAACTCGTCCAAGTCAAAGCACAAGCTAAGTAACGTTTATAAATCTTGGTCTCGGACATCGCAATGAATTGCTCTAAAGATTAGTCATCGTGTTCAAAGATATCCACTCGTCTCTTAAGACTAGACACCGCGGTCATCGCCCGAAGATCGGCCCGATAAGATCCGATCCGAGATTACCACGGACAAATTAGTTTTCACTCGTCTTTACATTAGCTGCTTCGTTAAAATTTTTCAGCAATTATCTCCTCCAACTTCTCTTTGAAACTGATTTTCGAATATTTCAGTATCAGAAAACTAATCATATTTTATGGAATTATCGTGAAAGATCTAGATCATGAATATGTTGGGATCCGTTTTTTAAATGCTGTTATTTTTCTTTGGCTTTTGCTCGGGTGGATCGTTAGTTGTTTATCGAGGTCTATTAAGAGAAATATGTAGTGCTTTTCTTTTTGGTTGGGTAATTACCTATCAAATAATTTCTCCCGCTCTGGGCGGAGCGGGAGGGCGTGTCAGACTCTTACTGACTAAAACCCACCCGTGTTCCTTCAGTTGCCATGTTGCCAGGAGCCACGGTTTCCCTTTCGGACTTTCCCACGACCCCGGCAGAAATATGTAGTGCTAAGGACTTATTAAGAGCGGCCAACCCGTCATACTTTTCATACAAACGCTCGTATGTCATTATGGCGTCGTAACGCATCTTTCTTTGAAATTTTTAAACTAATAGGTTTCTTGTGCACTATTTCTAGGTTTCTATGAAACCAAAAAATTAAAATTTCGAGAAATAAATTCAGTACAAGCCTCCGAAAATCTGCATTTTTGCCCAATTTTTACCTGAACTTTGGCCGTTCATAATGTACTCATAAATTATAAAAGTAAATAAAACATCTGCATAGAAACCTTGCACATTTAATGGAGATTCTAAATGACAAACATTTATTGTACAAACTAGTAAAGCTTACTCAAAAAAACGTATTTCCTGAAACAAGTTTCCGCACACTATTTTTCGTACAATGTTATCGCGTTCTCACTTGCTTATTAGCAGTTTTCACTTGCGCTAGATGAAACACCATGTTTATCGATCATGCTTGCGTTTACGATAGATGGATCGGGATGGGCCACCTTAAGGAACCTTTCACTCCTTTTGCAGTATTGAGATTTTTGAACAAACACTTCAGCTAGAAAAGGAGTTCGTGGCTAAGTAATAACAGCCGCACGGGTCGATTCATCAGGTTAAACTACTTGCCGGGGTAGGTTCGTTGATGGGTGAACATCTTTACATACGTCGTTACGGGTCGTCAGAAGCCCGAAAGTCTGACAACCAGTCTTACCAAGGGGTATCGTATTACACAGTTACTGGGTTGTGGAGGTCAGATAGGCAGTAAGTCGACAACCAGTCTTACCAAGGGGTATCGTATTACACAGTTACTGGGTTGTGGAGGTCAGATAGGCAGTCGCTCCATGTAAAATACTGATATTCAGCTGCATCTGGTTAGACTGGAGGCCGACCCAAACATAGATGGAAAAAGGCTAGGCAGATTGATTTGACTTCAGTATTAGAGCCTACCTACTTTTAATTGATTTTGAAATGCTAACACATCAACATTCCGAGTTGTTATTGCTTTTCTTTTTACTACATTTGCAAGATTTATGTAATTAAGTGTATGTTCTGGGTAAGCAAATACCTGTGTGTAGGTACGTGACAATATTTGCTGACACTCCAAGTTTATTGTTATTATGTTACCTACTGTCTAAATAATCAACCTGTTCGTTGTCACATAAATATTTCAGTTTAATTGACTCTCTCTCTTACTCTTATGGCTTGGTTATTTCAGTTATACCATAGTATAAGGAGAGATAGTAAGCTATCTTCATACAAACGCACCGCGCGCGGCTTGTATGTGTGGGGCCATAGTATCTATGTGTCGCCGCACGCACACTTAACAAAATCTCGACCGAGATTTTGTTAAGTTTTGTATTCACTGATTTCACCTACTATGCTGCTGCAATGAACCATCTCTAGAATGTGTGTCTTAAGATCCCATAATATATGTTTAATGTCCGAAATAAAACATTTAAACATATCTTGAGCAGTTAATATTTCCTTCAAACCTAATGACAGTAATAAAACTAAAAATGCACGCGTCGAACTTGTAAATCATCTACTCTATCAAAACATAGAGGATTTATACGGCACATTAAGAAATAAAACGGATCATAGCACGATGGTAGTGATACTTATAAATACATATAATTCATTTAACACCTGCATTTAAGCACTTTGATAGAACAACAATACAAACATATATAACAAACAATTTGGTTTAGTGAAGCATAAACACTGAGTAAATCAGCTGTGGCTGTGAGCTACTGACACACCTAATGTGACCTATTTAGTACCGAAATACTTTAGCCACTGATCTACTGAGCAATGCACGAACGGTTCCCGTGGTAACGCTCAACCGTTCCATGATCTCATACTCATTATTCAAATTGTCTTTAGAAAAGTTCACTATGGTAAGGAAACAACTGTACAAATTGACTTATAGTCTATATTGACCTCGTATGTGTAAAGGGGAATTCATCATTAATATTATGGCTATAAAGTTTATTATAGTAAAGGAATTGCATACCAAACATAGGTACTTAGCCGGTTCGGTGCAGAGGTCGCGTCGTCCTGATGACATTGGATTAATTGAAAAATGACTTTATGTCCGACCTCCAAACGTGCCATTCAACGTTCACAAGACAAGCAAAATAACTGTGGGAACAGAAGCCACGTGAAACCTCAATGAAACCAACATTCATGCCGAAACGTTTATTAAAATCCGATTTAAAATCAAAACATATAAAACAATAACTTTCTTAATTTATAATAGACTGATTGATGTAATTAACAGATTGCATAATCAAATTTTTCTAAAAAAAAAACTAGAAAGCAACCCCGGGTATTGCCATGCAAGAACTAAAACTCGAATTTAAGTGATCAGAATTTAACCTAAAATCAAGTTTTATGGAGCAGGGCGAACAACTACATAAGATTGATCTCGTAATGATGATTGAATATAATAAAATTAACAAATTGTTGAAGTAAACACAATAATAGATACAATTAAACAATCAAATAATTTAAAACATAATTATAACATGTCAGTGTAGCAGGTTGTCTAAATATTTAACAAAACGGTTATAACTAAAATAATTAAATATTAAAACAAGATTATTTGACGTCATGCATACTCGCGAGTTGATATCGTAAAATTAAAGAAGTCATGCGTTAGAATTGTTTAGTGTTTGTTAGTCAATATAATTCAAAACACGAATAGACAACACAAATACATAGAATTAAACAATTAAAATGCGTGAACTGTGAGGATCGCGAAGGAAAACGGAAAAACGTAATAAAGATCACACAAATTGTTTCAAGTCATAAAACTTATAAACTAAACGACCATTTTTGCATTTTCCTCCGGGATTTTACCATAACGGATAGTAAATGTACTATGGTTTCCGTAACAATATTGGACTGCAGAATGTTATGAATCAATGTTCCTAAGAACATACGAAACTGCAGTGAAGCACTATCACGTAATACAGTGAAAAGTAACAATACATATAACAAGTCCAGTGATAAGTGTTGACTGCAAATTTCGTAACATTCCAGATGAAACTAGGATTGTAGTAGAATGAAATAATTTAAACAATATGATTATAACATAAAGAGTCTAATATAACGGTGGACTGAAATAAACTAAACGCTAGATGGGACAACGAGTCTCAGCTTCGGGCAGGTCGCGTTAGATCTGAAACAAGAATTTTAACTCATTTACAATTTAGAAAAGTAAACTAAAGAAAAGTAATGCAAGAAAGTACACAAAAAGGAAAATCAATCATAAAAATAATGTATAGTAGGTAATGCAAAATAATGGATGAAAAAAAAAATAGATCACAAAAAAGAAGCACAGAACAGAATACGGAACATAATGAAATCAAAAAGAGAGTCCTCCAGAGGATTACAATAAAAGTGACGTTTCGACTCATGTTACTCAATATCGAATGCACAATAGTTGGCAAAGATCCGTAAGTCGATAATAATGAGGCCCTCTGGGACCATGTTTATAAAAGCGAGACATCTGCAACACTCGACGAAAGGAAAAAAGGTAATCCCACGTCAAATGTAGTCGATTAAAGTGAAGATGCAAAACTGTAAAGTCACTGGAACGACATCTTCACTCCACACCCTCGTGCTTCAAACGAAAATGATGACGTATCATAAGCTATTAGATTTAATCATCCATGTTCCGTTGTTATTTGCACTAACAAAAAGTTTTGCGATACTGAGAAATGCTTTGCCATTTTAAATTGGTTGTATTACGCTGTGACGAATCCGGTAATAAATCCAGGAAGGGGGTGAAGAAAGATTAATATAGACCGCATGAGTCAGCGTTTAGTCAACTTTTTGGATCAATAACTGCACCCCGAAACGAGTGAATGGCCTAAAGAATATTTTAAATGGCTCATTTTATGTCAACGACACCAGTTTACATGCCTCTTATAGTTGATTGATATGGAGTTGATGCAAGAACTGGATAATTTCGCGTAAAAGATTCGTTGATAAACAATTTGTAGGTCAATAAAAATATCGTTACGCCAGAATTTGTCTTTGGAGCTAAACCGCAGACAGAGCCCAGGCTAGTCGATCGGTAGGCAATTTATAAAAATAACTTCTTTACATCCAGTCAATTTGCTAGAACATTAACGTGCGAGTTAACTGCTTCAGATATAATTTATAGGCAAGTTTTCAGTGTCAGTTGACGCCGGTTGTCACGTTTCCGCCAAAGACGTGGGTGACATTATTTAGAACTCTGCTGATTTTGCTCCCAGAAATAGATGGCGGGAAGCCGTTGACACGTATGGAAAACTTCGTTCTGAACGATTTGGAACCGCTTCATTCATGCCAATTTATGTAAGCGAGCGATAAAAAATAATTTAAACATTTTTATAGTGATGAAGACTGCGGCCTTGTTTTGTTCACACAAAATAATATCCAGTCAGAGAATTCTGATTTGAAGCTCCTATTCCATATATTTCGGGGCAAGAATTTTTATTGTCCGTTGTGAGTGAATTAGTGATGTTTATTGTTCGCTGATACAGTCTTTTTTGATCGCGAGCCGTCATCGTGTTTTCCAGCAAGATCCAACACTTTTAACATATCCTACACAAAAGTCCACCCACTGGCGGTACGGACACAGTTACACAGACAGTTTCGTGCGTCCTATTTTAACATAAGAATACAATGAACAAAAAAAAACCTGTAGACGCGTATTCTCGCATAGCAACAAGGAACGTTTATCAGAATACGTATAGTGGAACGTTATCAATCAGAGTTTCGTCATGGCCTCGATTCCGCCCACGCCCCGTCGTAATCTTGACTATTTACCCCGTTTCTTAATCCTACTTTGCCTCCAAACTAACCTGACCCCTGCACAATATGGGTTTATACAAAGCTAGGGATCACGCTAATTTGCTACCGAGACCAGCTAGAAAAGACCTATTCTTCCTTGAAAGAAGTCTGACGAAGGGTGTCATCGACTTTGGTTCTGATACAGAAAGCTTGCCCAGAATATCCCTTTTCCTGATTACGGCATCCATTGAGTTAGACTCTGATTATCGCATGTGCCCTCAATCGTCGATAATATTTATAAATAGTATAGCTGTACCCACAATAAATACTTCCGATTTTATCTGTATGGTAATTCTATTAAGCGTCTCTTGAATACTGTCTTGGTGGAGACATGGGAATGTCGTTATCATGCTTATAATCGCGGAGAAGTAAACTTCAACGGATGATCAATAATAATTAGTGTAAATTAGCATTGTGGAGGGGATCGTTCGACTATAAGAATTCCTTGAATTTATATAGAAAGTGGGAACCGTGTTTCTGTTTTATTAGTGAAGAAACAAATGAACGCGTTCGATTGTCCCATTTTTATTTGTTTATAAATTTTACAAATATTTAATCATTCACGATTTTAACTACTCCTTCTTTTTTTGTTCATAAAATAAAAATATTAATAACATCAGACTTCGGAAACTTTTGGTCAGGGTTTATTGTATTCTTTTTTGTCTGCCAAAATCTCGAAATATGGAAATATTCCGTTCACTTAGTTATGATAAAATAAATACAAATTAGATGATTATTTTTATCAATTCTAACATACTGGGTCGTGGTCGTGCCCCAGTTCAATACTATTATTCTCTAGTTCCACAGTGTACATTAAATGAGCCATTTTATTGTTAATAAATATAATTATGTCAGTTATTTTGCAAAGACGTTTCCTACTCCTAAATGTTGTTTTATATTTGATTATGTTACCTACTGATTCTATTTCTAACTAGAGATCGTATGCCAAAATCGCCAGACAGTTTAATTACAATTTTATATCCTCTAACCACACAGTCTGAAGTTAATTTAGTTAAACATTGTGTATATTATATTTCGTAACGGGGTCTGAGCACCTTAATAATTTAGTTTTAATATTTTAATATAATGTAGTTCTCTCATTTAATATTAATTTTGTCTGCAAGAACTACATCAAGTGGCATTTAAAACCATACCCCTACTACGGTTTTAAATTATGTGTTTTTCATTACAAAATAAAATGCAACTAATTATTTTTCTAAAAACTTAGGTAGGTATACAAATTATAAAAACATTCAACAATTAATATTAATGAACTGAATAATGACTGTTATAATTAAAAACATTTCCTGTGCATATCGAAGCGATTGCAGCGAAACAACTACATATACAATAATTTCGTCGACATGGCGCATTTTAGCACTTGCATGAATGAACAACGAAAAAAATTGACATATTATATTCATTTACGTCGAACAATGCGAAAATTACAAGAATCCGTATGGCGAAAATCGATAATGTAATTTCGGAAGATATCCACATAAACGGACTAACGAGTTTGTTTAATTGACGTCATTGCACAATCGTAGTTTTAATTAAAAGCCATAGAAACTGACCCGATGACACACATTCATACATTGAGTGGATTTCATTGTAGGAACAATAGGTGAATTTACCGTGGCAACAGACCGGCGCAGCTGAACAAATCGCTTACAATGCTTGTATAAAACCTTTCAGTACGTGTTCGGGCGAGTGTGACGCAAATAATTATTTTTATAACACTGGAATCCAAGGTGAATGTGAAGTGTTAAAGTTCAATTCACTTTTATGTACTTTTTATTCACACTAAGTCTGTTGTCTAGAACAATGGTCAAGTATGCATATAGATTTAAGCATAGAGTAGGATCATACTACGAATCTGCCAATGTTGTTCTGTATTTCATTCAGTTGAGTTCATGAGTAGGCTTGCAGAAAAAATATCGATATATCGATATTTTTTGTTCGATATATCGATATTTTTAGGCAATATTTATTAATTCGATATATTTCCAATAGCAACATTGTTGTCGCCACTGGCCTACAACCGCTAGGAATCGGAGCCGTAAAAAAGCTTTTTTTATTATCTGTGGTGTGACTTTACTTGTTTTGTGACTTTGCTCGAAAAAAAAAGGAAATATCAACAAGTGAGTGGGCTGAATAAATAAGCTAACATAGTTAATCAAACACAATAGAAGTTCATAAAAAAGTTTTTTTTTTTTCCATTTTCAAGGTGATTTTAGGGTAGGGATGCAAGAAGTGCCAAAAAAATCGATATATTGAAAAAAAGATCGATATTGATATTTTTTTTTAAATATCGATACTTTTTGGCACTTCTTGCATCCCCTATTCATGCGTCTAAGAAACAACGAACTGATTGAGATGACTTTAGGCGACTCTTTTTACATTCATATAGCACGGACCAGAAAGGTGTAGTTATATTTAAGATTGTGGTACAGACCATCAAACTGAACCACTTTCTCCAAGAGACCAACATCGGAATTGCGAAAAAATTATCAACGGTCCCATACAAAACTTCAATACCTACTCGACCCAAATGTATGGAACGGCTGATTATTTGTTCGCGATTTCGATGCTGGTCCCATCTTAACCCCTAATACGATACTTATTATTTAGTATTTAATTTTTATAAAATGATTAAATATTTGAATTCTGACGTAATTTATAAAAAAGTACATAATTATCTCTGCCTTGTCCTTGCACTGTGCTATCAGCCGAGGTCACGTAACATCCCATTGCAGATATCGTATTTTACGAAAAATTTATTTAAGTGTTCCTTATCAGTATTATCATTAGTGCTAAAGATCTACCGATTCACGTGCTTCAGCTCTTATGTAACGTACACGTGAGTTTATTATCTGTACTGATTACGTGAAAATTACATACCTTCGTCTCATTTTATGACAATTTTGAGACGGTACATTGCTCTCTGGCAAATTAATTAATAATTATCAGATGCCTTTTTTGAAGATACTTTTATTTAGACAAGACACACACCGAAGTCAAAATAGTTTTGTCTTTGATTGACAGTGTTTTGTCTATGGTTGACAGTGTTTTGTTTCTTCAAAACCGTTTTTAGTAGGAGACAACTTTGATGAACTATGACACCGTTTTGGTGCGAATGGGCGCGACAATTATTTTCATAGAGCGATAGTAAAGACATTCTAGACTCAGGTCTACGAACAGCCTTATGTCATAAGAAAAACAAATGACATCAGAAGTAATTTTAACATAACATTGTGCAATAGGTACCTTTTTACTTAAAAATATGCACAATCATTACAAGATGAATCGATTTTCCTTATTCGTCTACAAGAACTTGTCTTTAAAACTGGGGTTTTCTTGCCCACTTATTGGCCCTTTCATCGTTGAAACCATGAAATTGAGATCTAATGAAACTTCGAAACTATGTAACAAAAAGTGTTAAACAAATAGAAACGATAATCGAGTGACGAGTTCGAAAGTATCGATTCTTGTAATCGAGTGATTCATTCGTAGTCCACTAGACCACACAAAACAGTAAATTCTGTTTAACTTTAATAACCATTTACTAGTAAAACAAATATAGTTGTAGTACATGAATAATTATTTAACTGAGGCTACTGCGGCCCCTTTTATCGATGAGTTATCTATCGATAAACGGGACCACGTAACCAAAATTGAAGGCCGGGGAAAATTATCGATAATCGCATACACTGGACAGCTCATTGGGCGATAAGATTAAAAAGATTTATTTTAGGATACGTGTCAATTGTAGGGTTTTTGTTGGAGTTAATAATGAATACTGTGCAATTGTTAGGTAAGTCTTTAATTACCTTGTTAGAATTATCCTGTAGTGTTATCTCAAGGTCAAAGTAGGCTTCATCAAGCAAGGTAGGTACATAATATTGTTGATAAATATACCGTACTAGCTTTTTCCCCTTCTCGCGTGGAAGTCGGAAAGTATTCCATGGAAACGTACTAACTATTATAAACTATCTTTCAGCCTCATCCAAATCCTATTAGTAGCATATCATAATGATTGAATACCATCTTGAATTCATGCAAGCCTAGTACTTTTTGTGCCAAGTTTCAAGTTTATTAACTCAAGGAATAAGATTTTTTTATACAAACGGAATCCCCCCTTTTTGCCCCCTTAAAGGTGGTATTTTCAAAAAACCCCTTCTTATTGCTCCCCTACATTATAAAAGGAAGCTGTGTGCAAAATTTCACGTTCCTAGTACCAGTGGTTTTGGCTCTGCGTTGATATGTTAGTCAGTGAATCAGTTTCTCCTATTATATTTATAGATTGTAGACGAATAATATGGAATTCTATTCTCACCACCATGTAAAAAGTATGTAAGTTTATGGAAGCTTCTTCTTAGCATAGAAACAGTCGCATATGATGTATAACATCTGACATCTCACCTTGGTAAGCAACATTAAAGGGGCGGGGCCTCGTCCAGGTCATTTCTGACGGCCAACTCTAGCACCGCGCGCGCTCATTGGCCAAATGAAATAGCAGGCGCTTCCCCGGCTTCCTGTTACACACTTCCGTCCCTTTTCACGAAATCACTCCCACAGATTGAAGGAAAACGAGAGGAAAGATGTTACACATCAAAAGTCCGGCCTTCAAATATTTTACCAAGTTATGATAATAATAGGTTAATCAGTTACGGCTAGAAGCTGATAATAATATTATTTAATCTAGAACTTTTTAACTGGATTGACCCAGAATTACCGCTACGATACGATTAAACGCACAAAATCAATAATTTTATTTTATTATTATATTTCGTTACAGCTAAAGAAAATGAAATAAAATCATAAACTATACACGTGACAAATCTAATCAAATTTCTAGAATGTGGCGTTACTAAGGCCATTGATAACGCGAGTTTATTTTAAAAATAATTATTTTATTATTGATATAATAATAGTTATTACTTAATATAATTATGATGAATAGTGATGTCACATCATTGTCTGTACGATGATTATAATCGACGATTATAAGTCGTGATACTATTATGGTACTTAATAATTATTGGGTTTCTTTATATATAGGTGAATGTATGGTGTGCAATAATAATTCATTATTTATATTTACCGTTGCTGCAAGTGGTGTCTGGCGGCGTTTGGTAGGTACCTGTTAATAAAAAATATATTAATTATTAATATCTATTCATTTACTATTTAAAAAGACCAATTTAAAAGCACACATCATTGAAATCTTAAGACATTGAGTCATAAGATGGTGTTTTTCCACTGTAAACACCAGACAATACTCAATGACGTTCAGAAAGTCCGAGAATGTACCGGTAAGTGCAGCCAAAACCCTAAAACATTAACGATCTCAGTCTGTTTACAAACTAGCACTCATTAGACAACTACGCGGAACTCCGTCTACTCGAAATACTATGCGACCAGAACCCACACATACACACCGAGTAAACACAAAAGCTATTCATTCTATAACCCCCATTTTCCCTCCACTACTGCAGCCCACTAAAACGTTATAAAAAGTATACGTCAAAATGACAAGCAAGTACTACTCCATTACGATTTTCCCATTCCCTTGCATCCGACGCGCCGCGTAATGAAAAAAAAATCAATAAAGCCGCTGCCCGACCTCAGACTGGGAAACATGAATACAATCTCCATTCAAAGAGTACAAGCACTGCGCACGCACACTTGCAGCCGCTGCAGCTGATTGCAGCGCTCACACGCGTCGTACACTCGGAGCCACGCACACACTCACACAATACTACGATAGTACTATAATGAGTACTATAAACGGCGCTTCATTTTCCGACCTAACTTGCAGCCTACGTATCCGAGCGCCGGTGTTCCCCGACAACGTAAACCCAACCTTGTGACGTTTCACATCGATACAAAATCGCGTAGCAACGTCTCTCCTATGAAAATTGTATTTTATATTTTACAATCAAGTGCAACCAGTCCAGAATCAACTTTGTGTAACGTAGATAAGGTTGAATATGGTTAGTAACAAAGTTTGTAGATAGGATGTTAGTATCCGCTGGGTGTATAGTGAGACGTCTGCCGAGTCAGACGTGTCTATTTATAGATAGCGATTAAGTTTAGCGCTCGGTGCAGTTAATGACTGCAGGGAGGCTCGACAGTTGTGAAGTTGTGCCATCGACTGCTGGTTTCAGTTTAATCGATTGTTTATGTAGTGGTTAGACGGCTCCCCGATGAAGTTGTATTAGTTGCCAACTCATTTTTGCTAGGTCGATTTTTTTGTACTGCATGTGGCCGTTTTGTGGCGAAAATTGAGGAAAATTCCATTTATGTCTCGATTAACCTCAAAAGATTATGAAACTTATTTATGCTTATTGGAACGAAGTTCTTTATTGGAACGAAATTCTATAACGCGGTTTGTAGACTTTCAGAAATCGTCACGCTAAAAAGTGTTAATACTTGCAACTGCCTTCTTCTAATTCAAAGAGAAAGATAGATAGAGAGAGAACGCCGGCAGAAAAAAGAAAAGAGTAGAGTGATAACAGTGTCGTGGGATAAAATTGTACACATCGGCCCAAGTACACTGCATTCCGGAGAGAGAAAGTGTGAATTTGGTCAAAATGAAAATCAAAGATGGCGGCTCCGACAATTTTAAAATTTTTCA
Source organism: Agrochola lychnidis (assembly GCA_963680765.1). Lineage (NCBI taxonomy): Eukaryota > Metazoa > Arthropoda > Insecta > Lepidoptera > Noctuidae > Agrochola > Agrochola lychnidis. The sequence continues at coordinate 21,413,608 of OY796866.1, forward strand.
TCATGGATATCGTTTTCATGGTTTTCAAGGGTGCAAAAGCCGATAGTGAGGTCAAAATGAAAATCCAAGATAGCGGCTCTGAATTTTTTTATATTTTTCGTGATGGGTGTCGTTTTCATAGTTTTCGAGGGTGCTAAAGCCGATAGTGAGGTCAAAATGCAAATCCAAGATGGCGGCTGCAAACATTTTGTTTTTGTTTTAAATCATACGTGAGAAAGAACTTCGTTCCTGACGGGGGTCCCACGACTGCACACTTTTTTTTTATGCTTTTCGCAGAAATGTCATCATGAAAATGTTCGCTCGGAAACACATTGTGGTAATTTTCTAGTTAATAATTTTCCGACAATTCTGGCGTTAGAGAGGTCTGTTCATACAATTCCTTGTAGTAACCAGGTATTCAACACACCTTTGCAGTTATCCAGCGGTATCTTAACATTTACTGTTTACCTGTACCGTACGAGAAATGTTAACCAAGATCCTTTGATAAAATAATGCATTTCAACGGGATGATCAGAGAAATACTCCGTGATTTAACATGAACAGAAGTTTGTCTCTTACATCATCAAATTATCTCCTCTCCTGTCCTTATTCTACTACATTTGGGGTCAGCGCAGCACTTCTTTTTGAAGAGAAAACTTCTTTAGGCGCGTTGGGCATTTTTGAGATGGGACTAAACCATTGATTTCGCGACCTGTTACCGACACCGTGGAGTAAAAGACATCAACGCATTGATTACCGTGGTGCGTGGAGTAAAAGACATCAACGCGTTGATTATCGCGGTGCCGATTTTTTTTTAAAGTTTTCACTTCTGTCGGCACTCCCGGAGTGCCACTGTTTTTTTCTTAGAATGCTTCTGTTATTTCTTTATACTTATCTTTATTATTTCAGGATTTGCTTCTTTCCTGGCCATAAGATTATCTTTCACACAATCTCATTTTTGCACGACTCATAATGCGTTAGAGAGTCGAAAAAATTGTTTTTCCGCCTTTCTATTGTTACATTCCTGCCTACACAGAACCTACTTCATTTATATACCATTGTATAGATCATTTAATGGGATTAATTCTGTACTTTTCAAAAATAGATTTAATGCAGCAGAAACGAAAAAAACATCAAAAGTTTAAAAAAAATCCCATTAATCAAGTATGAAAACCTGAAAACATTATTAGCTTGCGAAAAATCAATCACTTGTGTCTTTTTTTGTGACACACTTGATTCATTTCAGCCATAGGAGGAACCCTAAAATGGCTCTTTTATTCAAAGTAGTATTTTTTTTATGCGATCAAATGAGCATATGAGTTGAGTACAATTGAATTTTCCAAAAAAAAAAAACTTGTTTTCTTACAGCTATCCAAAGGAGATGTTTCATTTTCGGCCATAAAGTGTACGTTAATGTAAAAAAAGGAAAAAATTCCACGAATTGAGGAAAAATATTCTTTCCTGTTTATTCTCCTGATTACTTCGGCACAAAAAATAATAGTTTAACAAATTATTGCCATATTCTATTCATCATGGCGTCGTTTTACTTGCATACTGCTTTCGTCCAGAAATCATGTTACATTTTAACATAATAATATCACGTAGACGTCATTTAAATAAATATGAAAGGCATGTATTTCTGTACTATTTTAAGATAGCTATCTTATACAACTTTTTTGATTAATTAGAAAGTGTGATTCATCATAAAAATAAAAAACTGCTTTAGTGGATTGTAGATTTGTAGGTACTTCTGGACGAAAATGGCTAGCTGTCGATGGTCGTATTTCACTTGACAAACGTCAAACATTTTCGGTTTTTATTTTGTGCCCAAAAAGTATTAGATATTATGGAAAAAAACAGTTTTTATTGTATTTAGGGGTTCGTTTCCCAGGTTTTCTAAAGTGTACATGTTATGGCCGGAGTCCCATACAAAAATGAAACGTCTCCTTTATAATACTTAAACTTTTACATAAGTTTTATTTTGCATATTCACGGAAAATTACAACAGATTCATTATAAATGTTCAATAATACGTTAAGCATAGTAATCAATGAAAACAGCGTAAGGTTACCAACACATTGGCCTACATTCGATAACTCGTAATCACCGAGGTTGCGCAAGCGCAGGGCGCGATGACAAAGATACGCGATCATTATCATAGAACTAACTGATATGTGTTAGTAAAGAAAACATTTTGTTAGCATAGAAAACCAAGGATTTTGTGTTCTCTACTATGTTAAATATATGATATCAATCTGCGAGAGCTGATTCTTGTGAAAGAATTTTCCAAAACACAAAATTTAATGTAAATAGGTAGGATATATCTAAGTTGTAAGAGGCGAAAAGTCCAAAACGTCCATCGTCCATGGTGTCAAAGATGATATGTCTAGTAAGGGTTAAATAACAACTGATAGAGATGTATACACGGAGACAAAATACAGCGCCAACCCAAACAAATTGGGGTGAGGTCAGGTGGATGATTACAATGACAATCAAGATGAAGGGACTCAAAAAGTAAATCCTACAAAGAAAGATTAGCCCTACTACAACTTCAAAATATTATTAAAAAACTACGAAAAGATCAATCTAGAAAGAAGTGTAAAAAGATCCCAGATCCCATCAGACCCCGTAGTTTCCCTAACACCCATGGGAGAATGGCACAACATTACATATTCATGTCAAGTACGAAGCTCTTAAAATTGCAATAGTGCATGAATAATGATGGGTTGTTGGACCGCCGTTTACCGACATCAAGTTTTTGCATTTCCTTCCATTATAGCCACAAATTGTGCGGAAAGATAAGCACTTAGTTCGCACTGTTTTCATTCAATCCTTAGTTACAAGCGCCTATTGAATAATTTCTCACGAAAATGTATCATGGAAATATGGTGGAGGAATTTCTTTTATCCTAGGTACCGTTTTACTGTATCAGCTGGAATGGGTCCATTTCTTGGTATGTAGGTATGCTGGTCTTTGAGTTCTAATACCACACTGATATGTTTCTGATATTACCAGGAACGGATGCCGTTTGATTATTATAATATTACATGGAATCAGAGGAATTGAGAGAACAGATCCGATCGTTGTGGATATCTATTTAAAAGCCTTAGTCCAGCGGAGGACGTGTTCGGGCTGCTATCAGCATAATATTATGACGATGATATTCATGGAAACCTGCTTTGCATAGCTCTTTGTTGTACTGTAAAGAAAGATCTTCATCTACGATTCATTCACCTGAAATAACCCCTGTTCGCTTTGCTACACCTACGTCCACAGAATACCTATTATTTCTGCTGTCCACAGGGCAAGTTCCAATACAAATATTGAAACATTCAACGTCTGCCAACACAAGAATTTTCCGATTTACTGTGGCCTCGACAGACCGGTGGATATTAACGAATTACGGCCCTCGGTAACAGAGTAAAATACCTGTACCATTAAAAATAACATGAAAATCGAAATCGATTTAAATCATACACGTTGATTATATAAACGTTTAATTTGTCTCGCTTCAAGCAGTCGAATAGGTTAAAAGATTATTATAGAGATTCAATGCTTATTCATGGTCACGCACGATGAAATAGTAGAAATTGGGATATAAATAATGTGAGAGATATGCATGTCACACAGAATTAAAGTTTAATATCGAAAGAATAATAGCTCATTCTCGATAAGTTGCACATACCAATATTTTTATACTTCTTTATTCACTTCATAAAATTCCTCTGATTGTAATAAATCTAGGTGACAACGCTCTACTTCTAATTTAATCTTTTTAATCGAATCACAGCTAATAAGATCGCAGTGACATTCTTTCTGATTCTCTAAAACGCTGGTGTTTTCATCCTCCTCAAAACTCGACTTCATACTTGGATATTTTCAAATGTTTCGGTAAAATGAGTTCAACACTGAAAACATTTGTAGCTATAAACACAACATACGCACTAGCATACACAGCTAATAAGTTCGCAATGACATTCTTTCTGATTCTCTAAAACGCTGTTTTCATCAACCTCGACTTCATATTTGGATACTATCAAACGTTTGGGAAAAATGAGTTCAACACTGAAAACATTTGTAGCTATAAATACAACATACGCACTAGCATTATCGTTTGACCCCAACCTAGACCCAGTGCCGATACAATACACCTTTGTCCCAGTCGGCAAACGTCATAAAAACAATATTGAAAATTGTCCTTTCTATATTTCTATCACAAATACGGTTCGCCCTACTTGTTGCACTAATCATATCCGTTAGCATTGTGAACAAATATATGACAATTGAAGAGGCCTGAGCCACACTATGCCATTAAGTCGTTGCCTCTAAATGATATATGCGAGGCCAACATTCAAATGAGCTTGAAGACTCGTAGAAACTACATGATTCAACTGTGATTATTTCTTTGTTTTGTTAGAAGTGACTTGTAATGAAACTGCTGACTCAAGGCAAGCAAATACATGGCTAAAATCAGTCTCCAAAGTTGGTGGAGTGCAACACGGTACTGTTAAAATGCCGCCGATGCCTAGGTTTACTGCAAACGGGCATTAGTATATTTTAAGAGATAGCCCGTAGTCGCTAGACTTCAGTCCCCGTTAGGAATCTTAATAAACAATAGTACCTAGCCTCAAGAATAATATAAACCTGTTCCACTGAGAAGCGTCAGGCCGACTGCGAGTGGGCAAACGTGATGAATCTCGACATGCAATCTGGAGAGCCATAACAATGTGTGAAACATGTGCGTACTATAGGATATCTACTGAACCTGTCGACGTCAGCTCACGCCCTTCATAACGTCTCACGACTTCAGCGCGATCTGTCACGTCACCGCCATTTTTAGGGTTCCGTTAAAAAACGGAACCCTTATAGATTCGTTATGTCTGTCTGTCTGTCTGTCTGTCTGTCCGTCCGTATGTCACAGCCACTTTTTTCCGAAACTATAAGAGCTATGCTGTTGAAACTTGGTAAGTAGATGTATTCTGTGAACCGCATTAAGATTTTCATAGAAAAATAGAAAAAAAAACAAATAATTTTGGAGTTCCCCATACTTAGAACTGAAACTCAAAAATTTTTTTTTTCATCAATCCCATACGTGTGGGGTATCTATGGATAGGTCTTCAAAAATGATATTGAGGTTTCTAATATCATTTTTTTCTAAACTGAATAGTTTGTGCGAGAGACACTTCCAAAGTGGTAAAATGTGTGTCCCCCCCCCTGTAACTTCTAAAATAAGAGAATGATAAAACTAAAAAAAATATATGATGTACATTACTATGTAAACTTCCACCGAAAATTGGTTTCAACGAGATCTAGCAAGTAGTTTTTTTTTAATACGTCATAAATCGTAAACTTATCGTTACTTGCTGCTACGGAACCCTTCATGGGCGAGTACGACTCGCACTTGGCCGCTTTTTTTAATAAACAGTTTTATTCAACTTTGACGTGTATACAAGGCAATCTAGATAACGCAGATTAAAATTGTGGAAGTAGTTGAGTTACGTCAGTGATTGTTTGGCTTGAGCAGTTCGCTTGACTGCTTTTACGATATTTTGTTTGTCAAGTACTTGCTAATTGGCTAGTGCAGTACCCTGAGTTATCTACTGGTTTAATATACTTCTTTCATGTGTAATGCTGTAAAGTTTTACAACTTTCTAACGTAATAGATCTTTCATGTTCTTCGATTAACATATCGATTTGCGAATAGTACCCGCTTTCGAATTTTCTACTTTTTAATGGTTATCTGCTATATTTTCATAGTTCAAGACTATTGGTTGCAGAAGTTAACAGCTATTAACCACTAGGAATCTTGCATTCCCAGAAAACAAATTAACAGAGTCAGGGAACGGAGTCCATGCGACCTTTATCGAACAGCACTAAAAAAAAGCGGCCAAGTGCGAGTCGTACTCGCCCATGAAGGGTTCCGTAGCAGCAAGTAACATTCAATGAAAGGTAAATTGCGGTTTACGATTTATGACGTATTAAAAAAAAAACTACTTGCTAGATCTCGTTCAAACCAATTTTCGGTGGAAGTTTACATGGTAATGTATAATACATCATATATTTTTTTTAGTTTTATCATTCTATTATTTTAGAAGTTACAGGGGGGGGGGGACACACATTTTACCACTTTGGAAGTGTCTCTCGCGCAATATCATTTTTGAAGACCTATCCATGGATACCCCACACGTATGGGATTGACGAAAAAAATTTTTTTGAGTTTCAGTTCTAAGTATGGGGAACTCCAAAATTATTTGTATTTTTTCTATTTTTGTGTGAAAATCTTAATGCGGTTCACAGAATACATCTACTTACCAAGTTTCAATAGCATAGCTCTTATAGTTTCGGAAAAAAGTGGCTGTGACATACGGACGGACGGACAGACAGACAGACAGACATGACGAATCTATAAGGGTTCCGTTTTTTGCCATTTGGCAACGGAACCCTAAAAACCCATAGTTATTATTGTTATCAACTACTACTGTGTGGTCGAGTTCAATAGAAACATATCTATTATCAAACTTCCTGATACTATAGGCAGAATTACAAAGCGGTACCTATGATCAACGGATGCTGGTTGATAATGAGCTGGAATAACATTTCGACCTTACAATATTGCTCAATTAGTCAGTTTGGCGGTCGACGTGGTATTACGTCACCGGGGTTTGCGGTCACCAACCCGCTGGCAGTGGTGATACCACCCTTTTTGGGGAGAAGCCCAGCTATAAATGTGGTTTTGGCTAAAATATGGATAGTACAGTAATTAATTAGTTAATCTGATCTGATTTTCTGTTCATGTATTCAAATACTTTGCAGAAAAAACTTTTTACAAAAAAAAAAAAACAACCGACTTCAAAAAAAAACACTACAAAGTGAAAAATAACTTTAATTTCGGAAGTCGGTGTCTTTGGTTTTTAATTTTCGTTCTTTGTCACCGACTTCCGAAATTAAAGTTATTTTTCACTTTGTAGTGTTTTTTTTTTGAAGTCGGTTGTTTTTTTTTTGTAAAAAGTTTTTATTTTTCACTTTTTAGTTGTGATACCTACCCCACACAAATTCGAATACCACTACCAGCTATGTAAATAACAGTGACAGGAAGTTATCATAATATCATCCACATACTGAGGAAAAAATACGTATTATTGAAGCTAACTCAAAAACTACCCAAGCAAAGTTAATAAAATTTATATGGGACCACCTCTGAAGTATGATCTACCAAACAAAAAAAGGACCATCAAAATCAATGCATAATTGACGGAGTAATCGCGTAACAAACATACAAAAAAAAAAAACATACAGTCGAATTGAGAACCTCCTCCTTTTGGAAGTCGGTTAAAAAACAGCACACATTACAATGTTGCTCAACAAAGCGATACTGCAGCAAAATAAAGAATTACTTCATATGCAAATTACTGTAAATTGATAAGTATTCTAGCGTCATAATAATATTGCATTCTTGTTGAATACCGGAAAGGAACTGACATTCCGATTCACATTTCAGTCATAGTTCAGATTAGCCTTGGTTATTGTCTAATGACCATACAAGTAAATCGTTTTAACAAGTGGTCAATTATTCAGAATAGCATAGTCATCCTATAATGTTCCCACTGCTGGGACATAGACCTCCTCTCTGTGAGAGGGAGTGGGCGGTAATCCACGCGGGCCCATTGCAGTGCGAGTCTGTGTATGTCTGGGGGCCTACCACTAGCTCAAAAGCAGTATTATTTTAATATTACTTCAGTGGGAGAAAGAGATGGAGCTATACGTCCTGTAGAGCTCCATCTAATTGCCACACTGAAGTAATATTAAAATAATACTGCTTTATGAGCTTGTGGTAGGCCACCTAATGTCTTGGAATTTTTGGTTCTGGGACATGCCGGTTTCCTCACGATGTTTTCCTTCACCGTTTTGAGAGCAGTGGTGATGAAATAATTTACGCAAAGTAAAGTGCCTGTCAAGGTTCGAACCTACGATATAACTCGTAAGTAGCGGACGATACCACTGGACCACCACTGCTCTATTTCAATTATCAATTATTTCGAATAATAGTAAATAATTGAGAATGCACAAACAACTGGCAGCAGAATTAATAGAATTTTATTTAAAGAGACACATGAAAGTCGAAATCGATACGTCTAAAAAGGGGTTTTAATACTGAGATGACGATTGATAGAGATGTCATGTACGGAAGAAGACCCCAAATAAATTGTGATAACGGTATCGCTAGGAAGATTTACACAACAATGCTGTGGGAATGATGTTGAACAATTCATAACTATCCCTTAATTTGTCAACCTCATCTAAATTAAAACGTGTTGAAACATTTAAATCCCCACACAGAATTTGTTATCCATTGCAGTAGGTTAAAGTTAAAATCAAAAATAATAAAAAATGTATCGCGTAGTCCGCTGGGAGCTTTAAATATTATAGTCGGGGAGTCAGCGAGGCGGCATGAATGCGCAGTGCGGCGCTATCGTCGCATTGACACTGATAACGGATGCTGTGTGTACGTCATCTCTCCGATTAGATTCTGAACAGATTAGAGGCTGTGATTTTACTTGGTAGATTGTGTGTTTACTTGAAGAGTCGATTTGTAGTTTGTTGCTGCTATTTATGGAGGAATTCTTTGTAGTATTAAATTTTTCAGGAGGATCTCAATTTTTTTTAAAATCATTTTAATATAACGACCTAGACACGTACCGCAATGGTTGGATTGAGATGGCCCTGGAAAAGGATGCTTGGAAGGATTTGGGAGAGGCCTTTGCTCAGCAGTGGGACAGTGCAGGCTAAAGTAAAAAAAAAATATAGTTGTCTTTGTCCATGCTAGTACTACATAATCTGTGTCCATGCTACAAACTATTGTCTATGACAAACGAAGAGACGCAGACGCGGACGATTCAAAGGCGATCTTTTGCCCATGAGGAAACCACCAACGCAAATGAAACTCGATATAAAATACTCACTAATTACATAACTTCATAACAATCAAGATCGTTAACAATTCTAACACTGCAGTGTTGACGATCATTGATCATTAGTTGTAATTGTTTAATATATAAATAAACTAAGGTCTTATAATCATCAGTCAATCTTCCGCGTACTAAACCTTCGACTAATCGTTTTCCTTATAAAACTGGTTTACTAAACAAATTGCAATGTTATCTTGACATATCTGCAATGGAATGATCGATTTTCATCTTCATTTTGAGATTGATTTGGGTAAATATGACCCAATCTAAAAAACCTACATTAGTTAATGTCGGTGAAGAATTTGGTATCCAAATTGCAAAAAGTCCAAGACATTATGTTTCGGTCTCGGAAAATAGCTATTGAACTTTTACTAAGTCAAATTAAGCTTTAACTGCGTGTAGGAAGGAACAAACTGAAAGAACACACTGTAAGGTCAGAACTTCAGAATTCCGAAAATGTTGCAACTTGTGAAACCTTAAGCCCCAGTACACCTTGAGCTCGGCCAACGGGCAATACACGCATATCAAACGGCAAATCACGTAAAAAGGTCCAGTATACGTTGGCCGAGCGACGAGCTCGCCCAACGTGTACTCGGATTGCCAAATTCTTTACCTGTAATGTTACAGTTTCACCGACGCTGCGCGCTCGGTCAACGGGCTCGCCCAACGTATACTGGACCTTTTTACGTTATTTGCGTGTATTGCCCATTGGCTCGCCCAACGTGTAGGTACTAGGGACTTTAGAATATCGTATTGCCCAATAATTAGGTTGCTTGTGATCAAATGGCAGTATCTCCTAGAAAAATATTGATAGAGCTGAATATAGTCATACTAGAAGTCGACCCAAACATGGGAAAATTATAAGCGGATTATTGTACGAATCCAATATCCCACTATCCACAGCAATGCACTGAAACAAACTCAAGAAAATGGCGCTACACAGTTCCATTACACGGCAATCGCTTCCATCATACCACGTCACGGCTGCGACTCAATTAAGTACAGTATCCCCTTATCCATCACTAACAAGGCCCACAAACACATAATACCTACTTAACCGACACCAACAGGCAACAGTGCACGTCACGCAGCCATGATCCAAATAATATACACCGTGCATTGTGGATATTATTATATTCTTTTTTTATACACATAATAAGTCAATTTTGTCCACCATGTTTATTTTGAGGGCGTTAAGGTGCCACTAGTCGACGGCTCGAACTCGTTGGTGGCGTAGCTAATATGCATGCTATTTAGTTCAGTTATTTATTTATGTAATTTTTATTGAGAGGAGCTCGTGGCTAAGTAATAACAGCCACACGGTTCGATCCATCAGGTTAAATTACGCTTGCCGAGGTTGGTCTGTGGATGAGTGACCATCTTAACATTCCGAGACTCCTCCGTGCCTCGGAAAGCACGTTAAGCCGTTGGTCCCGGCTGTCATTCGTAGATCTTTGACAGTCGTTACGGGTTGTCAGAAGTCCGAAAGTCTGACAATCAGTCTTGAACCAAGGGGTATCGTGTTACCCAGTTACTGGGTTGTGGAGGTCAGATAGGCAGTCGCTCCATGTAAAATATGGTATTCAGCTGCATCCGGTTAGACTGGAAGCCGACCCCAACATAGTTGGGAAAACGCTAGGCAGATTTTATCATTTATTTATCTGATTTTTATTTATTTATATATTTAATTATTTATGTAGTAAATTAGACGATGATTTATAACGATAACGAGCGCGTAAAATTTCATGAACAGACCTTGGGGCGTTTAGATATTATGGAAGAACTACTGGATGTACCAATCTACTTAAAATAAAATTATTTAAGCTTTTAAATAAATTAACTTTCCCTGTACGGTTTCTATTTTGCGATTTTCATAGCACATAAGTTATTTATTTACGCCCAAAGATGAGTTAAAATTAGTGTTGAAGTATAGAAGTTTCGACGCTCATAACTTCCAAACCTATTTTTTTTTTCAATTCTGCTTCCATACAGAGCTGTATTCCATTTGAAATAAGATTAGACATTTAAACAAACCTTTTTTACAGTCCGTTCAACCGATTCTGACTTCTATACCGTAGGCATAAGCATGGCAATAAAAGCAAAAAAGTGGTTACAATACCAACTGTTTACTGCAGCTACCATTTGTCATGCCGCCAACGCAATAGAAGTCAAAATTGATTGAACGGACCGTAAAAAAGGTTTAGTTAAATGTCTAATCTTATTTCAAATGGAGTATAGTTAGTGACAAGACAAATTGATATAATTTTCATTTTTGAACGTACACCGTCAAACAGACGAGTAATCACCATAATACGTTTGTATGGAAGAATGACCGACTAGTGTACCCTTAAGGACTGGTCCTTAATTTATATTAAATTATTTTGTTATTAGTTTTCATTGGTTGTTCACATATGTAGTTATTTTTCATTTAACAAATAAAGTAATGATGGGTTTGAGTTATAATGTGAGTTTATGAATGAAGTGAATTGACGGTCAATAACGTAAGGTCTATTTGTAACATTATTTTTAATTGATGTTATTTCCACTTAAACAAACATCACATTTATGCAAGTGTAAATAAAATTGATTTTAGACTGACTAGTACTGTTGAAAAAGTCATAAAAAATATGAAGTTGTAGCGCAAACTGAATCTTATATGTAGACATTACAGTTGTTTTTCGTAAAACTCGTGTTTGTTTACATATTTGGCAAATAAATTGCGAACGCAGATTAGGTTGTTATTTTTGGTGGTACTAGCGACCCGCTCCTGCATCTTAGGGTTTTTAGGACTTGACAAAACATCGAGATTATTTATTACATATTTTTATTTTACGTAACTTTAATATAAATGTATCACACACAAACCTTCCGGAATAAATTCTCTAAACGATGATGAAAACCGCATCAAAATCCGTTGCGTAATTTAGAAGAACAACGCCGTCACACAGACAGACACTAAATGCGACTTTTATTTATAAAATGTAGATTAATACAAAAATACAGGGTTAAATTTAAATAAATGGCGAAATTTTATATGCGTGACGGATATCGATACCTACCGTACCGAATCATGATAATGATACAACAACCCTGTATAATGAAATTAATGAAGTTTCTGATATCGATGAGATCTTTGTCAAAATTACTTCGGAAACGTGTTGTGTTTCCCTTTCAATGGTGGAATCAGCTTTCAGAAACTACATATTTTCAAAATTGTACATATTTAAAAAAACAACGGTGGCACTCCGGGAGTGCCGACAAAAGTGAAAACTTGAACAATTTTATCGTGCAGGAAATCTTGTATAGAACACTGGTCCGTAACCCTATCTAAATAAAGAGCACAATCGCGTTTACCCAAAAAAAACTTCTTAAACCTTTAAAGTGAAAATACTTGCATAGAACATTGATCCGTAACGTAATATAAATAAAGAGCACGATCGCGTTAACAAAAATGAGGTGTCGGAAACGGAGTCGCGAGTTCAATTGTTTTTCTCATCTCAAAAATGGCCGACGAGCTTAAAGATTCACGTCAAAATCTTTTTTTTTTCCAATATCCACAACTCATTTTTTTTCGATAAAATTGAAAGTGAAGAAATTAGACCCAACATCATGTTATTCCTACAGGTCGAAACAGAAAATTACCACGTGTAAACAATCTCACCTCGAGATTGACAAATAAACATACAAAAATTATGACCTGTACCATACTTTCGACAATAAAAAAACAAGTCAATAACTACTTGTTTACAACCGAAATCAAGTATCCCATTCAACAGTTATCATAAACATTTTTGACATATTTAACGTAAATCGTAACAAAAAACGTAAAATCTTTATTGTATCGCAAATATTATGACCGAGTTAAATCTACACTTAAACGAGAAAAAGGCACAACAAATACATAAAAAAAATTGAATTGAAACAGTCAACGGAATAATTTAAAAAAGTCCATATTTTAAGATCAATTATTTAGTTTAACAATGACATTGATTACTGAGTGGTCAATATTCTTGATGACGATTTCTCTTATTTAATAAACACTTTGTTTATTTTTTTACTGACACCTTTCAATTTTAAGTTAAATTTTCATTTCAATTACATTAACCTAAATAATTGGATACTTTGAAAACGGATTCAATATCATGATAATTATTTTCAGAATTAATTAAATCAGACAAAAATGTTGTTCAGATGTAACATAAATTGATTGCAACAGAATCAATACCAGATGAATTGGTTTCAAACACAAAGAATTTATTTCAATTAAACCAATTAAAAGCACTTTTGAATTGTCAAGGGGTCAGTCAGAAAGATGAAGCTAGTTGCTCATTCCAAAGGGTAGAAGTTCCTATGGACAAGAATGGACAAGAAACTCAAAATATTGGTTACATCATTCATGTTGAAATTATACATGGAAGAACGATGTAGAAAGACGTGCACGTTAAAAGCATAGTAAACAACATTCTCTAGCACAATCTTCATTAACAAATTATTTGTAAAAATAATTTTACAAAAAAAAAGGAACATTCCCACGACACACTACCCCAATTTGGCGCCCAAAAGAAACGTTTCATTCACAACACATGCTCGTCTGCGCCACCCTTAATCATCAAACTGTCATCTGCGAGGTGGTCCGAAAAAACGAAATAAATCTCTTCGAAGCTAAAAAATTCACTTAGCACTTTATACATTCATAAAAGTGTACAAGGAACTAAGTTCTGCCATCGAAACGGAGTTATTGTGAGGTTCGGTCTCCATTGCTGCCTCTGAACGTGTTAATTTGGAGATGTTTCCTTGTACAGGATAGATGTAGTACGAACTATTTATACTTGTAGTGATCCGTGATGAAGGAGGGTAGGGTGCAGGTCAATAACGGGTCTCGTTGAAAAAACTTAGCTCACGACTCCCGAGTGATTGGTGGCTATGAAAAAATGTACCAAGACAGATACCAAGAATCTGACGGGTTCCGTAATTACTGTATGAATATTCAACGACATTAACAAAGTCGTTCCAAAGAATTATTGGTATGCTTAGAATTTAATTGGGACTTTGTATCGAATTAAAATACAAGAGACGTTAATTAGGGAAAAAGAAAATGCATCTGCGGACTGCTAATAAAGATCAGGGGAATGTAGATGTAGGCACGCATGTAAAAACTTTTATGTGATCTATTAATCCAATGACTTTATTAGGAGAGATTTAGATATCAATAGTAATTAGAAGAAGAAGAAAATAAATTGATTTGACACAGGTTAAGGCACACAGTTTTCAAAAACAAAAAACAGAAAAAACAAAGAAAGCTTAAAACAGTACCTATTGTGTGCTTCACGGCTGCGACAAATAGGCCCAGTTCAGCATAAATGCCAGACAACTAGTGCCTGACGCTGGTTTTCAACTGAACCTTATGTTACGAGTACGTCTTACGGATGTAAATCAGTTTTATAGTGTGTTATTAATGCAGCTGCACTTTAGAACTTTAAATGAATTAATTTAATTAATACAATCACCAGAAAAAAAATCAAAGAGTCAAAGGTAACGAATAGAGCTTACACTGAAACATGACACCTAATTACATCACTGCCCTTAAAGATACAGGAATTTTCTAGTTTGTCGTCTCACTCATCTGTAATATCAATTCCATCTTTTATTGAAACAATACTGATGTTACGAGTACATAGGCTAAGTTTTTCGTAAATAAATGGTTACTAACTTACATACTTGTTTTTTCGTCTATAGGGAAGCTCTTGGCCTGCATCTCACCTTATAGTAAGTGACGATCAGGCCGAAGGTGGAAGCGAGCTTCACCCGGAATCCCCAACCAAAGAGGAACTGGCCATCTAACCTCTAACTGCCGAAACACAACAATGCTGTTAACATTATTATATCCGTTTCAGTAAAAGTCGTACGAAACCCCAAAAACTATTGAACTTTAGCGAAAAAAAAAGCCTGGCTTCCACGAAGCGTCTCGCATCGTGATTGAATCTTTCATCTGAGGCAGACATAAATAGATGTATAGTTACTTAATAGTTTTTATAGTTTTATGAAGGCTTATTAGTTTTTTTTTTTTTTTTTTGACGGTTCGGAGATGTTCACCGCTAGAAACTAAAGCCGTGGTCTCATCTGAATCATGTTTTTTGAATAACGGAGTATGACAATTGATTTGGTGTTGATGAATGTGGAGTTTTCCATTGATCGTGATGTTTTAGAGATCAATTCGTGTTGATAGAAGTCGTGGCTGCTAAAAACCGGACGGGTCGATGGTAGGTTAAGCTATGCTTACAGGCGGTCGGTTTGTGGATGGGTGACCATATCGAAACCCCTCCGTGCCTCGGAAAGCACGTTAAGCCTTTGGTCCTGGCTGTCGTTCGTAGACATTTGACAGTCGTTACGGGTGGCAATCTTACCAAGGGATGTTACCCAGTAACTGGGTGTGGTTGATAGGCATTTGCTCCTTGTAAAATATTATTCAGCTGCATCCCATTAGACTGGAAACCTCAACATAGTTGGGAAAAGGCTAGGCAGATTGATTTTTAGAACGATTGTCTTGTCTTGTTGTTGTCGTGAGTGCGTGCTTAATTTGATTATATGAACAAAGGAACTTGAGAGTTGAGATATTCAAACCTTTTTCCCCTTAAACGCACTTTGATAAGAAAATTGCGTTCATTTATAAATTATAATGTAGACAAATTTAAAAGACATCTTACTTCCGGTTCCGATACCTGTTTCTAAAGATCCTCTTAGAAGAGAGAATAAAATATCTACCCTTTATAATTCAAAAAAATTAGAATCGTAAAGAGGGTTGCACTGAATAAAAATTATACAAATTATACAGTATCTTTTAATCCCATTGAATTAAAAGGATAAAGGGTATTATATCCATAACATTATACGTAAAGTATACATTAATACTAAACACTAGCGGATATCCGGTTTTTTAAATCGATCCTGCAGTCCCACGCCCACAACGAACGAAAGTAAAATATTTTTTATCGATAACATTACAAAATTAAACTCTCCATGTTACATTTATCTGTTGAAGAGCGTCGACAGTCGGAAACAGATCTTATCGAATTGAGCTTCGTTTACAATTGATTTTTTGTGGTAAAAAATACTTCCACATTTCTACCTGCGTTTGCGCAAACAGCTTTCGGAAAGAGTCCTTTGACGAGATCGCGTTAGTGGAAACCTCATTGCTCTCGAACCGGACACAACAGTAAATTAATGGCGAGAACAGCATTTATCTAACACCGATTGTCAAAACACGCACACAAATCAAATCCGTCAGTGACCACAAGACAGCCGCGACAATGGAACTTCCGCTCCTAAAACCGACAAAAGCATTAATCGCTCCGGTCGGAGTCGGACCAAATCAACCGTATGTTGTGGTAGGCCCTCCATTGTTATCGTGACACATTATTTTTTTATCAACGGGTCGTATTAGGTGTGAAACGGCTCCTAATCCCTTATTAAGTAAACGAACATGAACACAGAAAAAGTTCTTGTGAATTTAAAAGCAATAAAATTCTCGACGCACGAGTTATCTCGTGTGTCCAGCGGTAAAGAAAGCCGATGTATCTAAAATGTGTAAACAGGTTTTGATAACACAACTTGGTCCGGTAACGAGTGGCCCTTTCGAACTTTCACACGGAGTGCACATGCACGAGTATGACATCTCGTAGAACGGATGTCGTCGCAATTACGAACGGCTGCGATTATTATTGCGCGGTATTGTGCGGCCAAATTACAGCATCTCGGCTTCCCATCCGGTCTAACGCTGCCACCGTGACACACAAGACTCGATCTTATCACGAAAATGACAGATACCAAATTGTAATGTCGGCTTGGCAACCGTTTGAGAAGATGCGGTGACGTCTACAGGACGCGAGGATGGCGGTCGCGATAGACGGGCTAATAAGGGCCGGACAAATCGCAGGTGAATGAAATGGAACAATTGCGTACGCTCACAATGCAGTCTCAACGAGATGATACCACGTGGACACCTGCGGAGGCTCCGTCAAAAGGTATACTTCTGATTTATGGGCTCCAACAAAACGCTGCGCTTTAGCGATATGTACCAGAGAAAATTGCGCCTTTCTTCATTCACAAAAGCGTGTTCGAACTTGTTCAGCGATCAATGCGTCCATCCGACTGTGAGGACGAGATTTTGTTTTCATATCTCTCGAATAATGCAGCTGCATTCAAAAGCGACACCCAGAGATGAGA
Organism: Agrochola lychnidis; assembly: GCA_963680765.1. NCBI lineage: Eukaryota > Metazoa > Arthropoda > Insecta > Lepidoptera > Noctuidae > Agrochola > Agrochola lychnidis. Next base: position 21,430,776 of record OY796866.1, read on the forward strand.
AATATATGAATTATTGTTTCAATGGGACGGATTTCTAGAATTTCTCTTTGACTTGGTAAGTTTGTTCTTGGTTCCTGTAATTTGCACAATGAATTTTGATTTAGCGCACCTGCATTGTGCACGTATTTTTTGCATAGTTGTGGTACAAAAGTGTCGGATGCATAGCGGCGAATGGGAGAGCAATCACCCCTGTAGTGCAAGGTAGACTGGGGACGCGCCGTGAGTCAGAGCCCTCGGTGACCCGGTTCGCACGCAGCGTCGCCGTCGCGCGCTAAGCTGCGTCTTATATGACGCGGAATTTATTGGAGACACAGAGTGAGCACGTATCGCCTTACAGATATAAATAAAGAAAGAATATACATTTATTTTGCACAGACTACGAGGTACACAACATATTCTGCAAATAAAAATCATGGCCTTTGTTGGAATTATTACTCTAATCATTCACTCCATGACATAAGGAGCACTGGCCTAGAATCCTGCGATGAGTTGGCACAAAATCCAGGCATCACTCGTCGTGTATTATCTATTGGTATGACGGCTCATTAGTCTCTGGCCGACTGCTCCGGTTGAGATATTTGCACAAACATGGTTCTTAGTGATAACTTTGATTGATGGCCAGTGCCGCAATGAGCCGCTATTTCCTTGGCAACTAGTTATAATAGAGAGATAATGTGGCGTACCTCTTGTTACAAAAACGACATAAGTGAAATGACCTATAGTGGAGTCTGTGTCGAGTGCCAAGTATTTGACATGAATATGCACTCCACTGTATTGTAGAGAAGTCATTGACACTTCCAACTTTTGAATTCCGGTTTCTTTTTCGATCTATTGTTAAAGTTAGTACAGTAACAGTACCAGTTACTCCCTCATCATAATAATATCAAATACAAAGGGTACCGAGAGAATTCCTGCTTCCAAATAACCAGTACATACAGCATGAGGGCGACAGATGTACTGGGTTGACCCGATGACATCATAGCTCTATCAGGGCCACGTCAAAATCTTCAGCCTTCAGAGCATTATTTGCATATGTATAATTATTATATCTACCGTCATGTAAACGTCTCCGGAGTGGCGCACAGCCGGCGTCCGGTCGGGCCGGTACAGCAGATGCCGCGCCGACCTTGCGCGCGCGCAGACGAATATAACCATATATCACACGCCTCAGACGCGATAGGAGGCTGCGTAGGAATGTAATGGAGGCTGTATTTTAAGGTGCCTTTATCATTTCCTTCTATTTTTGCAGGATTGAGAAGGTAAAATAACCTTGTCGTTGACTAAAAGTGGGATCAAGCGAAGGTTTCAAGTGTTAGGTTGTTATCAATGGTAATTTTATTCTACTGCAATAAATAGTATGTAAACTGAACTGCGATAGCATCACAAACTAAAGTAAAAGTAAAGATGCTCCAATATTCATTTGTGTCCAACAACATCTGCTCCATAAGAGAAGAAAACGATCAACAAGAAATAAAAGAACACCATGTTCTACTTTTGATGACTCAAGAACCCAATAAACAATATCCCTACATCGAATATCCTTTAATCAATATTTCGACGACAAAAAACAAGAATAAAACGTATCATTTATTCGGTTCTCGTTGTTAAATGTCATAATAAACTCCATAGCAAGATAATAACGCGGCATCGCACGGGTTAAGGTCACAACATCCCGTAAAACATTAACAATAATTGGAAAAAATGAGTTCTACAAGACTGAAAGTGAATGTCAGGCCGCAAGTGTAATCTTCGACAGTGGAAATGGGTATGTGGTTTTATAGTGGTAAAAATAAATAATTATTATGAGCAAGAGTAGCAGTGTAGGGTTATTGTTTAAGACTGATCGCTGCACTTATTGAAACTTGAATGTCAGGATAATTTTATGATCGGATCAGATATGACTTTTATAGATATAGAGACTGTATTCTTTTATCTCCCATTTTTGGTTTGCATTTTCTTTGCTTAACCACAGGATTACGGGAGTTTTTTTTTTTTTTGGTTAATGGATAAACTCTCGTTTGGGGAAAGCTCCCCAGACATGCGCAATGCGACACCGTTAGAACAATTACCGAGAAATTTTCATAGAAATTGTTCCACCAAAGTCGCGTTGCGTCGTTGCGTTGCGTCTGTCTGCGGAAACCTCTGAGGTTTAAGTTAAAAAAAAAATAACCAAAAAGATTTCATATGACAAAAAATCTTAACAATCAAACATGCCAAAGCAAGCTTAGAAAATCTACAATATTATTACAATGCTATTTTCTCAAACGAAGTAAAAGGCGTATGTAAAGATCGTAGCAGGCGTTCTGTAGTTTCTGCCTTTTCTGACATAGGAAAAGGCGGTAAGTTAATTTATGTATCGTGGCCGATCTTAGAATTGACCATTTCATGAAATGGCCAGTTAAAATTGGCCATATCGTTTAAAAGTCAACGTTTAATGAAATTTCATTCGACGTTTGACCATATCATTAATATAGGGTATCCATGATTTAAGGTATAGTAAAAAATTGCCAAGTAACTATGTCCAACTTGGAAGGAGCGCTCGCTCGGCTCGCGCGCGATTGGTCATAGTTCTAACGTATTATATTGCTTTTCACGCCGCGGCAGCAGCCGGCGAGCGCTACTTCCTAGTTGATAGCTTTCCATAATATCATATTTGGAAACCCAATAAAAGTCCCAAAAAAATGTGGACGCCTACTTACTTCCAATCATTATGGAGTTTGTTTCATCGCGATAGCTGATTCAGTTTAAAAGTTACACAGTTTTGTTACAATTTTTTTTTTATTCCATAAAAAGTATTCAAAATATTTAGATATTTTAAATATTTTTTTCTGTCATTAAAATGAAGCATAGATTCCCTCATTTCGATATGTGCACATTATGAAGACTCACACTGTATGCCACCGCCATGATGCACAACAAAATCAAAGCGACATCAACGCCTCTACCGGTGGATAATCTAACTATTTTACGATATGATCACTAATGTTTGGTCAATATGATCACTAACGTTTGGTCACATCATGAAATAGTCGTGCGTTTAACTGTTCATATCGTCAAACATTGAATATTCAATAATCTGGCTAGACCACATAATGATGTGACCAGCGGTCAATGTTCATTTCATGAAATGATCAATTCTAAGATCTGGCCACGACATATTTATGTTATTTCTTATTGAATCGGTTGTCGTATAGGACTAGGTAAGTGATCGTGATAAACAACGAAGCCTGGGTTTTCTTCGGATGACTAACATGAGCACTAATATTTTAGTAAACAGGCGTGGGTGGCCAGCTAATAGCCAATTTCCACAAAGATGTGACGTCAGAGTCTAACTTGAATTTTCGGCTGTTTCATATCATGAGTCATTCACAATACAGCTGTATTATTTAGATAAAGTTTTTATTGGGTTCCAAAGTCTGTCTTATCTTAGTGTTCGATCACGAATCGAGGTAGGTAGAATGATGATAATGGATACTTAAAGTGATTATTTGGACATCAATGGAAAGCCCATATTCAGTGGTTACGAATTTATGGACTTTTACTTTCAATTTTACATGCTTATATGAATAAATAAGCAATTTTGTAATCCTTTCGTAAGTATGGAAAACCAACCTCAGCCTATTAAGTATGCGTAACACACTATAATAAATGATAATCACTTTCATTGATATGTATTAGGGGATTGTGGCTAAGTAATAACAACCGTACGGGTCGATCGATCAGGTTAAGCTACGCTTACCGCGGTTGGTCCGTGGATGGGTGACCATCTTTACATACCAAGACCCCTCCGTGCCTCGGAAAGCACGTTAAGCCGCTGGTCCCGGCTGTCATTTGTAGATCTTTGACAGTCGTTACGGGTAGTCAGAAGCCCAAAATTCTGACAACCAGTCTTACCAAGAGGTATCGTGTTACCTAGTAACTAGGTTATGGGGGTCAGATAGGCAGTCGCTCCATGTAAAATACTGGTATTCAGCTGCATCCGGTTAGACTGGAAGCCGACCCCAACATTGTTGGGAAAAGGCTAGGCAGATGATGACTTTCATTGAAATGTATATGTATTTAGAGTAAGTCTGTTCGAAAAAAACCAGCCAAGTGTGTGTCGGACCACACACAATGAAGGGTTCCGTAGTTGGGATGAATTTATCCCAGGAACAAACTTAACATTGTAATTAAAAAACATGTTCTCCCATATATTCCAACTGCAAATGTAAGTTTGTACGCAATATTGAGAGATTTGCCATGTTATTTTGAAACCATAGACTTCTTATAGGTTTTCCTGTAATCTATAAGTGTAGTCTATTTTCTATATTTTATTCAAAATTTTTGGCTCAGTAGTTTCGTAGATAAAGGGGGCAATGTCATATTATATTTTCATAAATAACTATAAAATGGTTTATTTTAAAATCATAGTAAAAATGTGTTTTGAGACCCTCACAATAAGCCCTTTCATTCTTTTGATATGTCACACGGTACAGTTTGCAAAACTTTTTTTTTTTATTTCTTATTTACCTCCCAAAAGTGACCCTCATATTCAAAATTCATTTATTTACACGTCCATGTTTGGGTCACAAAAAATCATATGTGTACCAAATTTCAACTTAATCGATCCGTTGGATTCGGAGCAAATTGGTTGTGACAGACAGACAGAGAGACACACGAGTGATCCTATAAGGGTTCCGTTTTTTCATTCGGACGTACGGAACCCTAAAAATGTATATGTATTCGACCAGTAAATCCGCGAAATGACTAGTAAATATCATAAATTGTTAAAATTAAATTACGTAATTATGCTGCAGGTCTTCGAGGAATTAAACAGTCATAGGACATATCGTTGGCGTAGGTGGAGAACTATGTAACAAAAAAAAAAAATTGTTTAGAGAAAATTGCGATTTATTTATGCGGCATGATTTGGGTGTTACGAAAATGGTGAAAACCCAATTTGACCAAAATCGCAGTTATTTAGTTCTCCACCTACGCCGACGATATAGGTCATGCCCTTTATCGCTACCGCAATCCAATTATCAGCCGCGAACTGTACCTACTTACTTACTAAACGGGCTTATCAATATGATTCATAATTCCGCGAATTCCAAAATAAAAATACTATTACGTGGAACATAATACCAGCCTGTTTTTTCCTACTACGCGGATTCTACTGCTATTTTTCTTCATTTCACTTTAATAAAAAACTGCCCAAGTGTGTGTCCAACCACGCGCAATGAAGGGTACCGTATTTGGGATGAATTTATCACAAGAACAAACTTAACATTGGAGAACATGTTTTTGCAACTACAAATGTAAGTTGGTCGGTTATTATTCGTTAACTTGTTGAGCCTACTTAGCTGTGATAGTTTTCCTTTTAATTTCGTTATATATAGTACTACCGTGAATTTTTTCACATTTTTTTTTCATATTTAAACCAACCATTTAGCTGGTAAGGGGGGGGGGGGTACTTGACTAAAAAAAACTTGCACCTTAAAGCTTAATATTTCGCAAACGGATTCCTGAATCTAAAAAAGTTTTTACACTCACAGTATTTTTGAACGACCTTTCCAACGATACCCCACACTATTGGATTGACGAAAAAAAAAAACATCCCCACTTTACGTGTAGGGGAGGTAACCAAAAAATTTTTTTTCTTGATTTTATTTTACGTTTTTGTCGGCGTGATTATTATGTATATACATGCCAAATTACAGCTTTCTAGTACTAAGAGTCTCTGAGCTAAGCCGCGGACAGACAGACAGACGTGGCGAAACTATAAGGGTTCCTTGTTTACTACAGAACCCTAAAAACTGTTCCTTATAGTAGGTACTAATCCTTGAGCTGGACTACTTTGATAAACTATAACTACATTTTTGACTACTTTGACTTTATCAAATAAGTCCAGCTCATAGGGGCCTAATGTTTAGCTCTCGAATAAACTCCCAACTTATTTTTTAAAACAACATTAAGGAGCCGTTAATGTATTTATCATTGCCCAAACGACCGCCCATTTGAAGCTAATCATCCCTAATTACAATAAGGCAACGCAATCTGTTGGGACGAAACAACTAGTTACATGTTGAATAGAAAAAATCTATCACCCGGTAATCATTACGAGGCTTATGAACAAAAACTGGAGTAGGAACAGTCGACCGCACGCCAGTGGGAACAAAACCAGTGGGTATTATAACTTGGCCTCATATTCCATTGAAGCTTCGTACGGCGCTAGACCAGCTCAAGGTCGAAAGAGCTACCAAACACGTACGGTCGACGGTACTATGATGACTTTTTAATTTATTTGGGACGAAGCGACAGGTTGTAATGACGAGCAGGTTGAAAAAACGCGGATGACGCGGCTTTTATAGTAACCGAAGGGCCATATTATGATTGATAAAAAAAAGGTTCCCACCTTTTTTTTTTTTTTAAGGTTGATCAGGCAAATACAAATAACTAATTGAAAGAAGTGGGAATTGAAAGCTTATACCTCCTGCTTAATAAGTCTAAACAAAACCACAAATACCTTATTTTTAACCGACTTCCAAAAGGAGGAGGTTATCAATTCGACTGTATGTTGTTTTTTTTTTTTTTGTATGTTTGTTACGCGATTACTCCGTCAATTATGAATTGATTTTGATGATTCTTTTTTTGTTTGGTAGATCATACTTCAGAGGTGGTCCCATATAAATTTTATTAACTTTACTTGGGTAGTTTTTGAGTTAGCTTCAATAATACGTAGTTTTACCTCGCTTAGTATGTGGATGATATTATGATAACTTCTTGTCACTGTTATTTACATAGCAGGTAGTGGTATTCGAATTTGTGTGGGGTAGGTATCACAACTAAAAAGTGAAATATAAAAACTTTTTACAAAAAAAAACAACCGACTTAAAAAAAAACACTACAAAGTGAAAAATAACTTTAATTTCGGAAGTCGGTGACAAAGAACGAAAATTCAAAACCAAAGACACCGACTTCCGAAATTAAAGTTATTTTTCACTTTGTAGTGTTTTTTTTGAAGTCGGTTGTTTTTTTTTTTGGAAAAAGTTTTTTATTTCATCAGCTCTAATGGGAAGAAATGGACTTTATATGGATAAAGTGAAAACCTTACCTATTACAAGAGAATTACTGCGACCTTTACTCTTCATACAATGTTGCTACTCTCATACCGAATGCTACTCGCATAACTCGCATTTGAACCGCAGGAGATCCCGTTGCTATAGAGGATAATCATTCTAAGACATAAGTACGTATGTTTAACCTTTGATTTATAAGGTTCAACGGTATTATTACAAGAGTATGAAAAAAAAAAATGATGAATGATTTTGATTTTTTTTTTTTTTTGTTTTTTTTTTTTTATGAATTAAGAACTTGGAACCATACTTTTAAATCGATCATAACAGCTAGGAATTTGAACTTTGAAGCAGCCATCGCTCTGTTAGTGAACCTATAGGTACTGTATATTCCAACCAGAGTCAAATAGCCATTCACACAGCGCTGTCCTGTACGATACTTTACAGTAAACAGTTAGGATCACACGTCAAAACCGTGTCATCATCATCTGCCTAGCCTTTTCTCAACTATGTTAGGGTCGGCTTCCAGTCTAACCGGATGCAGCTGAATACCAGTATTTTATATGGAGCGACTGCCTATCTGACCTCCACAACCTAGTGACTAGGTAACACGATACCCCTTGGTAGGACTGGTTGTCAGACTTTTTGGGCTTCTAACTACCCGTAACGACTGTCAAAGATCTACAAATGACAGCCGGGACCAACGGCTTAACGTGCTTTCCGAGGCACGGAGGGGACTTGGTATGTAAAGATGGTCACCCATCCACGGACCAACCGCGGCAAGCGTAGCTTAACCTGATCGATCGACCCGTGCAGCTGTTATTACTTAGCCACAAGCCCCTCAAAACCGTGTGCAAACGGTTAAAAATAAATACAGTATGAAACTGCCATGTGACCCCAAAATGAACACATGAACAGGTCCTGAGGCACTAGAAATGAATCGCATGGTCAGTGCAAAATGTTTTCAATACGTGACACTACGTCAAAATGTCCAATGATCAAATGTTCCAACTCTATAGCATTACAAACACCTTTATACGAACAAATCACATAAACCTATCAACAGAAATCGACGAAAAAATCCAAACATAGATACAAAACGGTACAAATGTAGATACATATTTATGAAGCGACATCCTCTGGTCTGTCGGGGCTTCATTCACCAAATGTCGCTATCTATTTACATTGTTATCGCCAGTTATCGAGGGTCGCCCTTCTAGGAAACCAGGGTTATCGGTACGAGTGCCGACTTTGTGATAAACCAATCATGAGAAGGGATTTCTGAGGATTCCGTGACGAGTTTAGATGTAAATTATTAAGGGAGATCGGTGTGTAAAGTGCACAAATTATCATTGGTCAGTAAAGTGTTTTCTATTTCCCTTGTGGAGCTAATATGGTCCTTATTGACCTTATTATTTTCAACAGAAAATTTATTGTTCGTTCTACGATTGGATACCGTACAGCGAAAACTGGCCATTGCTGTCTGTGGGACCGAATCTATAGTTCCCCGTTAGTCAGAGAAGCATAGCCGTGACGATGTGTCAATAAAATAGCAATAACGCATCAGCAATATCAAATATCTAATTTATCTACTGCTAGTGTAATCGAGATTCACATTTTATAACCCATTGAACAAGTCGTTAAGTCAGCAGCAAGATGATTCACAAACATTCCTCACTGACTCTCAGGATCAGTAACAAAGATAGAATAGACCTATAATTGGGACGGCGATAAACCTCCCGTTTCGCCCTCTAAAAATTAGTCAGTTGTTCTAAATCTACCCACACACTGTCTTTAAGTTTATTTGCTGTTCAATTGAGATAAAGACGACCAATAAAATGGTAGATGTGAACCCTTTAGACTCCCACCTGCTAAATAACAATGGACTGAGGTAATCCTGCACATTTTGAGAACCCGTCATAAGAATAGCGGGGAACAAAACTGATAATAAATAAAAGTGATTCAATGGAACTGGATTATAACGACGTTGGAACTTGTTTTCTAAGTCATTTATGTCCCAAAAGGAACTTCGCATCTTAAATGAACCAAATAAATTGTGGTGGAGGTGACGTATATCTAACAGGAAAAAGACAAAATATGCGCTATAAAAACAGGAGACGAAAAAACGATATGAACAATACAAGAGAGAAATGTTACCTACATGATACTAGTAGGAATAAAAAACATCGAACTTACTGCAAATAAGAAGAAAAAGAGTAAACATTTTTTTCAGCGAAACATTTCACCCGACATACTGACGTTACTGCGAAACACTCTGCTACAATTATCCATATAAAAGAATTAATTACATTATTAGTAAATGGAACCCCTTCACCATTTAGATCCCAAGGCTTTCATTTCAACGACAGAAACCGCAATACGAATTGACAACAAGAATGGACGCGAGAAACTTCTGAGAACTCGATAGCAAAAGTTTAGGATGTTTTATTTTAGAGCAAAAATGACTTTTTGCAATCATCTGTAAATAAATGAAATGTGTAAGTTTTTCTATATAAGTAAAAACTAACACGGAAGTTTGAAGAACTTCTACATATCATACATCGCACACAAGCATTTTCTAAACAAGACAGGACTGACGTAACTGTTTAAGTACCTTCAAATACACTCTTTGATCATCGTCATTCCTGCACACAACACTATTCATAAATACTTTAACCAATTTCGCAAAACCGTTTAAAAACACCAACAAAGACACTTCACACAAACGGCAAAGCGTCAAGTTCAAAACCGTGAATGTATCAACAACCGTTATTTAATTGCCAATATAAATTTGTCGCCAGCCATTTCGCGGCTCTTTAAGCGAAAATAAACTTCCAATTTGAAGTTTCAACCAAGCAAAAAACCCCACTTAAATTCTCTGAAAAGAAATATCTTTGCGAACAGGAAAAGAAGGTTTTAACACTACTTGTAAACCTCTAATTGGCTTTAGGAACACAAATGATATAATTAATGTTATTGTAAATACTGAGTATGATGTAGCAATAAATCTACGTCATACTACTACAAATTCAACTTGATTGGTACCCAATTGTACTTGGTAGCAAGTAAAAACTATCGTGATTGAAACGGTCAATAAACTAATCAATCAACAGAGCCTATAGCCAATTTTACTGGTAGACATGAGCTTGACTCAGTTTGCAATAAGACTCCCATTATATCGTCAACATATACACATGAAATGGACAAAGATGACATGAACAGAAAGGTAAACAAACGAACAAGTTGTAATAAAAACACTACTCACGATGGGTGTTATCATGGGGCCGCCGTCAACCTCGTCTGGAACCAAAAACAAACATGATTTCAAATTAAGGGATAATGAAGTGTCGGAATTTTAGAGTTCTGTTCGATGAGAGTAAAACACTTTGTAGTTTAACTTTCATATGTAGGAGATTATTTCTTCAATCAATACAAATAGAAAATATAGTTGAAATATCTGCTACAGATAGTGGATAGAGGTCAAAAGGTAAGAAAATTTGATACAAGACACAGACAGACTAATTACTGACGTACTTGATAATAAAGGGGCAATTAATACAGTTAATAGTAGTAGCTTGTGTGTTAAAGAGAAATTGCATAAAATCATAAATGATGATCAAGCTAATGATGAAGACGAGATTTGTTTAACTACATTCAACTTAAGCTACAAATTCCAACTTCTTTTTTAGTCATATGGAACCCTGAGCCTTGCATACAGTTCGTAGACGACTACATTTTTTTCATTTTACCGTGTCCACAGTTCACCGCCTTGCTACCGTAGCGTAACGATATAACTAGCTATGTTTGTTCCAACTTGATGCCGGTCATCATCAACGATAGACAAACTAGTTTACACTGGATTTATAACAAGACTATATTTCTGTATGCGACTATGAGCTCAATCATGGAGAATGACGATTTTGAAGATACAAGAGAAGGTATAAGGAAGGTACAAGAGAAGGTTTAAGCCATAGAACAATACAAAAGCAAACAGCAACAGGACCAAAATAAATATTTCATCATGATAAAAATAAATATAGTTCAAGAGAAACACCGCGAGCCTCACAAGTCGCAAGTAACAATTATAGACAACCACACTACCGATAACTATAATCATAGGAACGTTCGAATTAATGAAACTCCAGGCTAAATCGTTGCAACGGTCATAAAACATAGTCGTAAAATAATATACAGAAATGCCATCAGCCCATCACCGGCGGTTCTCACGCTGTATAGATATAAAACCCATATTATGTACGAGCAATTAAGAGGTACATAATATAAAAATGATTGCCAGACATCACACGATCCTTTTATAGATGGCGATGTCGATATACTGGGCTAGTGCCAAAAAAATAAAAAAAATAAGCGATCATTGATCTGCAGCATCACTAATCGGTAATGTATACACACGTCCAATTTATTATCATGTCCAAACTGGGTATATCAAATATATGTGATGTGATAATACAAAAAACGTCTCAAATACATTTTGATGCTAATATGACTATGAATACGTTACGTCAATAAATTATAATTTGTAATACAAATTGTCATGCATAATGTTTTGGATGTTCAGATCAAACGAACTCAGATGTTGATACTATATCATTGAAATTAAAAGCCTTGTCATCGGTATAACTTACTTCTGAAGCAAAGTATCTCATTTTATTGACATTATTAATAAATTATCGCCCTATAACTAATTAGCACTAATTAAGCATCGTTTATCATTTTTGTATTTCTCCATTTCTTTTTTTAAGACTGATAGAGAAAATGTTTTTGAGACTTATCACAAGAGACGGTCCTATGAACAGAAGACTGTTCAACAGAATAGAGAACCGTCTCTCGAAGTCAAGAGGCTTGGATATGTTATGCAACCAAAAACAGATGGCGCTTATTTTAGCTGATGACCACGCGGAAACAATAAAAATATCCCATAACATGACGATAAATGATCACCATTATCCATGCAACTTAGTAGCTGATTATTCAACCATGACCACATATGCTATTATTTATAACACTATGCATATGTAAATGGTACCAGAAACAATAAAACTTTATTGACCATTTAGGACTAACCCGGGATCAGACCCATGACACAATAGTCTTGAAACAAGAATTAAGACTAAATAAAATGTGTCACACAATCTTATCACAGTTTAAAATAACTCAATTATTAGTATCAATTAGTATCAGTGAACAAGTGTTATTTATTGAGTCATATACTGCCTGCGGCCAGTCAATGACTCAGAGTTTGGTGCCAAACAAACGGCTGCATATTAATATTATTTCCATGGAAAACTAATCATACAGGATAACATAAATGTTAAAGTTGATATCTTAGGTGGTCCTCTCGTCTTTGGTACTTATGGAGGAAAACTGATTAAAAATGACGATGAAAAAGCATTTAGGTTCGCATGGAGCCTTTTATGCCTTTGAGCTTAATCGGTAAATATATTCATCAAGTTCCTTGTACAAATAACTAAACTTTTTGATTCAGGGACTCGCACATGTGCGAAATGCAAGTGTGCCATATGCAATATACTCATAAAAATTTGCATGTTTTATTCCAAGACAATTTATTAGACAATAATACAACTCATATGGGAAGGCTAATAACGTGCTTCATCAACAAATAAATAAATTAACTCCAGAACTTAAAAACTAAATGCATGAAACCACAACACGAGAACTTAAAACCATATTAAATTTAGACTCTCCTAAATTCCTTCCACGTATAACGCACGAACTAGGCAGCCTTAATCAGCAACGGCACTTCAAAAACCGCTTCTAACCGGGTTCAAATAACTAGGCAAATAGAGCAATTACTGAACCGAACCCCAAGATCGTAATGGCGATAAGAGAGAAAAAACTAATATCCTAACAGTGCCAATTACTGATACATTAGTCTTTGAAGTTAATGCAGAGAAAGAAAACGGCAACGATTTAAAAGCGGAACGGAAGCCAGAGGTCACGGCCGTTTGAGAGTAAGCGGGCCATTTAATTAATTTATCAGAAAAGAGTCAGAAAGACGCGACGAAATGTAAAAGGTATTTCTTCCTGCTCGGTCGAACGGCACTTAATAACAGCTGATTTTGTATTTTTTATTGTGAAGGCGGAATTCGAATTCATTTTTGTTTTACAATGATGGTTTTCTTTATCAGGAATTTTATTGTGATCTTATAGCCTGGACTTTAGCTCAACAACCAATGAACTCGTATGTCAATCAGTGATTAGTTTGGCCAGAATTTCCGATTTTTTTACGTTCCAAGTCTGCCTCAGCAGCGTTCTAAAGACCATAGGTCAACGTACCAGAAGATTTACACACATGTAATTAAAAACCAATTGGTAAACTGCTCGTACATCAAGCAATCAAGTTCGTAATAAGTGACAGTACGCCTTCTAATTCAATTTCGGCCGTCTTCGGTCGTCGGCATAGTTTTCATAAACCGATTTGAACTCATGACCCTTGCTTCCGCAGGCAAGGCAAGCGTGGTAAATACACTACTTGGCTATACCGACCTCTGAACCTTGAGTCAAGTCGATACAAAGCGGTACGGATGTTCAAGTCTCCGAGTTCGCAGAAAGGATGTAGGCATAAAGCAGCCCAGTTTATGATTCATTTGCAAACGAACAGTTGGTCTGCATTCATGAATGATGATGTGATCTTAGATTTTTGTATGTACTTACCAGCTTTTTGTCAACTGTTACTATTTTGGTCCCGATTCCTTATCACAGGAAATTGTTAAGAATGTGTGGTTTGCGAATTAATGTTATACATAGTTATTGGTTTAATAAATGTGGCAATTTATCTTACTTAAAAAAACTATTTGTTATTATGGGTTTTGGATGTTTTTAAGGAGGCGCCAAGCGTTTTTTTTGTATTTTCAACCCACACAGGACTTGTCCAATAAGGTTAGTTTTAACTTATTTCATACTAGCTGCGCCCCGCGGTTTCACTTGCATAAGTGTCGATCCCTTGAGAATATCGAGACAAAAAGTATCCTATGTCCTAACCCAGATCATGGTCTACCCATGTGCCAAATTTCATCTAAATCCGTCCAGCCAACTCACTTTCGCATTTATAAAATTAGTTAGGATATCGTTTTCGCCTACAACTCTGCCATTAGATCCTTCGAAACCTATGCAAAGACTTTCCTGGGCCACCAAAATCTGGCAGAATTTTTGCAATTAATTGTAAAACAAACAATATAGTAAGGACGAACAAAGAAAACCCCTAAAACCCCTAAAAAGGCCTCACTCACCATGACCATTAACTATATTTAGAGATACGAAGCACCATAAAATTTTGATTGCCGCGTAGGTCTTGAGACGGCCTTGACAAGTGCTCCTAGTAGTTGAATGATTCACACGCCTACAGTCCCGGTAGCTTGGACCACTTCATCACCAAATATGCAGAAGTGTTTGATACTTTACGTGTCAGAATTTTGTGTTTCAACAAAATGCTATGTCATTGAATGTAAATTAAGCTACGCTGTGAGTGAATTTACGAGATTCTTTTCCTTGATTTTTTAATCGTAGAGTCTATAAAATATTAGGTGTAGAATACTGGGCTGATTTATATTCTAAGCGAAATTCGCAAACTACAACCTTGAAGAATGGAATATAATCAACATATATTGACGATACTAATCAGAATACACTCAACTACTAGAAATACGAGTTGTTACCTAAAGAGACTGAAGAGTCTTTCAAATCCTATTCGAAAACTAAAACAATATTTCAGTTTCTTAGTACATGAGAATCCTTTTACAAAAAGGTGTGAAATTCATAATAACAAAGACGCTACTGTGCTTTTTAAATTAGAGCACGTCCATACATTTGTCTTTTTGGGATGTCGATATTTCGAGAGCACGGGAACGGGTTACAAAACGTCGATTTGATTCGGGAGGCGATGCTCATGTTTGTGTAGTAAATAAACATTGTCGCACCAGCAGGGGGCGCCGGGAGCGAAGGTGCGAACAAACAGGCGGACAAACAAATTGCATATTTATTCTACTTTAACAAACGTAGTCACCGAGCCACTTAGACGAAATAATGCGACGAACTTATGTTTGACTTACGAAAAACGAAACCATATTAAGAACCTCGTCATATTTTGGCGTCGTGAAAAATGTGACATATTACATTCATTGACAAGTAAAGAGTTTAATGGGATAAAGGCCAAAAGTGATAAACGTTTTCGTAAGGCGATCGTACATGCTCATAAAAAAGAAAAAGTAAGAAAGAATTTGACGTCAAACATCCGTTCCGTGTAAACAATTACATTATTGTGTATGTGGATAGAAAAACAAGACGTTTATAAAGATTTCATTGGCCGTTTTAGAAATTCAATGTCTTTATAGAGTCGGAGATATACTGAATAAAACATTGGCTACCTAGTTACGTCCCCGTTTATCTAGTTGCTACACATGTATAAATAATCGAATCGTTACTAAGACATCAGTTTGCTTATAAAGCAATTTACTAGTGCAGTTATATGAGAACTTTTTGTGCTGAAAACTAAGCTTAAAATGGATGATAAGTTCATATTTTATATAGTCTGTCTGATCAAGAAGTCTAATAAAAGTGTATTAACTTAGAGCCGTAGGTTCTGACAGCGAATCTGACAAAATCACGAGAGATTTCTCTATAAACACAAAACATAATAAATAATATGTAATCATGAGCGTCTGCGAGCGAGCCGGATGCCAAGATTCGTTCCGAACATGTCACAGACGCTGTGTCATGTTTACATGCTTTAGTCATCAATCTATGTGTCTGGGGAGGTATAGTTACGCAAACGCGCAAAAAGCGAAGTGTAACGACCGGCGAACCGCCCTTGAACCTGAGAACACGTGCACTGACGGACAGACATGACGACAATATTTAACATTCAACACGTAAACTACTCCTAAGCGAGAGGAAACTCCGGCACCGCCCGGTACACTGTTCGCTACGGAATGCATTATTATTAGATGACATGACGCTCATGTTTCCATCCTGCGATTAAAGTCGTTCGCGAGGAGCTCACGATGAGATTTTCGAAATTTATGCTTTACATTACGTCTCCATTAAGAAATCCTAGAGCAAAATACTAGAGCAAATTCCAAGTGCACAAAGCAATCGTAACAAGATTTTAAGAGCACATTCGTTGCCCTAGGCACGGCTGCACGGTTTAGATATTTTTGGCATCCATTTTTATGATACGCAGTAATCCAGCAAGCCGTAACGGCTGAACGGACTTGGATACAATTTGGTACAAGGATTGAATTTTCCGTAGAGCCAACAAATGGGTACACATGCATGTTATAGGTATACATATGCTCGTGTGGGATACGTTAGAATTCCTGAACTCCATCTTAAAACGCCGACAATCACATTCGAATGTACACGTTTTTAATATCGGGGAGATTCGCAAGTACTTCCATCAGCTGAATGTTTTGACATGACCGACCTTGAACCGCCATGATGGACAGTTGGCAAGGCATCCGAGGCGATAAACCGGCGCTTTCGGAAGAAACGATAGTTTTTCATGGATTTTCTTGTAGAAACACGATGGATTAGCGACCGGAACGGAGTAATGGTTTTTGACATTACGTAATATTGTTCGGAGTATAATGGGAGGTCGTTTGACTGAGGTGATGTTTTACTAATAACTTTGTTGAGTGATACCAAGCTAATAGTGGAATTGAGAGAAAGATAACGTAACCATTGAGCGAGCTAGACCAAAAGAAATGTCTACACGATCGGCTAAAAGAAGTATAGAAAAAAAAACACCGGACCAATTGAACACCCACTGGACTATCTAAAATGTATTATATAATGTACCTAGGTATTGGATGCTTACGTCAGCCATTATATGAAGTTTCCTGATGCAATAGTTAAGTATGAATTAGATAATACGACGTATCATAAGCGTTACCAAAATCTACTTTATGACCCTGCACAAGTTGTTTTAGGATTTTTCCAAAGTCTACAGTATATCAACATGATGTAAGCCCCTGTTTTAGTTCACCTTGAAACTGCCATGGAATTTCTAACTCACGTAGGAATTTCGCGAAGAATTCGCTGTGAAATTCCCTTCGTGACGGAAACCATCCTTCGTCACATTTTGTATCAGTGTCGCTGAACTAAGATGGCCTCAGTACCACCAGCGCGGCGTGTAAACTATTAGTTTTGCCAATGAACTCCACAAGGTCAAGTGTACTTAAAGAATTATTAGATACGTATACATGTAAAAATGCTTTATGGCATTAATGTAGGACTTTCCAGAAACTGTTGTCATGTAGAAACAAATATACTTAATTCAAAACTAGTATTTTCTGTGATGACGGATCTAACAGCTGTATCGTAAGATGATGTTCAGATATTTTAAGTAATACAGTCTGTGCTACAGGCTTATTTCGATTTTCGCCTAAAAACGCTATTCCTGACTTTTTTCTTAGCTTTTGATTCTTTAAGTCGATACCCAGTCCATTGATTTCATACTTTACGAATATTAATTCCGTGAGAACATTTAAGGCTCAACCGTCCGGAAATTCTCGGGAGAATAGAATTTATAAACAATAAACACAAAGCAATCCTATGTTATTCCAACCAACGCCTACGCGAAACATCAAATCAAATCCTATCCCGGAAAGTACTGAATAAAACATTCTACAAATGTCATCAAAACGCTTCAAAGTATATCTAAATAGCAATCTTGATGAGTGAGCACACCCAGCCAAAGCAAAAACGACAAAAGGTTTATTAGAAATTCATCAGCAGAGTTGAAAAATTTGAAGACTTTCCGGGCGACGAAATCCCGCGTGTATTTTATACAAACGATGAAAGCGATCGTTATTCAGAAAGAATAAGTACAAGACTGAGGAGGCGAGTACGGCCTACCTTGAACCTCAGGGGATCGATACAATGCCATAATAACCGTATTTATAATAGCTATCGATCCTCTGCAGCTACTAACATTTTTCATGACCAAGGCCGCGTTGAAAATAGATTGATGGATTCCTTTACACGGAATTAAAGTGGTGTGTTTTGTGATAGCTTATTGCGATCATCAATTTAGTACGGGAGAATGCCCCGGAAGGGTTATGAAGAAACGTTTTTTTAAACAAATGACTATTCAGGTTTGAGATATTATTCTTAGGGGAACAGCTAATACTTCTTCCGTAAAAAGGGTTCGTATTTTTGGATCGTGTGCTAACCTGAAAAATAATGGAATACTGTATAATTACCACCTGCCTCGTTTCCCGCGGAAAGTTGAATGAACTGATTGGGTAATTAATGGTTGCGTAACCTATTGTCGGTCTTCTTATGGTTAAGGTTTCATTTAAGCTCTCTAGGGTCAAAATGTGAGTTACAAATTGGCTCTTGGGACATAAGATACACAAGTTCAAAGAAGCAGGATTTTGGTCGACCTCGTTTCGCAAAAAATAACATAACAAGACTCATATCAAGAAGACATCTTTAAAAGCATATCTACAGTTAACTTCTGTAGGTCACGCCTCATTCTAGTAATGGACCTTACTAGATCCGGCAAAAGCTGGCTCAAACCACCTCATGGCGACACTATTATGAGGGATAACCCGACCTAGACGCATTATGCATAGGCTTCCCAGCTTATACCAACATTCTTGCATACAGTGTGATTCTTCATAATGTGCATATATTGAAATGAGGGAATCTATGCTTAATTTTGACGACAGAAAAATATTTAAAAAAATTGTAAATATTTTTTTCATACTTTTTATGGAATTAAAAAAAATTGTAACAAAACTGTGTAACTTTTAAACTGAATTAGCTATCGCGATAAAACAAACTCCATAATGATTGGAAGTAAGTCGGCGTCCACATAAAATTAAAATTGAGAAAAAAAAAACTACCCTCGATTGAAAATAAACATGTTTTTTTAGCAAAAATCTGTATTTTTTTCATCAATTTTTACAATAATTGCAAAATTTATAAATAAGATGCTCAAGAGAATAAAAAAAAAAAATTTTTTTTGATTCAATAAAATTAAAAAAAAACAATATTTTTTTTTTTTACCATTTTTCCGTCGATAAAATTAAGCATAAATTCTCTCATTTCGATATGTGTACATTATGAAGACTCACACTGTATTTAATTTCGTAGATCATGGCATTCATATGACATCTACTTGTTCAAGATAATATCTCAGTGAGTTTTCTATGGCGTGTTGTGTAATAAAGACATAATGGTTTCATCACATTTCACTGATGCTTATCAATGGCGTCCACATTGTAACGCTAGCGACAAAATTGCCTGCAAATTATAACGCGATATTAAAATATAGGTTTGTTCTCGTAATTATATGGTGCACTGATAACTTCAAACATGAATTATGTACTGAAACAAGTTGCCTTGTGTGGGTGGTTCATTCATAAACATAGACTGGATTGTTTTAGCTTGCTTTTGAGACTTTTTTACTTTTGATATGTCAAACGTTGGTTTTGGACAAAGCTTCAGCTGCATCTCAACAACCTGTACCATTATAGTTTACCACACAATGATTCCAGGAGCCACAACACATTACCATCAAGATGACCCATAAATCTCAGTTGCACCATACTTCACAAGTATCTAAGGTTAACCATCTAAAAGGAAACAGCCCATTTTTCGCAGAACTTCGGAGGACAAACAGGGTCTCGGTCAGAGGCGTGACCTTCGCAGGACGACGGACGTCGGAGTGTCCTTGACCGTTTGGTGTCATCTACCCACGTACATCGCACACGCCATAAACCACTCATTATGGTAAGCCAAATGTACTGGCACACAAAATTGTATTTGCTGCCGTCGTTTATGCTAATGTTACTTGAACACTACAAGCATCGGTTAGATTTCGGTTGCGAACTGTATAATTAAGTTTGTGGAAGCGAACACTAAGCTTATGTATTCAATTTTGATCTCTATGTGAAGGGCGTTAAAGTTTGTGTTGTATAGCTACTGTGTATATGTCCGAGGACGGAAACTAACTTCCCTAACGTAATAGTGAAGTGTTTGATATGTCGGAAGTTATGACTAACTCGCTAGAACTATGTAGGAGGTGGCTAGTCTGGCTGGATGTAACGACCTCCTTTGTGTCGCCGGCATGTACGGGAAACGTGTATTATTTTGATAATTCTGTGGTTTAGGTAAATAGGCGACCTACTGGGAAACACGAACGTATGGGCTAACGTGCTGTTTATCAAACTGTCAATTATGACAGAAATGTTTGTGTAGTTGCAATGAGGATTTACAACAAATTACTAATGACATATTTAAAAGAATTAGCGTTTTATCTTCTTCTTAATCTTCTTAATATATATAAATTACGTGTCACGTTGTTTGTCCGCGATGGACTCCTAAACTACTCAACCGATTTTAATCAAATTTGCACACCGTGTGCAGTTTGATCCAACTTGAAAGATAGGGTAGGTAGGGTAGGTAGGGTAGGTAGGGTAGGTAGGGTAGGTAGGGTAGGTAGGGTAGGTAGGGTAGGTAGGGTAGGTAGGGTAGGTAGGGTAGGTAGGGTAGGTAGGGTAGGTAGGGTAGGTAGGGTAGGTAGGGTAGGTAGGGTAGGTAGGGTAGGTAGGGTAGGTAGGGTAGGTAGGGTAGGTAGGGTAGGTAGGGTAGGTAGGGTAGGTAGGGTAGGTAGGGTAGGTAGGGTAGGTAGGGTAGGTAGGGTAGGTAGGGTAGGTAGGGTAGGTAGGGTAGGTAGGGTAGGTAGGGTAGGTAGGGTAGGTAGGGTAGGTAGGGTAGGTAGGGTAGGTAGGGTAGGTAGGGTAGGTAGGGTAGGTAGGGTAGGTAGGGTAGGTAGGGTAGGTAGGGTAGGTAGGGTAGGTAGGGTAGGTAGGGTAGGTAGGGTAGGTAGGGTAGGTAGGGTAGGTAGGGTAGGTAGGGTAGGTAGGGTAGGTAGGGTAGGTAGGGTAGGTAGGGTAGGTAGGGTAGGTAGGGTAGGTAGGGTAGGTAGGGTAGGTAGGGTAGGTAGGGTAGGTAGGGTAGGTAGGGTAGGTAGGGTAGGTAGGGTAGTAAGTGATAAAGATGGTCCACCCCAAACATGTATATGGCAAAACAACGTTTGCAGTGTCAGCTAGTCTTATCTTTATATATATAATTCTTCTGTGAGTGTGTATGTCACTGAACTTCTCTCAAACGACTGGACCGATTTTGATGAAATTTTTTGTGTGTGTTCAAGGGGATCTGGGAATGGTTTAGATTCACAATCGGACCCGATAGGTGGCGGTATTCGGTCAGGACAACGTCTGTCAGGTCCGCTAGTATGTATATAAAATTCTCGTGTTACAATGTTAGTTACCTTACTCCTCCGAAACGGCTTTACTGATTTTTACCAAATTTTATATGCATATTCAGTAGGTCTGAGAATCGGCTACTATCTATTTTTCATACCCCTAAGTGATAAGGGTTGTCCACCCCAAACAAATAATTGGCAAAACAACGTTTGCCGGGGTCAGCTAGTAATTTTATATATATAGACAGATTATAGCATGATTAAAGCACTATAATGTCTGTAATCAAGACTCATGAGAAATCGTTATATGGCGCTAATAGCCTAATGACCATAATTTTAATTTACATCGTAGTTTACATGATTTTAGCACACAAATTATTGGTTACCTTAATTATTTACAGCCTTGACACTACAATAGTTAAGTACCTAATTGACTTTTCAAATAAAGCCTCGTGCAGACTGGCGCGACGCGACTCTAGCAAAACAATTTCTAAGAAAACATCACGGTAGAACAATTACCGATGTCGCGTCGCGCCTGTCTGCACGAGGCTTAAATTAGGCAGTTGACAATTTCGGATAATTTTATACTTTATTAAAGGTTTATTTTGTCTACGAACATTTTTTTAATACGAGTTTTTGCCAATATTTAATCACGTTACGAAAAGCCCATATTTTGTAAGTATATTGTATTATTTTATATTACCATAATAACAAAATACACAGCTAATCACGCTCCCCTGACCACACATCAAACGCATCAAAACACGAGACATCATACAAGACAAGATTATGGAAATGCACTAAAACCAAACCTGATCCTACAGCGGCGTCCTCAAACAATATTGACTCTCACATCTAAAGAGGTCTGTCATTATTATCTTACAATACATTCTGCTCTTAATGGAGGTCCGGAGAGTCCGGGGTACTCGGGAGTTCGGACAGGCGGATGCAGGAGCCAAACACGGCGACATCGTATCATCCGACCGCCCGTCGTGTTTTTGCATTTGCCCCGTTACTAGGGCTGGCGACATGATTTATTTGATAGTTTTCGATTGATGTGGCTATGGCAGCTGGTCATGGAGAAACAAAGGGTGGAAATTAATTGATTTGAAGATTTTAAGGTGACGCCTACGGCCGTGTCCTAACCGAAAGCGACTGTCGCGCGAGTACGCGATCGTCGCGCGAGTTTATATAGTAATAGTAATTGTAATTTATTTCTCTCAAAAAGGTACAAATGTGGTACATGGTATATACGATACAGGCAGATTCAAACCTTTGTGAGAGCTGGAGTCTATACTGGGTTCGGGACCTGTATGACAGATCTCCAGGCTCACACACTTAGAATTACAACATTAAATTGCACTTACGTTCAACATTGTAAAAGCTCCAAGTAATGGGAGGAAGGGAAATTAATTTACAAAACAAAAGATGTGCTATGTGTGTATATGAATACTAGCTTTTGCCCACGGCTTCGCCCGCGTACCTTTATAAATTATAGCCCATTTGTTATTAGGATGTATAATCTATCTACCTATATATATAAAATTCTCGTGTCACAGTGTTAGTTGCTATCCTCCGAAACGGCTTGATCGATTTTTATGAAATTTTATATGTATATTCGGTAGGTCTGAGAATCGGTCGTAATCTATTTTTTATACCCCTTAGTGATAAGGGTGGTCCACCCCAAAAATTTATATGGCAAAACAACGTTTGCCGGGTCAGCTAGTACCTATTATTACTATAAAGTAACATCAAAATCCGGTACTTTTTTCGTGAAAGAGTAACAAACATCCACACATCCACCCATCCTCACAAACTTTCGCGTTTATAATCGTAGTAAGATAGTATGATGACGTAGTCACGCGATCACAAAAGTCGCGTTTGTACGTCATAATTCATATAAACAAGCACGTAATCGCCTATTAGCGCGACTGTCGCTTTCAGTTAGGACACAGTGCATGTCTTGTAATCACAGCCCTGTATGTGACATGTGTCATACTCGCAGATCGATGATATTGGTGGAATTGACAGGAAATTATAAATATAATTACAGTAGACGGTAATTTTTTTTAATAAAGGTCTTATTTGAACAAAACCAATTCCATTTTATTACACGTTCCACCTCAGTCATTTTATTTCTAACTCCAGACTAAAAGCGGCTATAAATTGTTAAGTACATAACTTACGAGGCTATCATAAACCTATCTTTATTAACGACTCACAAACCAAGTTAAACAATACTTTGATACTTAGGAGCCATATCTTCAGGGATACTAAACATATAAGTAAACGAGAGTCCGATCAAAACAGTCATCTTCTAAACGCCCTTCAAACTTTTTATGACAACGTTACTCGTGAACTTATTTAATCTTTGGCAGCCCTAGCCGAAGTTAAGCTCTTATTTCTGCCTTATTATCCGTTCGATATCTATCGAATCAATCGGAAAGGTCAATGCCACCGCTTTGATAGTCAAAAGTTTGCACGCAGCAAACTTTTTGCAGCAAAACCCATATTAATCAAGAGCTTTTTATAGGAATAATGGGGTATGTATTCACCGAGTTTTGCTTCCGAAAATTTGAAAACATTCCGTTTTTTGTCAAAGTGTAATGCTGTAAACATTTTCGATTGAAAGTAATCTACCGAATGCTTTTAAGTTTACGTTTCGCAGAAATTGAGCACGAAAAATGTATTTCGTTTAGAATTAAATTGTGATTAGTGTATGCGGTATATTTAGAGTTAAATAGTCACAATGAATAACCACAAGTCAACGTTCAAATAAAGCTTTAAAAAAAACCTTAATTAATTTACAGCTGCCATTCGGAGACACGGCCATAAAGTTCGCATAACAAACTTGGCTGCACGATCATATACATATATACTGATAATTTTATTTCTGAGGTTTCCCAAAAAAACTACTTATTCACAAAAACCGTACCTACGTTTCAACAAGACAATAATAAAATAGGACGTAAAGATAAACCGGCCGACTCGAAAACCGGAAACAATAAAAAACGTAATATCATAACCGCATAAAAACCGGCTTTTAAACATATCACTGGAGGGAATCGTAAAACACCATCTTAATATCGGTACGTGTAGTTCGTAACTAGAGAAAAAACTAAACTATATGTTAGTGAGAATTTAAAGGCAGAACTATAAAGTTTAAACCCCCAACAGAAAAACCCGATCGTAATTAAACTAATCAGACAATTTTAATTATAGAGTAGTCTCATACTTTGCGAATTTATAGCTTATTTTTATGATTTATTGATATTTACTCCTTATTCTAATGTATGAGAGGAAATATTGAATTCTCGAATGGAGTCGACGACTTCCAACAAAAAATATAACTTAAAAACAAAATCTTGTAAAAAATATACCAGATAAGGACAAAAAAGGATACTTATCCAATACATCTTAATAAGCTTACATGTAGCATAAAAACCTTTGACATTTCTAAATTATTTTTGTTATCAGTCGACTCAATCACACAATTTCCTATGTGTGACTGCCTTCATTTCACGCGCAGCACGCGCGACGCGAAAAACCTGCGCTCGCGCACTGATCTCAACAAAAACGCGTCTGCTCGCTAATGAAGAGTTGGAAGGGCATGTATTAATTAGTTGGCGCCCAGCGGCGCGTGCGCCAGCCAACATGGCCGACTGGCATTCCTTGTCAACTATTCTAGTCTTGATACGGTTCGAGTAGCTACAGATATCTATTGTGGGCACAAAGGAATTAACTTAATGGAAACTTGAGTAACACATTTATAACATGTTGTTTCACTTTGTGTCGATTTAGAATCCACTCTGTCTGTGAAACCGTGAATGCAGCCGATATAGATGTCATTAAACTCAGTTTATTTTTCGATGTTCCTTCGATTGTATCCATAAATTACTCTTTACGCCATTGTGTTTTAATTACGCTTTAAGAATTCAAACGTTGACCACGAGACTATACGTGGCCCATTCACAAAAGTACTATAAAACAACATTCAAAACGCATAATGGTTGTCCACTCGTCGACATCCTACATTATATTTAATTTGTATTCACGCGGTCGGATCCAGCGGGAAGCGACACTGCCGGCGTTATCGTCACAATTACACGCCGAATCTAATCTCGAAATCTGTGTTACAAAAAGAGCTATCACACGTCAGATAAACACACCCACATCCTCTAATATTAACATTCACTTCTCTCTATCAAGATGACTAATGCCACTTTCCAACAAGAGGAGCGTGTCGTATCGTAACGTACACAATGCATGCCGTGTCGCGTCACCAGAGCGTGCACTGTGTCTGATATTTGCTAAACGCTATCAATTGTATCGGCATTACGCAATAGGAAGTCCTCAGTAGTATATAGTATGGGCGGCTTGGATAGTACGGAATTAGACCGGCAACGACCCGGCCCGATTTAGAATTGTCCCCGGGACAAAAAGTACATAGGAACCGGCGCACCTAAACGGCTAACGTGCTCTACTCTCACACCGAACCGTACTGACATTTAACTGGCAACTGTAGTAAATGCATTTATTGATTTACTGGAACATAAAAATAAATATTTGAAAATCAAACTCAACTGCTTTAAAAAATTAAACGTTCGTACAAAAAATAAAAATCAAATTGTTTTTCCACGCTGTAAAAATAATAAATGACTTGACACTAAAAGTTTCAGCAAAGCAAAATAAAACAAGCAACAATTATTGTTTACAGGAACAAAAGCAAAAAAGTTTCAAGGTAGATTTGATCAAATCTTTGTTTTAGCGAACAAGAAAGAAGCCGCAAAGAGTAAACAAACGATTTTCAAAGTCGTTATTGTAAATGGAAACGGTTTCACTTTACACAATTCTAATCGTTTGTTAACCATTTTCTTATTTATAAATGAAAGTAAAAGTTTTACGACGACGGTGTTTTGTATGCTAAGTGTTTTACTTTAAACTTTTTATAATTTTTTTGCCACCATCATACATGATTTTTTTTCATTGCTTCCTAGTAGAAAGTTGCTGAAAGGAACTTTAGGGTTATGTCATACGGATGGGTTCAGTTCACTAATCCGATTGCTAAGTCATATAGTATAACAGTGAAATAATCTTCTAAAATCAAATTCACGGGCTTCACTACATAGTATAAAACAAAGTCGCTTTCTCTGTCCCTATATCCCTATGTATGCTTAAATCTTTAAAACTACGCAACGGATTTTGATGCGGTTTTTTTTAATAGATAGAGTGATTGAAGAGGAAGGTTTATATGTATAATAACCCGGTTTATACCCGTGCGAAGCCGGGGCGGGTCGCTAGTATAAAATAATCTGGAGCCTGCAGCACCAACTTCGGGTGATTAAACTCACAGAGTTACGCGTCGGTGTAAACGCGCTCACCACTAAATAGCCAGATATTTCTGGACACACGACACCCTTCGCTCACACCGTAAAAGACACCGCTACAATGTCTCTACACATGACATATATGGTGTAGAAAGTTATGTCATCTGATCGTAACCCGAGCTTGCGGAAGCAACGTAAATCATTGTCGGCGAGGGAATACGTTTGAATCAATTTTAAGGCAGGAGTTATACGAGGATTTTCTTGTGTTGATTTACGATGTAGGCCATTCATCTTGGAGGTTCAGTAGTTTGGAATATCTATATATATGGTGGGATATGCGTTGGTGTGAGGTGGATTTTGTTTTGAATGAAAGCAGTAATTAATAAAGATGCAGCTTTAACGATATTACTTTGGGGAAGTTCACTATAATCTACTTAGAGATCATTTTGGTAGCCTATACTATCGTAGACAGCTCGTGGCTAAGTACTAACAGCCGCTCGGGTCGATCTGTCAGGTTAAGCTACGCTTGCCGGGGTTGGTCCGTGGATGGGTCACCATTTCTACATACCGAGACTCCTCCGTGCCTCGGAAAGCACGTTAAGCCGTTGGTCCCGGCTGTCATTCGTGGATCTTTGACAGTCGTTACGGGTCGTCAGAAGCCCGAAAGTCTGACAACCAGTCTTACAAAGGGGTATCGTATTACCCAGTTACTGGGTTGTGGAGGTCAGATAGGCAGTCGCTCCATGTAAAATACTGGTATTCAGCTGCATCCGGTTAGACTGGAAGCTGACCCCAATATAGTTGGGAAAAGGCTAGGCAGAACATGAACTGTCGTAGACAGACGATGAACATGTACCAATTTTTACAAATAAAATAAGTTTGCCAAAGCTTAGCTCGGAAAGAGGATTGATATCCACCACTGTCACAGTTATTTTACACTAACCTATACTCTAATTGCGTAACTTATTTTCATAAACCATTATGACTAATTTGTTTCATTTTGATAGTACAACAGCATTAATTACGTTATTTACGTTTTGAGCAGATTTTTTTTTCCAACTTATGAAGCAATCTGTTTCAAATCGAAACAGATTGTGATTGATCGTGTATTACGCAATTAGGGTACTGATTTATGGAGACGAGCGACTGGACACATGAATTGCCTGCAGCATGTTTCCTAATACTAAATTGTGCTTTTTCGTCACTGAGTGACATAGGGGTCAAAGATTCAAACGGAAACCAATATACCACAAAAGAAGAGTGAACAAGGAAGAAAGCCCTCAATACTCACAAGGAAACGACAATCTCAATCCACCATGAATCATGACAGTAACAAGTAACATTCACAGAGCATTTCACAATTAGAACCATGTCATCCGCAATGGCTTTCTCTCCGTTGTTGTCAGCTATATCATTGATGACCCTAATACCTTTCGCATTATCATAACTTGTTCATTACATAATTGCTTTGTATTTCGAATTAGAGAATGCAATCAAAGATAAGTTAGCAGCAATATTAGATATTGAGATTAACTAACTGTACATGCATAACTTTGTTTGAAATGTGTTCCGGGTCTGCAGTGACAACTTTCGTCTGTCTGACTGAGTGTCAAGTAAAATTATTGTAACATTTTTAGATCGTTTGATACAATAACACTTCCGCCATATTTACTTTCTAGATCACCTCGTTCTGAATTGCTAACGGATATAGTCCCATTAGCAACATGTTTTTTACCCTTGAAAAGCTTTCCCCACTCTCTCAGGTCGTTTGAATCAACAAGTATCATTAACCCTTCACAAATGTCCAAGCAATCGACCCCAATCATCGTCAAACCTTCTGATTGATCCCGAACCAATTCCGCGCATTGCTTGTTAAATTGTCATGTTAACCTTCAGACCGGACGACTCCTAATCTGTGCAAGAGGCCTCTCAGATGTATTAGTTAATTAATGCAACCCAACATCACCTTGACACGATCTAAACGAGAACGTAGACTGTGAACGACCGACCTTTGCATTGGCAATGAAATATGTTGCTGTCAATTTGAAACGTTATTACCGCATAGCTTGAGTGTGTGTGTCAACGGCCCGCTTCTATTCCGAAATATGACACGTGAATTTATAAATAAAGAACTTATATTTCTCAATTATTCTTTAATCTTTAATGTTATCTTCAACGCCACATTACAGCATAAATTACTCACGGTAGACAAAAAGTTGTTAGAAACTTAAGCTAAGAAATTGCAAAAATTATAAGTTAACTTTAAATTACCACTAATAGGCTCAATAAAAAAACTCGAGAAAAATCGCGAGCGCTGAAACGTAAGATTTCTGAGCGTATAACGACCTCGGCTATCAAAACATCGTAACAAAGTTCTGGGAAGTAATTCTATCGTTTAAAAGGGAGCGAGCCTGGCCTAAGGGTTGCTAATCATCTTATTGTTCCAACGTTGGATAAAAAAGGCACGCGATTTTTAAACCAGCGGAATAATTGTTTTTATAAAGTTATTTTTTCGTTCACCGAAATATTTTTAAAGGATACACGGATAACAATTGGAGAGCGAAATTATTACAATAAATAAATATGGGAGCGGCGTGTTCGAAATTGGACGATATTCAAAATAAATTGGTGGAAAAATGAAAGTAATCCAATAACAGTTTGAGTGAATATCATAAATACTGTTTCACACGAATATCGGCAAAAATATATTGAATATTTCTGTACTAAAAACGTCAAAAGAGCAGTACTCGTAATGAAAACATCAAGAGAAAGCTTCAATAGCTTTTTCACTTTTCCGAAATCAGTTAATAATGATATTGCGGAATCGAGGCCTTTTTAAGGTGCCGCCGATTGACTTGTACAAATGATGTCCAGGTGCATAGGTTGCAAAAATTCGTACTTCATTTCTGCACCGTATAATTATTTCGCCATCAATTTTCGATCAAAGAATCTTGTCGAAAAATGTTCAA
Source organism: Agrochola lychnidis (assembly GCA_963680765.1). Taxonomy (NCBI): domain Eukaryota; kingdom Metazoa; phylum Arthropoda; class Insecta; order Lepidoptera; family Noctuidae; genus Agrochola; species Agrochola lychnidis. The sequence goes on from OY796866.1 coordinate 21,460,384, forward strand.
CACTCGCGAGTTATTAATCAAAATAATGAAAACGACGTGATATAAATGAAAAGTTGTACAAACGATGTGAACAAATGCAATTTAATATGGGAGAGTATGGACTAAGTTTGCAGAAAGATTGGATTAGAATTTTCAGTAGAGGCTTCATCGCAAGCGGTGTTTGGCTTTTAATTTTAGTCATGCTTTCTTTTTCCAAAATATTGTCTTTCAGCTCTCTGTGGTCTTAACCAATTAAATAAAGCTGAATCGAATGATAAGCAGTTCATGCTCAAGACTGAATTACAGCGGAAAATCAAACCAAACAACTAAAACGCCAACAGTATAACCCCAAGTCTACCGACAAAGCAATAAGAACAATAGTTATAATGCACCCTTTAGTTTATAAGTAACCACAGAAGGATTCCCAAGACACCGTGAGACGTCGCGGTACACCACAAAGGAAATGGCAAAATGATCTTAGACTTCCCAAAGGAGAGCCGGATGATGTGATGAAGATGAGAACGGACCCCGACTGTCCGTAAATGTAATAGACTGTGATAATCATGACGTAAATTGTTTTGAAACTTGTTTCGATATTGATGTCCTGTTTCCGGAACTTTCGATGACTGTTTTGTTTACAAAGCATTTTTAACCAACTTTCAAAAAGGAGGAGGTTATATGTTCCTCGCGTATGTTTGTTTTTTTTTTATTTATTTTTTATGTATGTCCACCGATTTCTCCGTCAATTGTGAACAGATTTTGAAAATTCTTTTTTTGTTTGAAAGGGTATGCTCTCGAGGTGGTCCCATATAAATTTTATTAACTTTGCTTCGATCGTTTTTGAGTTAGCTTCAATAATACATATTTTTTCCCACTTAGTAATGTGGATGATATAAGTTCCTGTCACTGTTATTTACATAGCAGGTAGTGGTTTTCGAATTTGTGTGGGGTAGGTACCACAACTAAAAAGTGAAAAATAACAACTTTTACAAAAAAAACAACCGACTTCCAAAAAACACTACAAAGTGAAAAATAACTTTAATTTCGGAAGTCGGTGATAAAAAACGAAAATTCAAAACCAAAGACACCGACTTCCGAAATTAAAGTTATTTTTCACTTTGTAGTGTTTTTTTGGAAGTCGGTTGTTTTTTTTTTATCTGTTGGGGATTTGCAAAATGAAGATATGCCGTAATCACTGTTTAAACTTTTGTTGTATGACAATGAGCCTTAATCCTAACAACAGTTCCTTTTTAATAGACAACGAAGCCTGAACGCTATCAGATTATCTCCCTCTTAAATTTCTTCGCGAATTCTTTGTTTCCAGCCAAACAATCAAACATGAAAACGACATGACATCCCCGTAATTAAAGAGTTTCTAATCGCCGCACTGCTCCACTCAAACGCACAGATAAGGCACATACAAAAAACGGGCCAATTCTTGTTAAGCACCGGAGGGTTTTAGTCTTTGGTCCTTTGGTGCATCGGCACGTGAAGCCGTTTGTCGGTGAGGTGCAACTTTAGTTTATGGCTTTTTTCATTCATTCTCGTTCTGAGAACTGGCGGCATTTTGGCGCCTACCTAAAGCCCTCAGTTTTTTTTGGAGGGAAAAAAATTTGGCGCGAATGCGGTATCAGATTGAGGAAACTCGTTCCTATTAGCTGTTGGTGCAATACTTTTTAAATTCCATGGAATTGATCTGGGTTTATGAGAAAACAAAGTTGCGTGTCTTTGTATTTCTCATGTGTAAGTACTCAAAGTTACTCGTCCAGGAACATAAAATATTCAACCGAATGTTTTTCAAGGCATTTATTGCTAGCCAATCCGTTGTGACGGGACAAAAACCATAGTTCTTCAGTAATTATCGTAAAAAAGGTAATTCTAAAAACTGTTGGTACATGAAAAACAATTGGAAGAACACCGGAGGCGTCCCTCATCTGAGTTTTGTTAGCACTAACATTGTTCTCGCGAAGTAAATAAAAATTTATTCATCAGTAACAACAAAAACGAATCCTCTTACCGGGAAGACGCGACCATTTCACCAGCCACCCTCGACAACAAAAGATGAACGGAATCCATTGTGATGGAGCCTTTTATGGTACTAGCGCTCATGAATTGAAATCTATGGGTGGTATGTTGGCGAAGCTCATTTTTGTATGTACATTTTGAAGGAAAGTCCCAACTATTGTCTTGTCACTGGCCATTGTAGAAGAAACATTTTCTGAGGCGTCATTTATGACACTTCCCTTTTTAATGATGGCAGCTGGTCCGTTCGAAATGTAAAGGTGCTGGTAAGGTGGTCCGGTTTAATGTGGAGCTTTGTTTCATCCTACATCTGTATCTATCAGTAATTGCCACCACCTGCTCCACGTTTCCTTATTACATGTAATTTTATCGCTTTGTGTTTGGAGTTCATTTCTTGTGGTGGATCAAATATCGAATTAGTGTTTATAATTGAACGATTGATACGCATCCGGTGTTGAGCAATTTTGGATGGTTTCAAAGTCCGAAATTTATTAGTATCTAATGCACAATAATTTAATCGAATACCCCTTCATTAGTGGTAGGTTTTATGATTTATTGATAAACTGTATTGATATTATAGAATATCATTTTAAATTGAATACATAATAACGTATATTTGCTAATGATTTAATTGTTTTAGCGATGTTTGAAGTGGGGACTCTCAAATCTTCAATAATAATTCTGAATGTAAATATACATAGAGACGAAGGGCTTATTGTTGGAACAATTGGATTCGTGAAGGTAACCTCCCCTCCTGCCGTTAACCTGAATGGTGTAGTAGATAATGAAACAAACAAAATGCCACCCGGTATAACGCCAACTTATTTCAGTTGATAATTAGATAAAACTTTGCAGACGTCTAGAAAATTTGGTCTCAACAGTTTCGGCTTCAACCAATCCCCGTCTTCGTTTAATTATGTATTTTAGCGCGGTTAAGTCTTTAAACTTTTAACCCTTGAGGGCTTAACAAATCTTCGAGGTGTCAAGTTTTCAGACATCCAATATTAATACAGTGTAGTTAATATATTCTGGGCTACAGAATGTATTTTCGTATTGAATGAACGGAATCTTTGAGAATGTATCACAGATGGGAATTTGGCTAAGCATATTGTCTGGTTTTCGGGTCATTTGAATGTTTGTAAACTAGGCCACATTCTGTACTGCACAGATTGCACTATATAACTAATATTTACATCTGCATTCATTGATAAATGTTTGTTTGTCGTTTGGGAGTGTATCTCCTCGAAGATCTGCCCTTATTTCTATTTAGGTTTTATTTTCTACTAGCTGTTTTTCGCGGCTTCGCCCGCATGGGTCCTAATCCTTTTTCTAAAATAAAAGAAGCCAAAGTTACTCCTTATAACATCAGCTATCTGCCAGTGAAAGTGCCGTCAAAATCGGTTCAACCGTTTCGGATATTACCAGAACGACAGACCACATTTTTTTTTAAGCTATTGCATAGCTTCTATCGCGGGCTTTGAGCGCGGTGACCGAATCAATAAATTCCGTAACGAAAATAAAACCTAACACCCCCCACTCCGCCTACCATGTAATGACGGGTCCCATGACAACATCACGTTGTCATGGGAACGTAATTTTTGTTTTATGTCATCACGTCATCATCCCAAGGGTAGCGTTGACAAATAGGAAGTATGGAGGAGCAAATGCTATGCAATAGCTTTACCGCGGCAGTCCCCGAGTGCCACACGTTTTTTTTTTTATAAGTACCGTTTAAATGTATATATGCATTTAATAAAAAGCTGTTATTTTGACATTTCAAACAGACACTTCAATTATTTATTTGTACTCGTATGTATGTATAAGAAGATAGTGCCTTTGTGTCTTTTCGTTGATCGACAATTATTATACAACTTATAAGTAAAACTGATCGGCTGATAAAATTGCAATGTGCAGTCTAAAAATACGCACAACATGCGCGTACGTCTACAATATACTGTCTTTATCCACCTTTCTTAAACAATCCTATAACTCGTGTAGAAAGTCAACCAGTCGACCTGATAAGTTAAACTCTACAGCATTGTCCTTTGAATTTGACAGTAGGTTTTTTCGACAGACAACTTGACAGGTGCCTCCTAGTGGTTGATGTTTATCTCGACCAACCTTCCAACTCACCCCACTTCCCGCGTCCGTAATGAGCCTTTAAAACTCCTAAACATTTGTTAATATCCTACCGATGGCTTTTTAATGTAGGTCCTGCGATTGTTAAGTTTTTTTGTTGCTGATTTTGTGTTTTGTTTGTTGTAAATCAGCGGCAGGTGCGTTGGTTGCTGTTGTTATGTTGTCGATCAATTAAAATATTTTTACTGTTAACTTTTACTGATTAGTAGAGAAAGTTAGAATGTTGAATTTGTAGTCAAATTAGAGAATAATGTCGTCAATCAAATCAAGATCATTAAATTAATGAATTAGTCTGAAGAATAGGGATGATGACTAAAAATTTTTTTTATATACGTCAGGTTGATTGTTACGAAATATTGGACACGTATTTTTTTTTTTAAGTAATCAAAAAATTACGGCGATACATTGAGTTAAAATGTGCCAAGACGTCACGAGTATGTAGAATTTATACTTACTTGTGACGTAGCGACCCCCAGTCCCCAACTTTAATGCGTTTTATCTAAATATTTTTTTAATAAAATGATAAAGCAAAAAATACGTGTCTAAAATTTTTTTATCATCTGACTGAAGGACCAAATAGAATTTCATTTTTTTTACTCAGGTATCTTTCCTATAAACTAGTTCAGGGTTCATGAAGGATCTTAATACCTACTGTTGATGCAATGCGTGATTTTTGTAAGTTAATAACCAAATTAGATTTATTTCACTTTCATATGATTCTGGAAGGCCGTCTTTCCTGTCATCAATATTAAAATCAAAAACATGCTTTACAAGAACAACATTTGAACAAATTAAGATCATTACACTATTCATTACAAACAATTACGGACGGAGTAAGGTGTAAGCAATTATTGACTGTTTTCCGAATGTTTACAAAAACAGTAAATAAAAAAATAATAAGCGACCACCCAACGGTTCTATAATGATCAATTCAGTGGGTTCCGATCACTCATACATCAATTGTTCACGTATACTAATTTAAACATGTTCAGTTTGTTTGTACACTGTGCGCGTGCCCTTAGGTAATTGACCTGTCGATCAAGACATTTTATTGCCACCGGAATTTTATATCTACAACCTTATTTATACAGTTTTAAGGCTCAAATTGGAATCCAATTTCGTAATGGACGATCAATATAATTTTGTTTAGAAATTAATTTCTGGTCAAAATTGCTGCAGTTTTTATCTAAGATCGTATTTCAATATCCTTATGTTCTAGAAAATAAGGTTCAAATTCGTATACTTTTTTATATAGAGCACGATAATAACTTTTTCCAGGAACAATTTCCCGGAACATAGAACGAACATAATTATAAGTTCAGAAGGTATTACAACCAGTAATTTTGTATAATTCGATGCTTGTTTTAGTGAAAAAAAGTAACGCCTTTAATTATAAACAATTCTTGTAATTACATCAGTTAACGCACGTTAACTTTCAATTATGACTATTTGTGCCCCCTTTGTACTGTAGCCGAATATTTTTAGGGGTACGCGGGTAGACACGGAAGCCTTTGCAATCCGAAGACTTTTATTAAAGCCGAGACTCACCGCCTTAATGGATTAATTAGTTGGTGCAAGTAAATTATAGCTAACAAGACAAGGAAACAGGGACGTAATTACTTAATTGAAGAAATATTGTTTGGTATCTTTGTTAGAATAAAATAGATAGACAATTTAGACATACATAATATAACTCTTGTATGCCCCGAAGGGTGACGCCAGAGATGTAGTTCTAACACACCCACATTTCGCCAGTCATGTCCCATGAAATAGGGGGCGAGCCTATTGCCATCAACCGGGCACAAATCCAGACACCGGGCTGCTACTGAGAAATTCCAGATGGAAAAACCCAATAACACTGCCCGACCCGGGAATCGAACCTAGGACCTCATGCTCAGCAGTAGCGCTAGCGACCACTAGACCAACGAGGTAAGTAAAATAGATAGATAAATCTCAAATACGGGTTGAATAACATTGTAGATAAAATCTTGTTAGATTTCACGCTAAACATATACGGAGCCCACTCTCATACGTGATTGTTTCGACAATTAAACTACGTCAGTACATCTCCACAAACCTGGAATTACGAACGATGCGATGCCTTTAATAGTTGGGGATGGTAATCACAAATCATACTTAATAACATATTATGTAAGTAAAAAAATTTATTCCGATTATTTTTAGAACTTAATGTTGAGGGCAACGGAAACTGGGGTACTATTTGTACGCATGCATGCGAGATATGAAAATACATTTGTGGATTGTTTTAATAAACACATGGTATTTATTAGCAGAGCAGAGGTGGCCTAGTGATATCGGCCGCGACTTACGACTTGTAGGTCGTAGGTTCGAACCTTGACAGGCGCTTTACTTTGTGTAAATTATTTCATAACCATTGCTCTTAAAATGGTGAAGGAAAATATTGTGAGGAAACCGTCATGTCCTAGAAGCAACAATTTGAAGATATGTGTCATATCACCAACCTGCACTGGGCCCGCGTGGTCAATTACGGCCCACTCCCTCTCACAGAGGAGGCCTGTGTCCCAGCAGTGGGAACATTATAGGCTGATTATGCTATGGTATTTATTAGATATGATTATGAACTTGTGATACTACATTCATACGCCACACATAATGTCTGCTAAACTTTAGTAACATAACATAACATCACGCCTTGTTTCCCCGAAGGGTTGGGCAGAGGTGTCCCTGTAGCAGGTACACCCACATTTCGCCAGTTATGTTTAAGTCCCATGTAATAGGGGGCGAGCCTATTGCCACCATTCGGGCATAAATCCAGACTCCGAGCTGCTACTGAGAAATTTCAGATAGAAAAACCCAATAACACTTTGCCCGACCCGGGAATCGAACCCAGGACCTCATGCTCAGCAGTAGCGCTTGCGACCACTAGACCAACTTTAGTAATTTTCGTTTAACATAAGCCCATTACTGTCACCCAAAGGGCAATAGAGAGGGCTATGCTTGAAGTTTCCCTACGTGATCGAATCAGAAATGAAGAGATCTAAGATCCAAGGTAACCGACATAGACCGAAGAATTGCCAAACTTAAGTGGTAGTGGGCAGCACATTGCTCGCAGAACAGACGGCCGATGGGGCCGAAAGGTTCTGGAGTGGCGACCGCGTACTCCGAAGACGTAGCGTTGGAAGGCCTCGATGACCGTATAAAGGCCCAAGGAATCCGCTGGATGCGGAAAGCACAGAATCGGTCGAAGTGGCGGTGCTTGGTGGAGGCCTATGTCCAGCAGTGGACGTCTGTCGACTGAAATGATGATGATAACTGTCAAACTGCAGGGCAAAGGCGTCTTCTCATACAGAGAAGGGATGAGCATTGACCACCACGCTTGCTTCAGACGGGTTGGCGATTTTAGACTTAGTAACTATAAGTCCAAGTTTCACTATACTTTCCTTTATCGATGTAATGTCCAAGATAAACTCAGAAAGTACAAAAAAAACAGTGGCACTCCGGGAGTGCCGACAGAAGTGAAAACTTGAACAAGATCGCCTTGGTAGAAGAAAAATGCTTTGCAGAACATTGATCCGTAACATTATATAAATAAAGAGCACAATCGCGTTTACAAAATTGAGGTGTCGATAACGGTGTAGCGAGTTCAATTGTTTTCTCCCATCTCAAAAATGCCCAACGCGCCTAAAGAAGTTTTCACTTCAAAAATTTCATCCTCACTAGGTATTTTCTGTAAAAGCTTCATGTTATTTAACAAAAGTAGTAACCACCATAACAAACAAAATATTATTTATTTACTCAGAGATATCACACGTATCTACAAATGACGTAACCTCAAGACAGATAGGACACGATCACCACAAAACTATGAAATGCAACAAAACAAATAATTTTTCCAAGTCCCATAAAAGGTACAGATAATATCAACTTCGGACACACTTGAAGTTATCAAGTATCCCTTCAGGACGTCATTTAGTTTCATTACTCATACAAGGTCCCATGTTTGGTCCAAGTAAAAATAGGAGCCAAGTTCACTAACATCCGGTTTCTCAATTTCGTATGCATTGTGTGTCTTCATCATCAGTTCCACTTCACCAAATGGTGTTTTTTCCGAGAGCAACTGCGCGAGGTATTAAAAAAAATAACCAAATCGCTACAGGTGTGCCTATAATACTTGAAGAATTCCCTCGATTTCCCTAGGATCCCATCATCAGATCCTGACCTAGTGACAATGGGACCACTTGGAAAGTATACCCTTTCAAACAAAAAAAAACTTCCAAATTGATAACCTCCTCTTTTTTAAGGCAGTTAAAAAAGTTCTACCCCTCCCTTCTTTATGTATTTGCAAATACAATATATAAATATTATTGTAAATCCTTTGTCACAATTAAGAAGAATCTAACGACACCCTAATTATGTTGAAATCATAGATATCCGTGGTTAAAATCCATCAAGCCGTTTAGGCTACAGAGCGTGCCAAAGAAATAGACACATACACTTGCATACTCTCGAAAAACATTACCCTCCTTCTGGGACAGTCGGGTAATTAAAACAAATGAAAATCAGTAACATCAAAATGATTGTTTTCTTTTGTATTTTCCTACGGACAAAACAGACAGGTACGTCATATATTTATGAGTTATGAAACGAAAGTACTTACTTTACAATAACTAGTCAGCTATATTTTTTTTTTTTTTTTTTCTATAGGGCATCTCACAGCTGGTTCCGAGAACCGTGGCTGTTTAACCGGTCAATCCTGTGGCTGCCTTAAGCTGCTACACTCAAAGCCTCCAGCCAGGGCATACATAAACTAAGCTAAAAAGCTTAGGATGAACGCTCGCTAAGGGCACCCCCTGTGGGGTACGAGCCTCGGCTTAGGGCGTTATCCGGAGGGAGGACATCAAAAGATGGGACGGGCTGGATCAAAGGGTTTTGATCATTATTATTAGACGGGGAATTTAAAGCTACGTGCACAGCTGCAAAAATTGCTGGCACCTCGTTTTCGAGCAAGGGTCGGGGGGGAGTATTATTTACTCGGGGGCGCGGCGGTCGAGATCGCAAATGACCTCGGCGGCGAGGTCGGAATGACGGGAAGCGTCTGTGTTTGTACACTGTACTTGTTTCCCTATTGCTCTCCTGGAGGAGGGTTATGGGGTCATCGGGGTCTACGAGGATATGCCTTGGACGGCGAACATGACTGATTTTACTCGGGACATAACTGGCGGCCTCGACAACCAGAGGGTTGCGATGTTTGGCCGCGGACTCAAAGAAACGCTTGGAAAGGCGTTTTAGAAATTGGTGGATTGTGGGAATCTTTAGGTCGAGGTGGAGTGCCTCGTTCCTAACGAACCAGGGGGAACCTGTGGCCCTACGAAGGAATCTATTTTAGACTGTTTGCATCCTATGGATATGACAGGGTTTTGCATGAGCAAAGACGGCACCCGCATAGGTCATGATTGGTCGAATGCACGCCGTGTAAACGCGCAATTTGCACCTAAGTGACAATTTGCTACGTGCATTCACCAGGTAAAAGAGTCTACCGAGAGCGAGAGCTGGTCGGGGGAGGGGTTTCTAAGCCTTGTACGCGGTTTCGTAAAGAGAACCGCTTGGCTTTTATCAGGGTTTACTTCTATCCGCCACTTTGTAAACCATGCGGCCAGTCTTTTGACTGCGCGTTGGAGATTGAGGCGAATAATGTCTGGGGATCTAGATTTGAAGTAGATGGCAGTGTCGTCTGCGAACAGACCCAACTGCGACCTACCGCAACCTTTAGGGATATCGCTTGTGTATAGCGTGAATATGAGGGGGGACACCACAGAGCCCTGGGGGACACCTGCGCGGATGGGACGGGGAGTGGATAGCGCTCCTTCGATACGATAACGGAAGACGCGATTCGACAAAAAGTCTCGTAAGATGAGCACGAGACGATCTGGCACACCGAGTTGGTACAGCTTGTATAATAAGCCGTTGTGCCAGACTTTGTCGAAAGCTTTCGCTACGTCGAAGAATACTGCACCGGTCATAGAACCGCGTTGGAAACCAGCGCTTATGAATTCTACGATGCGGTGGGCCTGATGCACGCTAGAGAGCTCAGTTCGAAAGCCGAACTGTTCGTTGGGGATGAGGCCCTTGGTCTCGGCGAAATCTCTGAGACGCTTATAAATAAGCCTCTCATAGATTTTTCCGAGAACCTTGAGCAAACTGATGGGACGGTAGCTAGAGGCCTCAGTTTTGGGCTTGCCGGGCTTAGGGATACCGGTAACTGTGGCTTCTTTCCACGTCTGGGGGAAGATATTGTTGCTTAAGGCACCATTGAAGATGGTGGTCAAAAGCATTATTAGGAGGGCAGGGAATAGTTGGATCACCCTATTGGTGATACCATCTGAACCGGGGGCTTTACAGGCTTTAAGACCTTTGATGATGTCGTGCACCTCGTCCGGGAGGACGGGGGGCAGTGGACAATCAGGGTCATCAACGGGAGGGAGGGAGGCTCTACGTTCGACTTCAGCGTCGACCATTAATAGGTGAGCTTGGTCTACTGGTAGGGAACTGGGAGTGAGCAATAATAATGATATCTATTTACTAGATATACAGCCGGTGCTTAAGAGCGTTTATTCTGCAAGTGGGCAACGTCGCAAATAGATGTCAAATATATCACTGTTTTGATTAATTTAGCAATATTACTGTATGGAATTAAGAAATGTGGCTAACTAGTGAACTAAAATATTGATTATGAATTGCAATTATAACACTGAATTTGATGTTGTAACAAGTTTAGGTGTAAAAAAGGCATTTGGAAAATTTCCAAATACTTTTTTTACATCTAAAACTAAATATTCGGTATTACGATATTAATTATTACATTTCATAATCAATATTTTAATTCCCTAGTTAGCCACATTCAATCAAAACGGTAAATATTTGACAGCTAATTACGACGTTGCCAACTTTTAGGATAAACCCTCTTAAAACATAAATATGTACTTATTTTATAGGGAAGTAAAAAATTACGACAATTGTGCAATATGTCTGAGTCGCTATGTCAATAATGATCGTACTTTTATGACTAGTTTGTGTCTGGTTTTCCTCATTGCAAGTGTCTAGGAAACTGAATGATGTTTTATCTACCTCTTCGCTTATTATAAGCCAATATTATCTTAAAACTGTTTTACTCTGCACTGCAATATTTTAAACATTTCAATTCACCGTTGACATTTAAATTTATTAAACAAAAATAAAATGTGCGCACACGCACGTGAGCATGCAAGAATGACGGAAAACCAGTGTAGGCTGACCTTTAAGAACATCGGATAAAAAAAGAAATTGCCACCAGTTGCCAAAGCCCGTTGCAGATATAAATCATGATCTCTCCTCCTCCTTATTGCTAGCACGGCATCGAACCACCGACCTTAAGGATCGAGGATTAACCATTCATTTATTCATAGTATACACACTATACATTTCCAGTATAAACTAACCTCGCATTGTACGGAAATCCTATACAATGCGAGATCAGCATAAACTGGAAATTTATAGTTTGATATGTAGCCGTGTGTACCAGAGATTAACATATTTTAATGCCTTCATTTGTTTTTCATTTTTTCCGAACTGGCAAACAACAAAAACAAATGAAGATCATCACGAAGGGAGAGAAAACCTTAATTTGGTAGAGATTTGATTAGGTATGTCATAAAATGTTAATATGGAAGAAATAATTATGAAACTCGAATCATTTGTTTACAAGGCAGCTTAATATTCTGATTGATGGTAAAGAACAGTTCCTTTTCAAATTAAATTGACTCTAGACTCTAGAGATGTACTCGATCGATAGAGGGGTCGTATCCTGGGTTCAATTGTTTATTTATTTATTTTATTTAATACTTCAAGCACAGAACAACCTTTGGGTAATGCAGGAACAAACAGTGGTAAGTGCATTACGAAAATTTGAGGATAAAAAAAATCAAATATCAAGATACACATATTCCTATTACAAACTCTATTTGTGTTCGTCTGAACTGATTCCAAATTCGAAGGTCAGAAGTAGACTAAATCTAAAACTGATATTCACATCGACGGCCACCACGTAAAGTATCGAAACTGCAAAACCTCTACTTTACAGGAGAGCAATTTTAAGTTTAGATTTAGATTTTTGTTGAACATGAAATTCGAAAATTTTATATTACCGATGTATCTAAAGTGGAAAATTTTACCGTTTTATACTGTCTACTATAGTTTTTGATAATTATTACACTTTTTCTAATATTACACATTCGATAGTTTACTTGGTTACTGCTGGTTACTTTTTTACCGAATATGCCAATTTCGATTTTGTTCAACTGAAAAACAATTGAGGGTATAAAATTAGTACATAATTTTTATATAAAATCATACATCTTTATCTCTACTTGCTATTAGTGCAATAAAACGAAAATAGCTTATTTGTAATTTCGATAGTATACGTGGGGGCCGTCGACATATCTAGAAGCTTTCAGAATCAGGAAGAATATCCACTGATTAGATATACTCAGTAGCTTCCTAAACCGCCGCTCAAAACAAATATTTACTACCGCCAAGAATATAACGCCGGCCGTAATAACAGTAGACTGAAAATATCTGCACGTAAATTATAAGCAAGACCGCAGTTTACTGATTGGCATACATATACGACCTATAAACTACGGCGAAATAGTCGGTAACTCGGTTGAGTACGGCCGGTATGACCGTGGGCATTATTTCATGGACGCTGGTACACTGTGACTGCAGGCCGGTTGCATCATCTTACTGTTACACTGTTAAGAGACTGCTAAGATGTAAACGTTAAAAATGTCGGTAAACGGCCAGTTAAATCAAAAATTGACGAGGTCTATATAGGTTTCTAACGTCACGTTCACAATCATAGGGAAATGAATAAACACACTGTGACAATCTATCTTTATAATAGGCCTAGTGTCCAAAAAATTTTAAGCTATTGCATAGCTTTTATCGCGGGCTTTGAGCGCGGCGACCGAATCAAGAAATTCCGTAACGTAACGAAAATAAAACCTAACACCCCCCACTCCGCCTATCATGTAATGACGGTTCCCATGACAACGTGATGTTGTCATGGGAACGTAATTTTTGTTTTATGTCATCACGTCATCATCCCAAGTGTAGCGTTGACAAATAGGAAGTATGGAGGTTACAAATGCTATGCAATAGCTTTACCGCGGCAGTCCCCGAGTGCCACACGTTTTTTTTTTTTTACCTAGCCAACGACCGTATTCCTGCTATCTAACTTGGTGTTTCGTCTGGTCTGATCTTTCCAACATGAGGTATTCTCGTAGTTATACAATAATGTGCTGTCGTATCCTTCACGAAGAACAAGAAGTAAAGCAATCCTCATAAGTTGGCATTCGAAATGTTGTTTCGTTTCGTACGTAAACATCAAATATTAACGAACGCGAAACGTAACGCAAAAGACGTACGCTTTGATTCAACCCGCCTTCTAGTATTGTTCTAGTATTTCCAAGCTACACGTGTTTCAAACCGATTTACACACGTAGTTTATAGTACGGTCACAATGTAAACGTATTTGTAAATACAGATAAGGTTACTACGGTTGCCATGCGTCATTACGTTGATGGTGTTTCGCGCCTAATACTACTATTCCTAGACAATGAAAAACTATAGAAAACTGTTCAAATGAAGAAACGCCAGAAACCAATAACTTTTTCTAAGAAAAATTCCGACTTTAAAAAATTAAATTTCAATAATATTCCGATTGAAGCTCGCATGGATACTGAATAATACAACGAGATTACCGCATTGTTCGAACATAATCTTAATTATACTGCAGACAAACACAAGAAAACGCATAAAAACAAAGCTGAACGAGATCAAGCGAGTTCAGTTGTCAAAACCTCTGTGCTTCACTGAACAGCTGTTTATAAATTGCCTAGATATCGGCTTACTAGATTTATTGCAGAGCTAAATCTTACATATTAATGGATCCGAGTACGTTTCCGTACAGACGTAAAAACGGTGCTATTTCTTTAACAATAGACACGCAAGAATGTTTACAATGGTTTTACTACAGGCTACGGTATTTGTAAATAAATAAATATCGTACTGGCCGGTGGGGAATAGGTATGGGCGTTATTTCGCGTCACTAGTTACAATATCTGGCTACGGGGCATAGCTAACGGGACCACTAATTTTTTTACTCAAAACGGGACATCGGTTTATTTATCTCAATTAGTAGGGTCTATTCATAAAGGAAACTCAATTTTGAGAATACCAGGCTAAGCTCTCAATGAAAAAAAAACAGATTAAAATAAAACGAAATAACTTAGTACAAAAAGTTAAGCAAGATAAATTGTCAGTCATTTTTATATTTGTCAGCTGAACAAAAGTTGTTCTAATAGGTACAGCTGATGATGATTTTAAGTAAGAATAAAATTCTTGGCACATTTTTTTAATATTCACCTTAGTTCAACTTCGCCATAAGGACCGAAACCTGTAACTGGGTTTTTTCGGATGTCCACAATTTATTCATTAAAGAAAAGACTATTGGTGAATTTGTGCATGGCCGAGCTGACATAAAATGTATTCAATTAAAATATAAAAGTTTTCATGGTTAAGGTGTGAAAGTGTTTGAACACCCAACGACAGTTCCTGAAAACGAGACAATTTTGCGTCCCCAGGTTTTTCTTGGGGACACCGGGATGAAGAACCGAAAAAAGGGACGGTCCCGTTTAAAACGGGACGTATGGTCACGTTAGGCATAGCTGGCTCTAGCTAGTTTCGAGTCAAATTGTAAACACGTTATTTTGTAAGTACACAGTTACATTTTCGATGCAGTCAGCCCTTAGCCTGAATAAAGTGTGAAGGGAAGCAGTGGCGAGGTGTCAATTATTATAAGGAGGAAGCCGAATCGAAGCCGGTTTTAACTTACTTATCAATGAATACATTTTGATTTTTTTTATTCAAAGCTAAAAAAATAGACGGTTTTGTTGTTTGAATATCATGGTGAATTAAATACCCGTAGTGTAACTATATTTTTTGGCAATAGTAGACACTATTATATACTGTGCCAATTTTCAATTGCGGTACAGTTGCTGTTGCGAACCTTGGAAGGGAAGCCGATAGGAATCGTGTTGTATGGTGCTTTCGCCACTGAAGGGAAGTTTATTTGTGTTAGTATTACGTTAATAATGTAACTGCATAATAATGTAGCTACAAAAACTTATTCGTTCCAAAAACTTAAAGCTTGTGATATGTAACGTATAACGCATTACATAGGTAATCATTTATATTTTAATTTCGCAAATAACTGTAATACTTCAATAGAATCACTATGTTGAATCACCGAATAGAATTTGAAAAAATAACTAGTTACTAAAACCAAGTGTTTTCAAAACAGGTGACGCCTTCGAAGTGACTAGTTTTACGTTACGTTTCGCGAAACGTAACGACCCACCCCTAGTGGGGAATGGGGGATACATTTTTTATCTGTGTGTTAGTTCATCGAGTGGGGTACTAAAATAGCGCGCACATAAGCGAGCCATCAGTGAACCCCTCTCACGTCGCATGCCTGAGATCAAAGTAGATGAGGAAGGTATAGATAGGAATGTATATGATGATATAATGACCCTTAATGAACTAGGGTTCCGGTAAGTCCGGCGTGACTATCAATCTGCCTAGGCTTTTCGCAACTATGTAGGGGTTGGCTTCCAGTCTAACCGAATACCAGTATTTTACATGGAGCGACTGCCTATCGGACCTCCACAATCCAGTTACTGGGTAACACGATACCCCTTTTGGTAAGACTGGTTGTTTCGGACTTCAATAACTGTCAATGATCTACGAATGACAGCCGGGACCTTTCCGAGGCACGGAGGGGTCTCGGTATGTTAAGATGGTCACCCATCCACAGACTGACCGCGGCAAGCATAGCCTAACCCGATCGATCGGTCCGTGCGGCTGTTATTACCGAGCTAAATAGGTAAGTTTATCAGATAAGTACTAGAATATTTTCCCAACCCAAATACATAAATCAAATTAAGCTCACGTACTTCCGAACTACTTAAACCTTATTGTATGCTCAATTCGTTCACGTAAATAACCATTAACCTTCCCATTTAACTATTTTACCTCAATTATATTTCAACAAAAAAACTTAGCCCACTGAACAATTCAAAAGCTCACCCAGAAAAATAACTCACACACATCATTTTCATAACAAAACACGCAATAATACTTAGGGAACCGTTAAAAGTACGTTGGCCAAAGATGTATGGAATTTATTCACCCCATGAAAGGAGATCGCATTTCCATTCACACACGACAAAGTGAACAAGGGGAAAATTGTAAGTACTTGAAGTAAATTGTAATAGGGCTGGTAGCGTATGATTTGATGGTGCAATAAATTGTCAAATAAACGTCGTATGGAGGAACACAATCATTGATACGGTGGGCATAATAAGTGTTTTGCCAATTTGTTTGAAATATTGATAAGCAATATGCAAGCCCCTTTCACAGAAAAGAAATTACACTTAAATCGTTTCGGAATTTGTAGAACCAAGTAAGTACGACAAGCAAGAGTGAGTAAGACCCATTAGAGCCCAAACAATCTATCAAAACTGACAAAGTCCGATCAACAACGATAATAAACAAAGTATGTCGACTCAATATTGTAATTTCTCCATAGCCACGAGGTAATTCTCCCATCACCAATCAATGGAAACATAGGAATGAAACAGTAGGCGATGACGCGAGGAATTCTTGGAAGGCGGGTGAGCTTCGAGCAATAAGCAATAAGCTTTTATATCATCAATGAATACATTATTCATTACCTTGTCAAAGAAAAATAAGGTACGATAGTGCTGACAATGATGTTACACAAATAATGATGACATAATGTTTCGTGTTGCTAGGTGGCCATTGGAAGGTTACTAACGGGAATATACAGTCACGTTATTTCGCTGTGGACTCCTGGAAATCAATCTAAATGAATTCATATGAGGAGTAACAGATCAAAGTGTATTAACTCCGTCAATGTAACTTTTGAGATAAAAGCATAATCCATAATGCTATCCATAATACTTTAAAGGCAACAAACCTGGATTTAATGTGCGTCATAACTTGACATTAGTAACAAGGTTTGAAATAGATAAAAAATCCGTTTGTACTATTCTTATTACGGTGGGTGGAGTTAATACACTTTGATCTGTTACTCCTCATATGATAGTATAAGCAGAAAAATCTAATACGATGGAGACATTCCACAGTCTTAATATTGAAGAACCGAAAAACAAACTAGAATTTTAGTACGACGCATAGCCGCCATATTGGCTAAAATTTCGTGCGAAACCCGTTAGTGCTACCCCTAAGTGACAGTTAGAAAGGGAAACAATGCATCTGATACGTATCTGCGCCCCACCCTATGCGTGCCGCACCTACCTTCATTCCAGATAACCGCGGCTTGACAATATTGTACTGGTAGAAATATCGAATAGATTCACGAACAGATTTTGAGTACATGATTGAACCAGTTTCTCTGTCTGTTTCTAGAAGGCCAACTTTATCAGATAAGTTTATAAAAGGCAATGTTTATAAATGTTAAAAGTTTAGTTACAGATAAAGTTAAAATGCTATCTATTAGTACCTAAACCACTGATAGACAGGTCAACGAAAAAGGAGCTAAAAACAAGCAGAGAGGTAATCAAAAGCCATTAAAGACATCAAACGCTTCAAGACAAAGCTTGCTTATAAGACAGCAGATTTTTACTAAAAATTCCGCAGCACACAACCAAAAAAAAAAAACTGTAAACCCGGCCACTTGCTGAAAAAACTGAACATCGCACCCTCAATAAAACAGCCCTTATGAACTGGCACGTCCACAAAGGAGGACGTGCGGCGGTGTCGTGTCGAGGCCATTAGCCACCTAGCCACATAGCCGAGTAGCCGTTATCCGCGACACAGCTAGGTACGACACGGCCGCATAGGGTGGCTGAAGATAAAATCTGCTGCATTGTATGACTTTTTAGCTAGATTGCAGTGACTACGGAGGGTGAGTGCATTTGTTTGGGAGCGTTTCCATTCAATTTCCATAATAAATAATTTTTAAGCTATTGCATAGCTTTTATTGCGGGCTTTGAGCGCGGCGACCGAATCAAGAAATTCCGTAACGTAACGAAAATAAAACCTAACACCCCCCACTCCGCCTACCATGTAATGACGGTTCCCATGATAACGTCATGTTGTCATGGAGGTTACAAATGCTATGCAATAGCTTTACCGCGGCAGTCCCCGAGTGCCACACATTTTTTTAAATTGATGTTATATGTTAGCTACCTAGATAGAGTGCGTGATATAGCCAGGTTATTATCGCATAAAATTCACCTTCTGCCAATTAATTGTAAATGTATATATACTCGTATGTAAGAGAATATAAATTACGAACAATATACCAACCGACGACTGAAGAAGATTCATTCATTATTCAAGCCCCAGCCAAAACAATCGAAAATAGACGAGAAAACACAAATTACAATATTGATTACACCAAACACAACGTTAGTGAAGTCAACAGCACCTCAAGAAAACAACCACAAACAACTTGATTAAGGTGTTCGAAATGGGGAAACCCACCGTAAGTTCCCTGTAGCCCCACCATGTGCCCCTGTGCCCCACGGTGGTCATCCATCATGCACCACAATGGGCAGTTCTGCGAAAGGCTAAATTTGCAGCCCCGCCTGATTTATGGGATTTATGGCATGCTGAGATAACGGTCCCAGATACCATCAGACTATTATTACTCAGAAAAAAAGGCAATAATGCCAATTAATTTTATGGAATTTACGTGAAGGTATTTTGTAACTGTGGTAGGTTAGGGCTATCAGATCATGAAGTGTTACATGTTCTATAGAGCAGAAGGGGAGTGAATAAAGGACCGTAGATGCATTTGATTATTAATTATCTATACATAATCATAAATGCGAAAGTTTGTAAGGATGGATGGATGTTTGTTACTCTTTCACGCAAAAACTACTAAACGGCACACAGATATTTGTTGATCCATGGTTGCCTAGATGTTAAATTTTCTGCTCGAGCATATATCACATAATTATATGATATTTTATTTGACTATTACCAGTACTTAAGCTGCACCTACACTAAATCTCCTTTTGAAAGGCGTACATTTTGAAAGGAAAACTTATTATTTCATAATAATGTATTGTCACTGATAAATGAATGTGTAAGTAAAAAAAATTAAAAATCGTTAATATTTACACTATCGGAGAAATCTTTCAAAGGAACTCGCTGCATCTATGTCTGTCAAATGAAACTGCGCGCGCAACGCTTCTCCGTCATTCTCAAGTCTCAACGCTCGCGCAAAAAATTTAACATCTTATGTGTAGGCAACCATGGATCAACAAACTTTTTGATAAGGCAATCTAATATGGTTGAATTGGGAATAAAATAAGCTTTAAATTGATATGTAATTCGATTAAATAACATATGAGGGTATATTAATAACGTTTACTTACCTGTTTATACCTGGCAACTCCATAGTTGCAAAAAGGGAAAGTAGGGAACCCTTATTTTTTCAATTCCTTGGGGTATATTCACTCAGCTGATGCTCGATTTTCATAAATAACAGATCAGGGAAGTTGATCAGCAAAATTAATTTAAACATTTTATTGTTTAACACCATCGGCACTTGATTTAGCTAGGCAACCTATTTGCGATGTATCAATGTAAACATTATCTAGCGGATGTTCTTTATTATAATTAAATAACATACGAGGGTATATATTTCTTATATCGGATCTTAGACTAATAGGGAGTCGATTTCAAATCACGCCAGAAACCCTTATCAACGTATTAAGTACCTACAAGTAACATTAACCAGTTGAATCAAAAGCCAATAAAAAGTACGTTAATAGAAGTTGTCAGATAGTCTCATAGAAACATGTTGGTAACTTTATCCCTTATTTAACTATTCATAGTTTAGATTGCCTTATCTATAGCGGAAATTAACACCCAGACTATGATTTTAGCATGTGTCGCCATATTATGTTTCCCACGGCTCTTTTTTACATTTCTATTCACTATTTTAGTACATTGTTTAGAAATGAAAACAAAACACAGAATTATTTAAAGAACTGCGACTTAAAATTTTGGCCAAATTTACGTATCGCAGTTGGCATCGATCATGTTTCTAAAAATGTATGACAACAACATACATGATGTTTGTTTGTAAACTATTTTACTGAAGAGGAATGACCTTACATATTTTATAATATTATAAATTACTAGCTGACCCCGGCAAACGTTGTTTTGCCAATTATTTGTTTGGGGTGGACAACCCTTATCACTTAGGGGTATGAAAAATAGATAGTAGCCGATTCTCAGACTTACTGAATATGCATATAAAATTTGGTAAAAATCAGTAAAGCCGTTTCGGAGGAGTAAGGTAACTAACATTGTGACACGAGAATTTTATATATAAGATTACTTGATTTGAAGTGGCTTGAGAAAAAAAGTTCCTGGAAGGACTAGGGGGAGGATTTTCCCAGAAGTGGGACAGCTAAACAAAAATATATAAAAAAATATGTAATCCTTACTTAACTTTCGTTTCACGATCAATACGATGAGAAAATATTTCCTGAATGAGCAGAGCATTTATCTAAAACCTAAACAAACGATTTTCTATACATACAAAAAATAGAATTGAAGTGTCTGTTTGTAATGCCATAATAACAGCTTTTTACTAAATGCATATGAAAGTATATACGGTAAATACAACAAAAACACAATTTTTAAAATGTTTGTCTGTCTGTCTGTTTGTTCCGGCTTATCTCCGAAACGGCTGGTCCGATTTTGACGGGACTTTCAATGGAAGATAGCTGACGTTATAAGGAGTACCTAACCTAAGCTCCTTTAAAAAAAAGAATTAGGGTCCACGTGAGCAAAGCCGCGCGCAGCAGCTAGTCCTTACTAATTTTATAAATGCGAAAGTATGTTTGTTTGTTACTCTTTCACACTAAAATGGCTGAACCGATTTCGATGAAATTTAGCACATGGATAGACCATAAAATGGGTTAGAACATAGGATACTTTTATTTCGATAAAACCGATATACAAGAACCGCGAAGCTGCGGGCAAAAGCCAGTTTTTTATAAATGACACAGAAATAAAAACACACTTATTAGCTTATTATCTATCCCATGCGCCTGATGACAGCCAAGTTTTAGACAAATACAGTTTCAGTCTCGGATGGACGAAGTAATAACAGGTTTTTTAAAACATCAACGTATAATATGCATCAAATTACAGACTACACACTCTACTGGGTACACTATTTAGTTTAAATTAGTTGAGCAAAAGGGTTAGAATGTGTAGAAGATAGATAGATAGATAGAATATTCTTTATTATGTACACCATAAAAATTACAGACATTAATATAGAAATTTTACATTGGGTGACACAATGGGCGGTCTTATCGCTAAAAGCGATCTTTTACAGACAACCTTTGGATGGATTTAAATGGAAAAGGAGAGACAATACTGCAGGTAGTCAGTGGTGTACCATTTACATATACAACAGAATACACAGATACATAAAGCATATAATTACCTATATATATATATATATATTAGACAGATATACATAAAATTATAAACATGAAACAAGAGCAAGGAATAAAAATACAAGGAATAATAAGGAACATGAATAAAAATATTATGATCATTATGAATTATATATCAAGAAAACATCTACTGTAATATGGGGCAGACTTTCCGAAGCCACCAACGAGTGTCATGAAATGGGAATAATAAAGCCCATCACAGACGTAGCTATAATATACAGGGTGTTTGGCAGAACGTTGAACATACGAAAATGGTGGATAGGTGGGGTCATCTGCAACTTACTCAGCCCTAATTTATTTGTCCCTGGCCCCCGTGATATTAAAAAAAAAAATGTTTTTTGCTTTCTTCTAGTTTCACCACTTTCTTAACTTTAAAGTGTATTTTTTATTAAAAATGGGTAAAACAGGCAATATTTTTGTTTTTTTTTTTAATCTTTAATGTTGGCAAATTCTTATAAAATTATTGCTTTATTCAGATGTTAGCTAGAAAAAAAGTTATGAGTCCTCAAACTTACAGAAAGATGTAAAAAATACTTAAATCTTAATTTCAACTTGCATTAAAAATAAAACCGGGGCCAAATAAATTAGGGCTGAGTAAGTAGCAGATGACCCCACCTATCCACCATTTTCGTACGTTCAACGTTCTGCCAAACACCCTGTATATTAATAATACGATATATTTTCCATATTAATCTTCGAGCGACCTCAGACGGAGTTATAATACCTATATATTTCTATTACGTCTCCAAAATATGTGGATAGATATAGCAAAACATATTATGGTATAATAAATAGCACAACGCAAATGAGGGCAAAAATATTTAAATTATAGTATAGCTACCGTGTGTAGCAGCTTGCTATAATATAATATATTGCACTTAAACATCCATCCCGCCTTGTTTCCCCGAAGGGTTGGGCAGAGGTATCCCTGTAGCAGGTACACCATCTCGCCAGTTATGTTTAAGTCCCATGTTATAGAAGGCAAGCCTATTGCCATCAACCGCGCACAAATCTAGACTCCGGGCTGCTACTGAGAAATTTCAGATAGAAAAACCCAATAACACTTTGCCCGACCCGGGAATCGAACCCAAGACCTCGTGCTCAGCAGTAGCGCTTGCGACCACTAGACCAACGAGACAGTCAATTAATATAACACAGTATATTAATATTATTATATAGCCACGTCTGTGAAGGGCTCAAGAACGTCGAGAATATAAACAGCGCTCCAATTAACAAAGTAACAACAAACTGCGATATCCAATCAGTCTAAAAAATTATACCCTTTAGCAAGTTTATTGGGAAGCATAATATTTTCAACAGTGAGGGGTTTATATATAAACGTTGCTTTACGTTAAGTAATAATTAGCGACGATTTGACCATACATTTTTGACGTTTGAACGTCACATAAATATAAACCCCTCAAGATCACGGTCTGCACCCTAATTGCATAATACACGATCAATCACAATCTGAATCATTTTGAAAGAGATTGCTAATCCATTGCTTCATAAATTCGAAAACAAAATCTGCAGAACAATTTAAATAACGTAATTAATGTTGTTGAACTGTCAAAATGAAACAGATTAGTTCTTAATCATTTACGAATAGCAGTGAATAGCCATTTGGTGTGACCGTCGGACTGCCAAGTCATAGGTATCGAGTTTGAACCCAAGGCACGCACCTCTGACTTCTCAGATTCATGTGCGTATTGTATAAAATTATCACTTGCTTCGAAAACGGTGAAGGAAATCATCGTGAGGAAACCGGCATGCCTGAGAGATATTTCTCGAAGGCATGTGAAGCCATGTCAGAGGCCCATGGGCGGCTTTAAAACCCT
This sequence comes from Agrochola lychnidis, assembly GCA_963680765.1. Taxonomy (NCBI): domain Eukaryota; kingdom Metazoa; phylum Arthropoda; class Insecta; order Lepidoptera; family Noctuidae; genus Agrochola; species Agrochola lychnidis. Next base: position 21,483,977 of record OY796866.1, read on the forward strand.
GACACCAGTACCCTAATTACGTAACTTATTTTCGTAAATGATCATGACAAATTTGTTTCATTTTGACAGTTCAACAACATTCATTGCGTTATTTATGTTGTTCAGCAGATTTTTTTTCCAACTTATGAAGCAATGGATTAGCAATCTGTTTCAAATCGTAACAAAATGTGATTTATTATTTATTTATTTATAAGGCCAGAAATAGTAAACATGTAACACAATTTGTTTTAGCTACTTAAAATTACTATGCTTAAAAGTAATTTAGTAATTTAGATTGACCGTGTATTACGCAATAAGGGTACCTACTGGTTAGTCATTAACCACACGAAAAGAAGAAGAATCATTTACGAAAACGTGTCACGCAAGGTAGCAGTCAATCAGTTTGTTAAATGAAAGTAAATTTCTAGTTGTTCGCAAGCATACAGACAAACAGCAATACTTGTAAAACTAATTAGAAAAGCAGCAAAGACAAGAGCACTGAACTCTTTGAAAGAGCGTGACAGGTCAGCCAACTAAACAATAATAGGAGTAACAAAACTTTCAACAAACTATATCAATCGCAAATCTATTAATAAAACGAGCCGCATAGCAACAGAATGTTGTAAAAAAAAAACTGTCGATACGACATTAATGTATGTTTTAAACTCACATGTTATCACAGGAAGTTTATCGGCCAGTGAACTCGGTGAATCTGAAACAACCAAATGGAATATTACTGATCGATTACGGATAGTTGTTGTTGCTTATCTGCTTGGCAACCGTGTGGACTGCTGTAGACATAATATGGATGGTTTGGGTTTAAGAGATAATAAAATACTAGCGGACGTCACGCGGTTTCACCCGCATAGTTCCCATTCCCGTGAGAGTACGGGGATAAAATATAGCCTATGTTACTCGCTGATAATGTAGCTTTCCATTGCTGAAAGAATTTTTCAAATCGGTCTTGTAGTTTTTAAGTTTATTCGTTACATACAAACATACAAATCTTTCCTCTTTACAATATTAGTATAGAAGTATAAATTAGCTTCTGTCCGCGGCTTCGCCCTGGTGGCTCCTAGTTATAAAAGTAGCCTAAGTTATATGTAACATCAGCTATCTGCCAGTGAAAGTCCCGTCAAAATCGATCCGTCCAGTCGTTTCGGAGATTAGCTGGAGCAAACAGACAGTTTTTTTTGTAGGTACCGTATAAACTTTCACATGCATTTAGTAAAAAGCTGTTATTTTGACATTACAAACAGACACTTCAATTTTATTTATTTTTATAAATAGTGGACCATATAAGTCAGGCAAATTAATTGTTGGGTAATCAAATTGACTACTAACATAAACTCTCCGTATGTTCAAATCACAACTGTCATTCTTTGCCAGGTTGTAAGAAATGACTATAACACGGCAAAATAACGCAGGGTTTCAATTTACTTAAATATTTCTGAAGCAAATAAAACAAAAATCGTTGACTATACAAGAAAACATGAGCTTACTTGCAACGGTTTCAATTCATAGCTCCAGAAGTCCAGTTCCATTATTCATCATATTAAGCAGAAACATATTGTGCAAAAATAATGGTTCAACAGTAAACTATAGAATTGATTTATACAGTACAAGCTAGGTTTTTATTGAAACGGTAAAAAAAAAACAGTGGCACTCCGGGAGTGCCGACAGAAGTAAAACTTGAAAAAAAAAAAAGTGTGGCACTCGGGGACTGCCGCGGTAAAGCTATTGCATAGCATTTGTAACCTCCATACTTCCTATTTGTCAACGCTACACTTGGGATGATGACGTGATGACATAAAACAAAAATTACGTTCCCATGACAACATCACGTTGTCATGGGAACCGTCATTACATGGTAGGCGGAGTGGGGGGTGTTAGGTTTTATTTTCGTTACGTTACGGAATTTCTTGATTCGGTCGCCGCGCTCAAAGACCGCGATAAAAGCTATGCAATAGCTTAAAAATCGGCACCACGGTAATCAACGCGTTGATGTCTTTTACTCCACGGTGTTGGTAAACTGCGTTACAGTGTCGCGAAATCAATAGTTTAGTTCCATCTCAAAAATGCCCAACGCGCCTAAAAAAGTTTTCACTTCAAAAATAGCGATCAAGTCTTATTAAAACAATGAATCATTCAAGTAAACAATCATGGCAGTAAAACCGATAATAAATGTAATACAATGTACCCTAATTTAATATTCAAAACGCGTAATTAAAAACTTGGAATTCTGGCTTCGGAGACCGAAACCACGGGAACATTCCCAGTCTAGGAATTTATTCCAAAAATTACTCATAACTATTCATAAGTGACAATTATTTATTTTCTAACATTAAAATAATGCCTTGCCAGTTAATTTTAATCACTCATTATATTAATTGTTGAAACCTGTGAACGTAAAGGCTACAACAACCATAACTTGATAGCTTTATTTGAATAAAATCAGAAGAATAATGATAACTTTATGTCGAGAATATTTCTTGAGTTCATTTTTTAAGCTATTGCATAGCTTTTATCGCGGGCTTTGAGCGCGGCGACCGAATCAAGAAATTCCGTAACGAAAATAAAACCATAACGAAAATAAAACCGTAACGAAAATAAAACCTAACACCCCCCACTCCGCCTACCATATAATGACGGTTCCCATGACAACGTGATGTTGTCATGGAGGTTACAAATACTATGCAATAGCTTTACCGCGGCAGTCCCCGAGTGCCACACGTTTTTTTTAATGTAACTAAGTTAATCACAAGAAATCATTACAAAACCAAATACGTAATATTACGTCGAAAAAAAAAATGCCATTGCGAATTTATTATAATGTACGAAGTTTGTCCAAAATAAAATCGTTCATTCATATTACATTCGGTAAAACCGACCGATACGTTATCTTCATATAAGCCGTTCACGCAGTTCCCTGCCGACATGATGGATGGATGAAGTTTCCACGTATTTGAAAACCAGCTCAACCTGACCCCCATAACTTCATTAAAACATAAATAATTGTATGCAGAATAATAGGTCAACTTACACCAGGAAGCTAATGACGAAATCAAAGCTAAGTGATGGGCAAACATCGAGTGTACACCAACACCTACTATTACACTTTGTGACGAGGCATTACATGCAACATTCAACTTTAAATTAATTAGTTAAAGTTCAAAATGCAATTAAGCTTTTTACAGAGTTGTTTAATTTCTGTTCTCATGTGTAACGCAAGTTTCCGTCAAGTGTGACATGGTTTAAAGACTTAATTGGACGTGAGGATTTAAGGCTAATTAAAAATAAATAATTACTACGGAAATTATAATTTGAAGGGCTCATTAACATAGCAATACAAACAAAAAATTTATGGCATCACTAATAGTGTAAAGTATGATAAAAGTTTTATCTAATATCAAAAGAGTGTAGTGACCTGTGTTTTTTCTAATGTGTGCACAAACACATGCATGCGTCATTACATTCATGTGCACAAACTAGGTGTGTCCTCCTACGTCACAGACTTCTAGTCTAATGAATGATACACAAATATTATTTGAGTACGTGTGCTGCATCATGCATCCTGGTTGTTGGGTTTTGTACTTTCCAAGTTGATCAAAAACATACGAGATGGAACAGTTTAGTGGGTGGGTAGGTGTGGAACTTTCAAAAATCGTTACGCTAAAAAGTGTTAATACTTGCAACTGTCTTCTTCTAATTCAAAGAGAAAAAAAGCCGGCAGAAAAAAACGAAAGTAAAAAGTAAAGTGATTACAGTGTCGTAGGATAAAATTATACACATCGGCCCGAGTACACTGCAGAGAGAGAGAAAGTGTGAATTTGGTAAAAATGAAAATCCAAAATGTCGGCTCTGATTCAAATTTTTCATCATGGGTATCGTTTTCATGGTTTTCAAGGGTGCAAAAGCCGATAGTGAAGTCAAAATAAAAATATAATATGCAGCAAAAATTTTTCGTCATGGGTGTCGTTTTTATAGTTTTCGAGGGCGCTAAAGCTAGATATGAGGTCAAAATGTAAATGCAAGATGGCGGCTGCAAAAATTGTTTTTGTTTTAAATCATATGTGAGAAAGAACTTCGTTCCTGACGGGGGTCCCCCCGACCGCACACGTTTTTTTTTTTTTTAAGAATCCTTAGCCCCGTTTATCATAATCATTAAAAGTTGTCGGAAAGCATTTGGAATTTGTGATTTGGAGTTGTTATTTATTGTGTTAGTTAACCAATCACATAAGCTTAAGCTTATAGTGAGTCGAATAAATATACAATACGAGGTGTGAAGTTCCTCCATTCTCTATGGTCCAACTCTTACTAACACTTTTCAATAGTGAAACTCTCGTTCCTCCACTACATGTTTCATTATGAAAATTATTGACCAGTTTCGTTAAATTTAAAACATATTGATCATGATAAAATAAACACATTTATTCGACTAACTATACATGAGATTTGATAGTTACTCAAGCTTTTATTATTTTATATTTTTCAATATGCCTAATCAAAACCCAACCCTTAAAATGGAACCTGCAGCCACAAACTAACTAACCAAAGCTAAAGGTAAACAATTCAGTAAACAATATCGCATCGGCATCGGTAATGCATCGTGATATAATTTCAGTAATGGCCGCGGGGAGGCGCTGGTGGCGCATAAACAACAATTTTGCAGCGGCAACCACCCACAGCTGCAATGCAGAATACGGCGAGATTTTTAGCCGAATGCGGTCTTTTACGGTTACTTTTAGTTTTTAAGGGTTAGATCCGAGATTTTTTGGGTTGATAGTGGACTAGGGTTCATTTTAGATTTGTTCGACGATTTGGAAATGAAAATAGTAGGAACAATTTTAACTTTTTCCTCGTTGGTCTAGTGGTCGCAACTTCGCAAGTGGTACTGTGGAGCATGACGTCCTGGGTTCGATTCCCGGGTCGGGCAAAGTGTTATTGGGTTTTTCTATCTGGAATTTCTCAGTAGCAGGCTGGTGTCTGGATTTGCAATTGATGGCAATAGGCTCGCCCGCTATTACATGGAACTTTGGCGAAATGTGGGTGTACTATAGGTACACCTCTGCCTAACCCCTCTGGGAATACAGGCGTGATGTGTTTATTGACTGTGTTATTTTTAACTTTTGATTAAGTGATTTATATCTGGGATTGATTAAATTAAATTTGACTGGTATTTGAGGAATTTCTACGATTGGAAACAAAAGTATAACTGAAATTTCATGTATCTACCAACAGCAACATTAACATGAAAAAAAAGGAATCAAATAAAACAAAGCCATCACAAATCCGAGGTAACTACAAAAAAAAAAAACTTTTAAAATAAAATTAGTAAAATTATCAACAAACCTAATCTATTCTACACTACACCTTAAATTCGAACTTTCGTAATTAAAGACACAAAAAAAAAATCAAAAAAGAACTCGGCAGGTTAAAAAACTAAGTTGCATGCAAAGTGTAATAACAGACAATCCCCGAAAACACCTAACGGCCGCGGTGGAGGCACGAACCGACACTTTATTTATAACGAGAAAGTTGAATAATCTAATTTTCTACGCAAAGGCACCCCCCCCCCCCAGCAGTGCAGTGAACTTGCCTTCTCAGAAAACTAGACGAAAACTGTTTGGCAAAGCTCGCGTGGCTGAAATTAGCGTGAGAAAATTGCGCCTAAAGTGGATTTGGATGGCGACTTGGCTAGACTTGAGGTAAAAAGAAAATATTTCGGGACTAGTTTATTTGTATTTCATTTTTTCGTATGAAAATATAAATCGTAGAACGTATTCGTAACACAATAATGTTCCGCAAGAAATTTTACTTAAAATTACAAAGATATTTCAGAATTGACGAACATGAAAGTTCTTCGAAGTCTTATAATTTATAATAGAGAGAATACTCTCAATGAGCAAAATGTATAAACAAATCTTACTATATTGAACTAGATCTTAAAACTATTTGTAGACATAAACATAGTGCCCTATTATTAGAAATGATTTGAAAGAATGATTTGAAACCAAACAATTTGTATAAACATCACAGAAATAGAACGGTTTCAAATAGTAACATCGCACCCAGAGATAACTGACAGTAGCTCTAAAACAAAACACAATAATTTACCTAATAAATATTTACTTAAGCAATATAGTACAATGTTTAGGTGCACCATGACAATAAACTACGGAGAAGATAAGGCACCATTAACGAAGGTCACTTTATGACGGTCGAGGTGCAGTTATCCTACCAAGTGGTTCCAAAATTGCAAATGGCCGACTAAGTTGCAAACTAAAACATTTATTTACATGAAGCTCCAGGCGCTGTTCGTATTAATCTCAGTTTTATCAGTGGCAAAATCTCCATCATCGTAACGAAGTGCGTCCGTTTGAGCTTGAATGTTATTAGCATTTTAAAAGGGAAACGTTTTGTGGTGTCGAAATATTCACGCATTGACGCACGGAGTCAACATATGTTTTGCACGCCAATTTTCTTTCAGTGATCTGCGAAATAACGCGAACGATCCTAAACCACTTATTATGCGTTATAACATAAGTAAATAAATAAAATAATTAGCCCGTATTGCCCCCCTGAAGGAATAAAAAAAATTAATATCATGTGGTCACTGTGATCAACGAATTTGAGTGATGAGCCATTTTCTCACACCAGATTATGCTATATAATGATGATGATGATGAACATGTATGCTCTAGTTATTTTTATACCATCTTTTTATACCATGTTTTTAAGCAAATAAATATAATTCTAATTCTATAATACAAAGAGACATTAATTTTTAGCCAATATCAATGATTTATTGGAAATATGACAATAGTTAAAACAAGTGCCTTACCATATCAACATCTATTAAAATTCACTATAGGAAGACGCTCAAGGTTCAACACAGTTTAAGACTGAAACAGTAAATGGTTGTCGCCTCACACCTCGACAATTGAATGATCATTGATATTGCTACCAAACAGTAAATGATTACATTTCCATTGACAGTTTTATGTGCCTTGTTACACAGTGTACAAACAGCCTAAAGGTCAATCGTATGCAGTGGGCCGGGATTGTGAGAACATGACTATGTATCGAGGCATCAATACATATGTCAGATGAACGTGTCAAACGGAATCATGTCAATGTCAAGTTCATCTCGCGTACAACGTTCGTTTTCATGCGAAACATTTAAATATTGTTTTGAATGGACTGGGTGGGTATTGTCTTTGTTGTGGCAACTTAGAGATGACGTCAAACCCAGGTCAGGCAATCACAATCCACCCACAGAGATTACTCACTGCCTTTTATGGAGGGTTTTTTAAGAGTCCAGAATATTTCCATATTTTGTGGTTTGTAATTTGAGCTGCAAAACAACATTTATTTGAATAATAATAATTTCAGCAAATCAAATACATAATATGCATGGAAATTTTTAATTTGTCTAAAATCATACTTCGACAACAACGTTTACACACGCAAACCACTGTTTTTTTGTATAGAAAACAGCTGACATTTTAATTAATAACCTCTTTCACGTACCAAAACCGCACTCCATTTAGTAATACGTGTATTTAGTTGATTTACCTCACTCCGCCCAAAGTCAAGTAGAACTGACATTGTCTGTTGCCCTTGGCATCGACCCGACAACTTCAGACAAACCTGTTCATTTAGCAGATTTAAGAGATCAGAGGGCTCATACAACAAGGTCGGTTTATCCTAAAGAGATTCAATGTAAATCTCTTTGCTTTATCGTGATTACTCTTCCGCCGAAAGGAAGCTGAACATAAATTTGGCCCCTCGCTTTAGAATGCCAGGTCAATTCCTTTAATAAATGACAGGTTGTCCGCGGCTCTTGTAGTATTCATCGCTCGTCAAATGCTTGGCTCGTTAGACACCTCATACACATCGCCAGTTCGGTGTGAACTACGGGATTGTACCAGACATGTTTTACAATTAAAGATAAGTACCCAATTTAGAGGCTCAGTGTTTATTCTTTAGTGACGTTACAAGCTGTTCTTTTAGCTGATTATCAAGTTCATTACTCCTGGGTGAGACATGAAATTGTGAGCGATGTCGTCATTCGCCATCGAAACGATTGCGAATCTCGTCTCGTTTTAGTGAGAACGTTTTACTGTAGTACTGTAGAATTTGTGATGTAGAAAATCACTCGCAATTACGTTGAAAAGACATTTGTCCGGTCTTTTGAAGTTTTACGTGTCACGTCCGTTTACACATTTCGGCAGTCCAGGGAATCGAAGCGGCCAAATACTCGAATCTGCCAAATGAAATAGATTCAAAGAAACGAAGCTTTACTCAAAATTTACGTAATTCAGTTGAAGAAATTCACAGAATTGAATAATGCCTTGCAACATTCTCTTGATGAAATACTTTTATAGGTTTCTTGAGAGGACTCTCATTTTGATCCCAAAATTGGAAAATTTAATAAGGCCCGTCAGTTTGTGCAAGTTGTCCCTATTACCGAACAATTACGTAAGCTGAAGCTACAATTTGTCTGCCTAATGTTTATTTTCTCATTAAATTACTTTTAGTCAGTGTTCAAGATGTCATTATGCAAATGAAGGAAATAAGTTCTGGAAAGTTGAAAGAAAATTACGTAGCCAAGGTTTTGGCATGCCACATTTTCCTGGATATCGTCCAAGTAACAAACAAGTCCTTTAGTTTACAACATGCAGAATGTGTGAACTGTACAAACGATGAAATTGTGGCATCTGTACAAGCCCTACCACAATTATTATCGAAAATAATAAAGCCAGTCTCTCGGATCGCGAGAGCGAAAATATCAACCCCTGGCTGGAGGTTTTAAGTGTAGTAGCTTAAGGCACCCACAGGAAAGCCCGGTTAAGTAGTCATGATCTCAGAGGTCAAATACGAGATGCCCTACCTAAAAAAAAAGCGAAAATATGCTAAGCGTGATAGACCACTCGTACTAAAACACTAATCCTGTAAAAGGCTGACTTGTTACAAAAGATAGCGACCATACCAAAGGTCGTGTCTCCATTTCTAAATTAGAAACAGTATAAATTTATTGGCTGTTACAAAACGCCACCGAGCCTCATAATTTTCTGTTTTATCTCTAAGTCAATCACGCAAATGGTACTACATGAAGCACCCCCATACGTCATATAAAGCAGTAACAACATTGAATAAGTCATGCATAGCGTTTATTACAGTTATGCGTATATTTTTGAAGTGAAAACTTCTTTAGACGCGTTGGGCATTTTTGAGATGGGAAAAAACAATTGAACTCGCGACAGTTACCGACACCTCATTTTTGTAAACGCGATTGTGCTCTTTATTTATATTAAGTTACGGATCAATGTTCTATGCAAGTATTTTTACTTTAAAGGTTTTGGAAGTTTCTTTTTTGTAAACGCGATTGTGCTCTTTATTTAGATAAAATGACGGACCAATGTTCTATACAAGTATTTTTCTTCCACCATGGCGATCTTATTCAAGTTTTCACTTCTTCTATTTTACGCACACAAACTTACTTTTAATTTTATTTTTTTGTTTCTTTTATAAATTAAAAAATCCAGATATGAGTTCCAGGATAATGCCGTTTGTATAGGTTTTGTATCTGTGTTACTAGCTAGTTTTTGTCAGTAAATTATAAGTAACTAAATAATTTGCGCAAATGTCATCGTGTGCCCATTATTATTGTGTGTTATGTTTACGTTGTTAACAATTATAAAAAATATCCCTTTAAAAGCTTTGAAAGGTGCATCGCTAGCCTCATAAGTGTCGTAATTTTAATGAGTTAATGTGTCTTAGGTTAAGTGCATTTTTGTTTGTAACGATGATAAATAAAGATATTTGAAAATGAAAATGAATGACTAGCTAGTTTTTAAATACTTCATATTGTAATCTGTGGAAAACGTAGTGGGTAGCATAATTGTTTCAAATGTTATATTTAAGATATTGTGACTGTTTTTAGGGTTCCGTTAAAAAACGGAACCCTTATAGATTCGTCATGTCTGTCTGTCTGTCTGTCTGTCTGTCCGTCCGTATGTCACAGCCACTTTTTTCCGAAACTATAAGAGCTATGCTGTTGAAACTTGGTAAGTAGATGTATTCTGTGAACCGCATTAAGATTTTCACACAAAAATAGAAAAAAAACAAATAATTTTGGAGTTCCCCATACTTAGAACTGAAACTCAAAAAAAATTTTTTCGTCAATCCCATACGTGTGGGGTATCTATGGATAGGTCTTCAAAAATGATATTAAGGTTTCTAATATCATTTTTTTCTAAACTGAATAGTTTGTGCGAGAGACACTTCCAAAGTGGTAAAATGTGTGTCCCCCCCCCTGTAACTTCTAAAATAAGAGAATAATAAAACTAAAAAAAATATATGATGTACATTACTATGTAAACTTCCACCAAAAATTGGTTTGAACGAGATCTAGCAAGTAGTTTTTTTTTTAATACGTCATAAATCGTAAACTTATCGTTACTTGCTGCTACGGAACCCTTCATGGGCGAGTACGACTCGCACTTGGCCGCTTTTTTTTTATTGTGCTACTGTTTGTTTTTCCTTAAATAAATAAGTTTTCACTTCTGTCGGCACTCCCGGAGTGCCACTGTTTTTTATCATATTATTCCATGTTTGGGTAAGTTTTACAACACCTTATCTTGTGACCATAGCTTCTATGCGTTGGTCCTTTCTAAGAGGGTGCAGTTTTGCATGTAAGGCCTTTCTTTCTTTTTCGTGTGGATAGTGACTAGCCTGGTGTCAAGAGTTTTTATGCCGCCCATAGGCCACTGACTTGACTTCACATGCCGTCGAGAAATATCTCTCAGGCATGCCGGTTTCCTCACGATGTTTTCCTTCACCGTTTTTAAAGCAAGTGAATTAAGGTAAAAATATGTATCGATGCTAACTGATTGTCTCAGACCAATAAATTATTGGTCTGAGCTGATTGTAGGTTAATGTTTGTGTACCACTTCTTTGGAGTTGTTGTTACTATCTGTATTGAAAAACTAATGTGAGATGACAACCATTCAATTCAATGTCGAAGAACTTGCAAAATAATTAACTTTTTAGCAAAACTTCACAACAAAGCACAGACCAGACAAATCGAATTTCAGCGCGACAAAAACCTAGACAGTTTTTGTCTCTCAAAATTTGAGGAAGGCGCCTAGAGGTTGACCGTTAAAAATCATAAATCGTGCTGAAGACGCGAGCGCTGCGGAGTTATCGGTCGTTGTCACATAACGCTATCGTTCAAGATAACAGTTATGGGAGGTCGCGACATTTCATCGTTTCGTCAGCGGCCGCAATGGAAAACTACGTATGGCCCTTATCAGCCAAGAATGTGAGAGTGACAAAAAGTGATATTAGTATTTGAATTCTGTAACTTTCTAACCATGTTTGTAATTCATAACACTTTGGTACGGCACTCGATAAAATAAATGTGTTTGGATTCGTGATAATGGAATTTTGTTTAAACGGGACGTTGCTTAACAGTTACCATTAAAAAAACGCAATAATATACTTAACGGAACTTAAATTACTTGAAACTTTTTCATTTTATTTACATCTTACAAAGTGTTTTTGAGCGGTTTCCTAGAAATCTGAAGCTTGAATACAGAACAAATAAAGTTAAAAAACCTCGTTTAAATCTAGCAACTTTCAAATTAAATTTGAAATCATATAACAGTAAGCGCCTTTCCTAATAAATCTTTATCCGTTCCAAAATAAACTTAATTACAGCAACGCAAAGTTGAAAATTGAATAAACAAGACATCGTCAGGAGCGGTAAACCTTGGGTGTTTTTATTTTACAATGATTATTTACTTAAGTCAGACTTTTTTTATTGTAGACCGGCTAATTGCAGTTTCGCAGAAGGACTGTGTTGACACTGGCACTATAGTTTCCGGTTTAACTTTTTTTTCGTAGGGTCTGTTTACATTCGTCAAAAACGTTTTGGCACGATCCCGTTGAGTGATTCCCATGAGGGGAATAAATTCCCCATAGTTGAAATAAAAAAGATATAAATGTCTGTTATAAGAAATGTATCGTTTTAGAAATACTCTCGGTGGGTTTTAAGACGCGATAAAAAGTATACTGAATGGATTCGAACCCATTCGTGTCTACTTTTGAAATAAACATTTCAGAATATATTATGTCAATTTATGTAAAATAATGATAGAATAAACACTATAAACGTAAAATAAACGTCAATTATAAATTAACCAATGAATTAACGGAAGCATAATTTCCTCTTTTAGCAGCGGTTAACGTTTTCATTAAGTCTAAAATTACGACATTTATATTGGGAACTTGATAAAACACGGATCAAAACATAAACAATTTCATGTAGCTTAATAGAAATTCCTGACTTATTAATAATGAGCAAAAAATTCAATAGCATCATAAGTTAATCTGTAACCAAAACGTGCCCACACGCAGTCAATTCTAAACGTCAGAAAAAAATACAATATGGGGTCCGATTCCAAAATTCATTAGAGACGCGTGCGCACGATGCGGGTACCATTTTACAGACACACGTTACTGTGTATATTAATGACTTCATAATAATAATAACCGTCCACTCATTTTGTTAGGAATGATCCCGTATTGGCCCAGGATTCGAGAATTTCAATTGACTGCGACTTTTTTTGTTTACAAAGTATAAGATTAAAATGTGTATTGAACTACCCGCATGGCTACCATTAACTATGAAGTTAAATACTCTCACAGTCCATATAATCAACGGTTAATGAACATGCTTTTAGTTCTAAGTCTCTGAGAAGCCGGAACGATGTTTTATGCAGATTTTATTAGAAACGGTTGATTTTAAGTTGGGTTAAAGCTGACCATCTGGTGTTTTATTTAAGCATGTGTAATCTTATTAAAATTCTAAGAGAATATAACAGGAAATGAATTAGACTTTCATATGGGTAGTTGGGAAATGGTTTAGTTGTTACCAATGGTTAGTATGTAGTAGGAATACTATACTTATAGCTAGGATTTTGACGTCTGAAAAGTTCTGATTCTCAGCATAGTTGGAATAAATGGCTTTTGATTTTATACACATCAAGCTATAAATTTCCAGTTTAAGCTGATCTCGCATCGTGTAGGATTTCCGTACAATACGAGGTCAGCTTATACTGGGAATTATAGCTTGATGTGTAGCCGTGTGTACAATATCTTCAAGTCGATAAGTTTAAAAAACTTCTGGAATTGTACTTACTTGTGTCTTAAAATAACTAGAACCAAGGAAATGCTCTGAAATCTATCTGTCAAGATGACATAAGAAAAGAAGTTTCCAATTTATACTAATTCCTGATATGCCAATTAAGTACGAGTCCAAAACCTCCTGAGAGCATCTAAATGAAGACGAAGTGGTACTTACTATGCCACCCTTCATACACCACATGATAGTTTGTTTGAGGCATATTGAGTTTTTTTTTTTAGGTGGGCCATCTCGTAGTTGACCTCTGAGATCCTGACATTCCGGGCTTTCCTGTGGGTGCCTTAAGCTACTACACTTAAAACCTCCAGCCAGGGTTTATTCAACTATGTTAATTAAAACTAGGTGAACGCTCGCTAAGAGCACCCCCTGTGGGGTACGAACCTCGGCTTAGGGCCTTAACCGGAGGAAGGACATCAAGGATGGGACAGGCTGGATCAAAGTTTTGATCATGATTATTAGTCGGGGAATTTAAAGCTACGTGCTCAGCTGCAACAACTGCTGGCACCTCGTTATCGAGCAAGGGTCGAGGGAGTATCATTTACTCGGAGACGCGGTCGCGATCGCAAAGGACCTCGGCGGCGAGGTCGGAATGACGGGAGGTGTCTGTTTTTGTACACTATGCTGATTTCCCTACTGCTCTCTTGGAGGAGGGTAATGGGGTCATCAGGGTCGGTAAGGCATATTGAGACATGAAGGGTTAAACCGCAGATACGTAAGCGAAATATTATGATATACCTAAGAACAATGAGTGATTCATCGATAAACACAAAGAAAAGCAAACTAGAGAATTATCAGTCGGAAAACCAACTCGAGCCCAAGATAACGATAGAAGAAGAAAACTAAAGGGATATTGTAAACACGGGTCGACCTACATTTTCCCCAGTAATAGGGAATGAAAGAAAACAGTGTCAAACGCTTATCTCCCGCGCAAATTGTATAAATAAACCGAGGGAGCCGGTTACTATGCCGGTCACAGTGACAGCCAGTGAAGAAATGTTATTTATCTATGAAGATACTACCGTAAACAACGTTTTATGTTTTTACGAGCGAGCCGCCAATGGATTTATACGTGAACTCTTCGATAAAAGTTTAAGTAGTGAACACCGTACGGTAACAGAATCGAAACAGTAAGGGCGTTTGCGCAGTTATCCGTATCTGGTTCGTATTCGATGTGTGTTCCTTTCTGATCCGGCTTGGCCATCCTAGTAATTGTATGGACGTTTGCTCACTCATGATAAGTATACGGTTCGTGTTCGGTTCGTAAATTCTCAATTCTAGTCGTTTTTTAACGAATTAAAACAGAGTATGTCAAACAAAACGAATCAAATACGGATAAGTGCGCAAACGCTAGGACGTGAATTTCCCGTCCGTCTTTTTCACGAATCGGATACGGATAAGTAGGCAAACGCCCTAAGAGATAAGCCCAAAACATTTAATGTATAACATGAATTTGATGTTCAACTTGGAATACCAAGGTAACGCCATAAGGTAGACGTCAGTCACCATTAAATTACACCATCGCAAAAACATATCGCACACCGGCCCTAAAACGATACCATCTTCATTGTTAGCCTTATAAATTTTGACATCATTAAAATCATTTGAGCCGGCAGCCGCAATTACATATGAGTCAGGGCTTTGGACCCTTATGACAAAATTGGCAACGCGCGTACGTTGCATGTGCGACCGCAAAATGTGGGTTCAAATTGCTAACATATCATTATGTAGGGGCGGGGAGCGGGCGGGGTAAGATGTAAGATAACATTTTTAAATTATATTTGACGGCCCTACACGTAAATGGAAATGGCGACAATTCAAAACATTATTAAAAATAAGTATCATTGTTTGTGATATTGTTCTCATCAAGTTTAGGGTTGTGTAATTGATAAATCCTCTGTTTTAATTGGTGTTTCTAATGAGATTCATAGTTTTAAGTCGTTGTTTTTTTGTATAAATTGTGCTGCATATCCGTCTTTACAAGAACATTCCTCCACAGTACAACAATAGACGTATAACAAAAGGTGGCAGAATAAGTACCTAACATACAATTTTAGATATAAGTAAGCTTACATTTTCTGCTTCTACTATGAAGATGAATGAAAATTATTGTCACGTACATCAAACTCAAAGCATTTATTTCAATTAAACCATGCACTTTTGAATTGTCAAGGAGTCGGTCAGTCAGTAATATGAAGCTAGTTGCCCATTCCAAAGCGTAGTTGGTACCTACCTATGGAGAAGAATAGGCAAGAAACTCCATGGACAATCTTTTAAATAATTAAAAAATTGTTACAAAAAATTGGTCATCTCTTGTAGATTCATGCCAAAAAATACAGGTTGGCAGGGACATCGACGCGAAAACTGTTACCATGGATTCAGTACATGATTCTGAACCCCCCTGCGTTGAAATTTTTCGTCGGTTATTTAAAAAAATTATCCATGGTAACAGTTTTTGCGTCGATGTATACATTATGGGTCCTGGAGACATAGAAGTCACGTTAATCACGGTGGTTACTTCAGCTAATGATCTCAAAAACTGCATAAATAAATAGCTGGTGCACATATTTCCAAAAAAAAAAAGACCCTGTCAAGCTTGCACAGAAATAAGACTATTCATCACAAAACTAAGGGACAATATATATGGTAATAGTGTCGGTCTGTCTGTACGCCTATGAGGGACACAAAAGACCTCGTCTCATAATAAATTCATTTCGGCTTCTAAACAAAACTACAAAAAGAATTTGGTGAATGCATCTTTAAACAAAGTTGGTTTTTTGTTCTTTCGACTAAGTTAAGTAACGCTTTGGTTGTTTTTAGAGTACTGTTTAAAAGTGTGTGTTGTGGCTACTGGTTCAGCGTTTGTTTATGTGTTTTTACTCATAGTCATAATACATATAATATAAACCCTACCCTTTTTTCCGAAACTATAAGAGCTATGCTGTTGAAATTTGGTAAGTAGATGTATTCTGTGAACCGCATTAAGATTTTTACACAAAAATAGAAAAAAAACAAATAATTTTGGAGTTCCCCATACTTAGAACTGAAACTCAAAATTTTTTTTTTCATCAATCCCATACGTGTGGGGTATCTATGGATATGTCTTCAAAAATGATATTGAGGTTTCTAATATCATTTTTTTCTAAACTGAATAGTTTGTGCGAGAGACACTTCCAAAGTGGTAAAATGTGTGTCCCCCCCCTGTAACTTCTAAAATAAGAGAATGATAAAACTAAAAAAAATATATAATGTACATTACTATGTAAACTTCCACCGAAAATTGGTTTGAACGAGATCTAGCAAGTAGTTTTTTTTAATACGTCATAAATCGTAAACTTATCGTTACTTGCTGCTACGGAACCCTTCATGGGCGAGTACGACTCGCACTTGGCCGCTTTTTTTATGCAGGTGTGCTAAAAGTGAAAGAGCTACAATCCTTATACAGGCTGTATCAAGAAAGGTGTACCGACGAAAAACTTCAACGCATGTTGAGGATCATGTGCTTTTTGTTTTTGGATGGCAAATTATCAAATAATTTCTCCCGCTCTGGGCGGAGCGGGGGGCGTGTCAAGACTCTTACTGACTAAAACCCACCCGTGTTCCTTCGGTTGCCCTGTTGCCGGTGGCCACGATTTCCCTTTCGGCCTTATTCGCAACCCCGGCAGGCATCGACCCTAGCGGACCCCGTCCATTCTGCTGACATCTCTTTGAGGCGCGCGTGGAACACAACGCGCCGTCGACCCGGGCTTGGTCCTTATCGGACGGCGAGCTACCCATTGCTCACCGACCGCAAGCCCGCGCCTACGGTGGCCAGAAATCGGCAAGCGATTCCCGACGCCCAGGGCGTCTCCTCCTGCGGCGGTTAGGGGCATGAGGGCGCGAAGTTTGCCTCTCCCTCACGCGTTCCGCATCCAGAATCATGTACTGAATCCATGGTAACAGTTTTCGCGTCGATGTCCCTGCCACCCTATATAACGCTCGCATATCAATCTGAGTCTGACAAAAATGATTTAACAAATTTTTTGACATTAGATGTCACTCAAATGTTATTGAGACTAGAAGCCTGTAGCTTTAAATTCCCCTAATAATAATATAAATCTGATCCAGCCTATCCCTTGCTGTCCTCCTCCAGCGATGCCCTAAGCCGAGGTCCGTACCCTACAGGGGTACCCTTAGCGTGTAGTCGCTTAGTTTCTAAGTTTTATGCCCTAGCTGGAGGCCTTAATTTATTGAGGCAGCCACAGAAAAGTCCGGTTAAGCAGCCGACAACCTCCTAGGTTGACCTGCAAGATGCCATACAAAAAAAAAAATGTTGCGACTAGATTTTGAACTTTTTTATTAAAAGTTATATAAAGCCTTCTGGTCATATACGCACGCACGTTGTGAGTAGGTACTACGCACCTGACCTTTTTGACAATCCAAATATTGGGTTAAAAAGTCATTTGTCATGTTACAATTAAATTGAACGGAACCGGAAGCAACACGTTTTTAATAAAACGTTTGTGTCAATTTAGAAAAGTAATTGCTTTTCACTGGTTTTCACCCATTTCAAATTTTATTATATTGAAATGGTCATAGCGAATGATTTTATGTGATTTTACGATTACTTTTCTCCTGTTAAAATAATCTTTTCTAAAGACTATAAACTGTTAATTAAAAAGTCTAATGAAAGAAAGAAAAGAAAGAAAGAAAAAGTATTTATTGAGACTCGCACAGGAAATCACAAATTAAACTAACACACTCATTAAAAATATTAATAAAAAAATTAAAAAAAAATAAAAGAAAAAGAACATTTATTCGTATGTGTGAGAAAATAGACATAATAGCCCATTCAAACATATAATATAGTGTAAATAAGGCATATAATATCAATTCATAACACTAATAGGATTTAAATGGAACGAATCGATATTTTTTTCACACAATGAACATGAAAAAAGAAGCCAGACATTGATTCATAGTTATATTTTATTATTTTGTATGGGTAACATCTTTCCTCTCGCTTTCCAGCAATCTGTGGGATTGATTTCGTGAAAAGGGACGGAAGTGTGTAACAGGAAGCCGGGGAAGCGCGCGCTATTTAATTTGACCAATGAGCGCGCGCGGTGTTAGTGTTGGCCGTCAGATGGTACCAACCCATCTTCCGAGAGGTTGGTATTGTCAACCAAGATGTAAGGTGTTACACATCTTATGAAATACTGTAAGGCTGTGCTGTAAGGCGGGTGGGTTTTAGTCAGTAAGAGTCTGACACGCCCTCCCGCTCCACCCAGAGCGGGAGAAGTTGTTTGATAATTTCCCACCCCAAAAAAAAGCTCGCTGGTTTTTTTTTCTTTAGGCACGTTGGGCATTTGTGAGATGGAAAAAAACAACTGAACTCGCGACACCTTTACCGACACCTAATTTTTGTAAACGCGATTGTGCTCTTTATTTATATTACGTTACGGATTAATGTTCTACGCAAGTATTTTTACTTTAAAGGTTTCGGAAGTACATTTTTTTTAATTGTTCAAGTCTTCACTTCTGTCGGCGCTCCCGGAGTGCCACTGATTTTTTATTTATTTACATAGGTTTAAATAATAACATACTTAACGACCCGTAACGGGGTAAGTAGAGATAAATTAATGCCAAAACGTTGCTTAAAACCACAGTTGGCATAAATACGAGGGGTTGTTAAACTTTGTTCGTATGTATCCCCTTAGACGATTCACCTCATCCTCATCCTCGTCATCTGCCTAGCCTTTTCTCAACTATGTTGGGGTCGGCTTCCAGTCTAACCGGATGCAGCTGCATACCAGTATTTTACATGGAGCGACTGCCTATCTGACCTCCACAACCCAGTAACTGGGTAATACGATACCCCTTGGTAAGACTGATTGTCAGACTTTTGAGCTTCTGACAACCCGTAACGACTGTCACAGATCCACGAATGACAGCCGGGACCAACGGCTTAACGTGCTTTCCGAGGCATGGAGGAGTCTCGGTGTGTAAAGATAGTCAGCTATCCACAGACCAACCCCGGCAAGCGTAGCTTAACCTGATGGATCGACCTGTGTGGCTGTTATTACTTAGCCACGAACTCCTCGACGATTTACCTACAAGTACGATAACCAAGAAACACTTTTATTCGTGAATGCTGGAAAGTTTTGGATTGACATTAATCTCATGCAATAGGTTGTGGATTCATATCCGGGCAAGTACCAATGTGACTTTTATGTGAGTATGTATTTTCTAAGTCTATCTTGGATATGACTGACATCGGTGAAGGAAAACATTGTGAGGAAACCTTTTTTTTTTTTGTGTGTGGGAAATTATCAAATAATTTCTCCGGAGGGCGTGTCAGACTCTTACTGACTAAAACCCACCCGTGTTCCTTCAGTTGCCATGTTGCCGGGGGCCACGATTTCCCTATCGGTTATCTTCGAAACCCCGGCAGGCATTGGCCCTAGCGGACCCCGTCAATTCTGCTGACATCTCTTTGAGGCGCGCGTGGAAGGTAACCTGGACTTTATAATTAGGTATGTCATATATGTCTGAAATCGCAAATATGCCTTGAGCAACCGTGGTGATCAATGCTATTGCCTCGCCTTGCAGTGGGACAATAATAGGCTGGTGTGTATTATTATAACCCGCAAACAGGCGCGATGCGACTTTGGTGGAACAATTTCTATGAAAACTTCACGAAAATTGTTCTACCGATATCGCGTCAAGCAATCACCACTACCACCTGGTGGTGTTAGTGGTGATTGCTTGACGCGATATCGATTTTCAGTGGTGGTGGTGTGGTCACCACCACCACTGAAAATCAGCGCTGTGCTGTGGGTCCCCCATAGCACTGCACTGCTGAGTGGAAGCCTTCTTGTCACAGTCATGTCGTGCAGCTGCCGCCTAAGTAATTCCTGTTCTATGCTCGTGATTTGTTATGTACTTTGTGTTGTTCTCTGATTACTCTTGTCTTTTATGTATGCACGTGTTTCTGTGACAAATAAACCTATTTTTCTTCCTTTCTTTCAATGTTCATATAGAACAAAATACTGAAATTCACAAACCTAATCAACTCTGCATACATTCAAATTCAAAATATATTTTTTTACATAAACCTACAAGGGCACTTATGAAACGTCAGAAGCTAGGTGCACGGTTCCAATTGGTCGCTTCCTATGGAGAAAAGCCGGCAAGGAGCATTACAAAGCAGTGCCAAAAAATATGGCCACCAGCAAACAGGCGGCGAATATGAAAGCGGTATCTATGATCTTTGCGTTCGTTTGCAAAAATAACCGTTAAACTATTAAAGAACAAACAAGTTATATTCGATTATGGCGACAATAGTTGGGGTGCTTTTTTCCAATATTGTACATCATTTGTCACTGGTCTACTTTTGAGGGTCGCAACTGGAATAAAGAATGATGGTGTGTGGTACAAAGAATAGGAGTCAGCGGTTTCGGAGATCTTACGTGACAAGGATTAAAACTTTATTAAAAGTGCGACGGCCGCCATACTGTAACGTTGATTATACCGGGTGTTTTTTTTTACCCTCTCGAAATTTTTACAGGCTGTTCTCCCATGAATATAAACAACTTTCACTATGGGAGCAACTCTGAAATCACGAAAAAAAAAATCTGCTGTTTATACAAAAGTTCAATACCTACTTGACCAAAATGTATGAAACAGCAGACTTTTTTTTTTCGTGATTTCATAGTTGCTCCCATAGTGAAAGTTGTTTATATTAATGGGTAGAACACCCTGTAAAAATTTCGAGACGGTAAAAAAAATCATCCGATATGTCCCTCGAAAATACCCCTTATATAAGGAATTAACTGTTCATACGGCACGGCACGACACGACCTTCAGGAACAGTTAATTCCTATCGTTAAATTTTTTTACAATAAAAAAAACTAAAAACATTCTTAGCCGTGATACCGCATAGTGGCTACTTCGCTGTTTCCAACCAACAGAGTACAAAAGAACATATATGTCTAAATAATACAGCATTACTAGTACATATTACCCTTTTAAAATATCTTTAAATTGATTATTTGTCTCCATATTATTATATTCTATGTAATTGCACATCCCACGCGATGTTTCTGTCTGCCTTTGTCCACATTATCTGACAGATCATTTATAAACGCTAATGTTTCAAGTTTTTATTACCTTCTATAACAGCATGCCACTTTGTATTATCCAAGAATTCATAGAGGATGATGTAATTGATGTAATAATAATATAGCCATATTGGTAGTTGAATTAATGTATTTATGTGACATAATCTTGGCTAAGTAATCGGCACTACTTATAGAGAATTACACTGTACCTATATATTACACACTAGCTTTGAATAGGGTTAAAGTCTATAAATAAAGTCGAAAACGTTTATTGCGAACTAAGTGTACAATGTTAGTGTTATGTTATGTTAGTACTTATGACTTAGCAGCCTTTTTCAAGCAATGCAATAATCATTCGCCTGCCCTTATAATCCTAAATTAGCATGCATTAAACATTATTATTACTTTTTTTATGTTAGCACAATTAAATGGAGAAATTATAGTTATGTCAAAATTATATTAATAGCCTTCGTCTGTAACGCTCAAAATTTGGTTTTGACTTAACACAATTTATTATTTTGCAGATACGACAGGAATAGCTATTTACACGGCGCGGTTGTTACTGCCCGCTTCCGCTCAAGTCTTGTACCGCACCAAACTAGAGCAGCCCCGACAAACCGTCCATCGATAAGTAGTGGATTTAGCAACCATTATACCATTTTCCCGACGTTTACAATGATTAATGTGACCGCACCACACTACACGACAATCTGCTGCAATTTGTACCTACCGAGTCCGCCACGCGTGAAAACTAAACAAAACAGTCTGTGTGAACCGACGTCAACTATTGTCAACCCCGATATTACAATTGTAAACTTTTTAATGACAATCATGAATAATCGTCGGTTGCGTATGCGCATTTGTTACAGTGATTTCTGTGTCGTCATTAAAATATTATGTTTATGTTTACAACGTCTTCATAACACACAACGGGTGGTAATTATACGTGTTTTAAAAGATTATAATCATTTATGTTAAACAACTTGAGCTGTTGATATGGAAGCTAAATAAATCTGTGGTTTTATTACGTTAATTTGTTCATTCATGAAGAGTATTTATAACGTCTTTTGTGAGAGTTTTGTTCCTAAAATGCTAGACTATCTTAGTCTAGCATTTTAGGAACAAAACTCTCATTAATTTGATAAAATATGCTTGTACAGAGATGGACTCATTTAGACATCGACGAAGTAATAATAACACATAAAATTAATAAGCAGGATAGTAAGTAAACATTAAACATATCACATACTAGCTTCCGCGAGCGGCTTCAACCGCGTGATATCTTTATAAATTAGCCTATATTACTCAGTGATAATATAGCATTCTACTGATGAAAGAATTTTTAAAATCAGTCCAGTAGTTTTTGAGTTTATTCATTACAAACAAAAATACAAATCTCTTCATAATATTTGTGTAGAAAAACAAAAAATTTACATCGAACGTTTACTAAAACAATATATGGTGGCAAAAAGCAGTTAGGAAATTCCAGTGAATAAATAAATAAATTCTTTATTGCCATAAAAAGGTTACAGAAAAATTTGAGACCCTGGCTCCAGAGCTAAGTTAGAGTACCTGTATTTCAGGAGCCAGTGACTTCTTTCATTTGTGTTACTGTTAGCAAGTATATGCAGCAAAAGATGATTATTTGACTTAAAATTAAGTTAAAAAAAACTGAATTAGATTTTTTTTAGAATTAAAACATTTGTATTTCTTAATCATGATATACCTTACATAAAATAAACTCATCATTCACAAAAAAAAAAACACCTAAACCTTAACTAGACAGTCATTACTCACAGATAGCCTTAAATAAAAGTTATTTACTTATATGTAGAATATTTAATTACTAGCCTTACGAATTGCTACAAATTACAAATTATGTGAAAATTTGCAAAACTGTTCGTTCCTAAATCAGTAATTAAAGAACAGATTTGAATGAATTTTGGCACACAGATATCCTGGATTTCAACATAAGATACTCTTTTACACAGAACTTTAGAAGTTCCGCCTAGATGTGAGTGAAACCAAGGGTAACAGCTTGTATTATTATAAACAAAACCGATAGTCGCGTGTGACTGTACCGAGAGGAAGGTGTAACTCAACTACTTAAGTCTACTTATGCCCTGGTACTATATAAGGAAATAGACAATTTTCCTGCGACTGCGTTCGTCACTGCGGTTTTTGTTTTATGTAATACTAATTGTTTTTAATATGAACCTTTGTGGTTAATAACTTAATTTAAACAAAAGTTATAAGAGGACGATAAAAAAAAAATTGCTAGTAGCTGATCACAAGAAGTAGACCTAAGAATAGATGGACTAATGAAAGATGATGAAGATCATGGTAGGAAGGAAATTACGACTAATGGAGATGTCTTCATCTGTCTGGCCTTTTCCCAACTATGTTGGGGTCGGCTTACAGTCTAACCGGATCCAACTAAAGACCTATATTTTACATGCAGCGACTGCTTACCGGACCACCAGAACCCAGTTACTGGGTTACCACGATACCCCTTGGTACGGCGAAGGAAAATGAAACTGACAATAATGTTGAAATCGATGGAATTATTTGACAAAACGTTGATTTCCATGAGCCTTCCCAAAATCTAACGAGTAATCCGATCTTCAACATACGCATCGGCTATTCAAAAACCCCTGGTAAGTTTAAATCAAATATTGATAACCCCACACAATATGAGGCACATGAAGGGAAGGCCAAACTTGCATGTTTCATGAGATCCCGTGGTGGTTTAAAATCAAAAGTTTACTTATTCATCAGGGTCAAGACTGTGTTTACACCGTCGCAATTGGATGAATGGGATCAGTTCCATGTTTGTGGAAAACAAACGGCGTTTTGTATTGTTTGGAACGATCGCCCGCCAATTTGGGGTGAGTTGAGGAAAATGTGGTCGGTATTGATGTTTTGTCGGAGGCAATGCCACTTGATATTGTGGCTTGAAGTTTCTTTAGTATTAGGACGGGGGAGATTTATTTGAACGGGGCAAACGAGCTTGTTGGTAAGCTATTACACCCCACCCTTGGATGTCTTTAGCAACAGACAAGTCTCTGAACAAGTATTGCTTGAATGTCTCTTGTCAATCACAAACTGTTTTATCTAGCAGGGAGAAGATAGAACCCCCAAAAGTAAGACAAATGAACAACAATGGCCAACCCTAGACAAAGAGAAATTAGACTAAAACAATGCGAGACTGTTTAGGGATAAACAAAGCATTTATCACTACATCGTAATTTAATCACTAACGTCAAATAGTAAAACTAAACACGTGGATCCGGCGATTAATTCTTAACATGCACAATGACCTAAGAACAATGATAGTCAGAAACCGTTGCTACAATAATAGCTGGTCTGCCAAGAATCCAGTTCCCTTGACGCTAGGTAAGAAATCGTTACTTTCTCTGGAAAGGACACCCAGTAACTTTTACTTATTCATCCTTACGAGACGGCCCTTTGCCAACATCCGCTTTGGTCAAGAATTTAAGATACTAGTCATATATTTTGTGGTATCTGGTAACTGTACAATCAAATCCAATATCTAGGATTTTGTAAGAATTCCATATAACTCGACGTTTGCGAAACATGGTGTGGTGTTTATAGCAATATATTCTGAAGAACGTTTCGATTCCGAAGGGAAATTAACTAAGGTTCTACATTCCTGAGCCACAGAGGATCAGGACTACCATATGTATCCTGTAGTCGACTAACGAGTAAACAGCAAAATGTGACTAAAATAACATAAAAAACCCAGAGAATTAAACCAATAATATCATCACTAAGGGAACAAACACCGAAACGAAACTAAATTCCCCTAACCCAACTGCCCATTCCAAGTTCTTGCACCATTTCGTATACAAACTCACAACTATAATATAACATCCCGGGACCACGTTAAAGGGTACAGTTTGCAAATTTTCCCGAACGTAAGCCATTTTCTGTGTGTTTATCTACATTTAACCCTTAGGTGAATCAACAGGGTGTAGTAGACTGGTAAGGGGATCAGTTATGGTATTATAAGGATCAGATACATGGTCAGCATGTACTTCAGGAAACCAGTTTAGGTGATCAGGAAAATGGCTTCAATTAAATGGTTGCTATGGATACAAATCGGCAAGGTAATGTTCATTAGCGCACTGTTTTTGGGCCTTCGGACATTGGATATTGCTCGGCAAATTTGTAGTCTAAAGTTAGCTCATTGTATACATTTGGCATTCTAAAAGACGAATTCAAGTGTGATGTAACATTTCAAAGAATTACTTGAGAAAATGCCTCGTAAATTGTTTCAGAAAAATCGTTTCATTACGAAAAGATGGATGAACTTAAACATTTTTGTATCTACCCACGATATCCTGTGTGCGTAAAAATCTAATCCCAATACACCTTGGAGCGCAATAATGCCGAGTAAACAAACGGCAAACGGTTGTAAATCAAACATTTCAACAGATTTCATGAATGATTTGTACTTGCTCCACAAAACTTGGGTTTATTACTATCCTATTCTATCACCATAAAAACACAGAAATATGACTCATCACCCGTTAGAAATAAGATTTAAGTCGGGTGTACCGTTAGTTTTGCTTTGCACTGAACAGTTGCATGTCAAGGCCTGAATGGTCGTAGATTTCAAGTGAAGAGCTAGAAGCGACGGATTGAAATATTGTTTCAAGACGAAAAAATACATCTCCTTTGTTTACGATTTTTTTATAAATTGTACACTAATTACCCGTAAAGTTTGCAACTGTGTTGATTCAACGTACGGAGCAATATGAGAATTTCGTAAGCGGCCCACTATTGGCTCTCTCTCTGGATATCGTCTTTGATAATATTCCCACACTGCTGACAAAATGGTTGTCTGCTAACATAATAAATTCTTCTCGTTTTGTTTCGCCAATGAAATTTATTCGAATAACAATTCGGAAAAGCTTTGCGAAAAAGAAATTTTAGAGGAAACTAGGTCAATAGTTCTAGTCTTAAAAATGATTGTATGGAATAGCTGTGAATATTTACTACGTGTTTTATTCTCACTGGCATTTTCCCGGGTTTTTAGAATCGTCATACATTTGCTGTAAAGGGACTGTCGCGTGCTGATAAGCAGCCTGACAACTATTTTCCCGCGGATTGCGGTCAGACCAGTTACTACCTAGTGATAGCTTTATATCGCCACCCACGCTAACCTATAGTTAAGTAGCTATTAACGTTCTTTACGACATAGGCAATAAATAAATAGCATAATAAACATTAATTGAAACTACGGCTTTAACCCTGTGCCTCTGCTAAAACCAGAACAACTCATAGACGAAAATGAAAGACAGGTTTTACGACTTTACCGCGTTGTGAAGAACACGTGAGTTCGTACCTTGCGCCGAGTCTAAGAATAGTATACATCCATGTAAATCATAGGATACCGTCCTAACCGGCAGTGTGATGTGAACGAAGATATTAGGTACTATGCACGTATATATTTAGCGGACGCTTTGAACCTCGCGCACCGTAAAACACTGGATATAAACTCGGTGATAGTAAAATTTACGCTCAAAACATAAATAAACGGACCTTCCTACTCCCTCTCTCGAAAGTCGATACAAACGATATTGAACTAGCTTCTGTTGTATCTCACACCGACAACGACTAATGATTGTACTAATAATTCTGTTAATGCAGCCAATAAATGTAAATATTCGGATACATTAAAGTGAATGTAAACAAATATGTACATAAAACTTCATGACCTAATTTAATTAACATAATTATAACATAGAATGCAGGCAGTATCTGTATCTCTGAACTGGATTTTCCCGTACAGCATGTGAGTGAGGTAAAGTATTATAATTGGTCACATTTATAGATTTCCCATGAAGGGTGAATGCACTCTGCGTCTGAACGAAGGCCATACAATGACTCAATAATGCAAATGGGAACTAACTTTAGATACTTTTCCGCCAACGATAATGGACGAATCATCATTTATTTATTTTATAAACCTATCAATTACACACGTTATTAGTATCTTCCCTACAGATATTGCCTGTCATCAATCTACCTTTACGGCGTCTGTGATGATTGTACCATTCGTTACAACACATCTGAATACATTCTACATGCTTTTAATTTATCTACTACAGAAATACCTTCTGATGTTGAAACGAAAGTTCTCCACTTCTCCAATTCCCAAGATTAGTTGTGTACTCAAGTACTCACCCTGTAACAAAAAGAAAAACATTGTCAAAACTAGGTACACTAATTACATAAGGAGAAATTCATTAATTACCAGAAGTATACGGAAGGACTGACGGCACAAAAGAGGACAAAGTTTACGTCCACTCGAGTGTCCCGAAGTGCCCCGAAAGTCTAGACCGGACGCTTGTTGGACAATTAATTGTCCCATTCCTATCTAGGGATCGTCTAACGTCCCCTTACACTTACGGTTACCAAGTATGTGGAGTTGGAGACTCATAACTGCATTATGGCAGCCATTTGGGGTTGGGTCATTTACTTGTTTTAAATATCTACAAGGGAGTTTTATGGAATTTCGTATATATGGTCCATTTATACGTTAAGTTATTCAAAGCCATATAGCGAACTAGCTAGAACGACTTGAATTTTACAAATTACTGGTGATTAAGTGTCTTATATAAAATTACATCTATACAGATAGTCTCTATCGCCATTTATAAAAAAAAAACCCTCGCTGTTTCACAGGGTACGAGAAACCCTAATACTCCTACTTTCAAGATTTCAAAGCCGCGCCATACAAGACCAATAAAGTGACCAAAAAACATTATCTTCATTAATTATCGTCAACTGTTCAAAAACCTTTTAACAGAAAGTCAAATAACAATACAAACTTCTGGGAAATTTCTCGTCTCCAGAATATACGCATTAGAAAACTTTCAAGAACAAGTTTACACCAAGTTCCGAAGACCAGATAAAGTATTACAGGAATCGATAGGTATTATAAAGCTTTAAGTTCGGAATTTCGGATATTATGTTAAGCCATAACGGATGTTATGCGGATCAGGATGTTTAACGTTGTTAAAGCGTTTATTTCGAGGAAAAATTGCGGATGATATGATCGGTTTGGGAGTTCATAAGGAGCGAGTTGGTTGCTCCTTTCCACATTTCTTGACCACCATCGACGAATCTTTAAATATTTGCAATTAGCTTTGGCATTTATTGGTTGAGGAGAGCTGAAGTTCCGCAAGACCACATACTTAATTATAGTTGAAGCCCAATTAAGTTCACATATATATTATAAGAACTCAAGTTCTGAAAACCTCATTTACGAATATGTAAGCACAAGCAGTAAGTTAGAAAAATTGAAATGAACCTAAATATACAGGCAGTTTGGCAGAACGTTGAACATACGAAAATGGTGGATAGGTGGGGTCATCTGCTACTTACTCAGCCCTAATTTATTTGGCCCTGGCACCCTCGAAATTTCTCTTGTATGTGTGTATATTGCAGAAATTCCGTCTCATTAACCGCTCGGGAACCTTAAGAAACCTAAACCAGAAGCCAAAAATTCCACCAGGAACATTAGCTTTAATTTATAACACCATCTCAGCAGCCGTAACTGAGACGCACCTACATTAAATCCTTAAAAAAATTACTATCACGCTTACAAACGTTATTGATACGCAAATCTACTGCCAACATTATGACTTGCGATTCATGAGAACTGTGCGTCAGTAACACATAACCATGGTAAACGTATGAGTAATTCTAATTAGTCTTATTAGCACACTAGTGTGTATTTAAAAACAACGTCCTTCGACCGCATTTTTTCTCAATGCGGGCCTGAATCCTAATGGAACCAGACGTAAAACTGAAATCATTGACATAACTATAAAATCTGGTGTTCCACTTGACTGCAATTTGTGTGATGTAACCGTAGTAAAACTAGCATGTTTAATAATGTGGGTTATCGTAAAAATGTTTAGGAATAAAAGGGGGACGAGACGAGATAAACTAATACAAGACTACGCCATCACGATTTAATGCAGGGGAACAAATAAACTATATTTAAATACATTTGATCCTTGGACATATTTTCCTTGCCAAATTGAAATTGTGATACTATCCAATCCAACCACATCCAGACATGATTTAATGAAAGTATTATCAAGAAACGATTGTCATCTGACTCCATAACCACCATCACCTAGTTGAAAATACCAGAGTCTTGAGGTTAGACTTCCTAATGTAAAGATTGACAATAGCGTCTAAATTATGACGTAATTTCTAGTGAAAACGTAAGTACTCAAAGATCGTAAAGCCCACAATAACGATATGCTCAACGGTGACACACACAATAAAAGACGGTAGACTGAAGATCTTAAAATTGCCGATCAGTTTCTACAGTGCCTCAACAATGAAAAAGATGAGTCACATTACTTACCTCAACAATGATCTACCGTGAAGGTAAGTAAATACATCTTCGTACAAGAGTACATTACAATTGTTCATTGCTTATCGCATAAATAAATACTTCATGAATTTTTCATGACATCTGTGAAGACATGGACGTTCTTGCGTCAGTTGGTTTTGGAATAAATGAGTAAGCAGAATCCGTAAGCTGAATACCTACTACAAGCGAATTTGATACTATCCTACTAAAAGAAAGCCAGCATAATGTTATCGACATCAGAGAAAGTCACCAACTTGAACGTTAAGTGATTCACTAGTTCAGCAGAATGTTGTAAATAGAATATTATTTATGTTAGATTTATACATCAACCGTCTTCATTACGATGCGGTAAATAGTTTATCGGATAAACACTTGTAATAAATGTTAACGTTGTGGCTATAAGTAAATTATATCCTCTCGCTAGCTGAGAATTTGTTAAACGGCCTGGGGTATGAAGTATCTAAGAGATGACAAAGATATGATCAAACGACCGATTTTAAGTACAATAACAGATGCACGATAAGACGAGACTAAAAAATATCCCAAAAACGAACACAAACTTGACTCCACTCCAACGCATTCAATATAAAAAAACAGATATAGGTACAGTCGAAGAAATATTTTCTAAGCACAATTTAGTGTACGTCTACGACCATTAACTAAAGGGTATTATCGATGACATAAAGCAATTTGTAGTAGATTTATCAGTAGGAGGTATCTTGGTATCGACTGCTAATGACAGTGCGGGACCGGACGATACGATACAGATTATATTGGAAATTGCTATCGGTTTAAAATATATATTTTGTGAGGAGGAAACGATAATACAGTTTGGGTTTCAAGACGCTATTATTTGGCTTTAGGTACGGTTTCGTCCCGTACTTACGAAAGAAAGAAGATTGTTTCTCTTGGAGTGTTTTCATCACCATCATCACTGACAGTTTTGTTGCATATACTGCCGAGTGTAGGCTTCATTCCGTAGATCCCTCTGGGTAAACAATTACGTAAATATTGATTTTATTTACTACACCTTTTGTTTTGAAGTATATTTCCAGCTACACTATTTCATTATTTTGCTCTCACATAAAGCGCAGCCCTATCTTTGGTGTTGAACCTACGCACTTTCGAGTCTGTACCTTCGACATCGAAAGTGAGTGGGGTCTATCCCGTAGGCAGCACTGAACCAGTTGAGATGCCCATATAAAATGAAAACGGCACGAATCTATCATCGTTTCGAAACCTACACAAAACATTTCCGATTATGATTATTAGAGTGCTTGCGCATCCGAAAAATCATGGCGCAAACTGGCTGTACTTTATGTGTTTTGTATATTCGATCCGAATTCAATTTGTCGTCTACATTGATTTCTCTCCGAATTATTTCGTCAAACCGAATGCATCACATAAACCACTTTTAGCCACGGAAAATAACTAAACTATTCGCTACTACCCATTACAAATTGGCATGTTGATACGGAAGCGCGCAGCCACCTTTGGCCGCCTCCTATACAAAAATAAACAGCCACTACAGACTTCAACCCAGACATACGCGGCCACCCATAAAGAAGACAAAACACCACATTCACACCCACACAATACCACAAATTAATATCATCTCACCACAGCGATAAGTCAGAGAGGACGCCATTTTTCTCTATTAACTATATTAATATAAAAGCAAGGGAATTCACAACACGTCATAAAGACGGCCCATATGGATCACTCATGGTGCCCTTTTTCGTGGCCGAGTATAATTTGGGACCACGGATATTAGATCTGCAAATTGGTCGTGTTATCTCCCGCCCTACCCGAGGGTGACCATTAGGAAATAGGGATATTAGGGAAGTCGGTAACGGTAATAAAATCTCTAGTTTTGTAGAGGATGTGTTGTCTTTCATCATAGCCTTTTGAATGGAGTTTCAGGCTTCACTTGAATGACAACGACTGGTAAAGCTGAGATTTTTATGGCAGATCTCCGGTCGTAATTCAAAGTGGCCAAAGTCACAATATTTACTACGGACTTTGTTTTTAAAAGTCATGTGTCCTACACATGTTAAGTATGACCAAAACCCCATACAAAGTGAAGAATAAACATAAAGGTAACATGAAACAGGAAATATCCACAAAATCCTACATCTAGATCTAAAAACATTAGTCGACGCCATTTAAAATGATAAAAAACGTAGCAGATGCCATAAGTGTCTGATCTAAACAAAGAATAAGAATCATTTATTTGCAGAAAATACAGGTAACAAAGACATAGGTAACAAACACATAATACAGGTAATAAAGACAGATAATTAACATTAACGTCAGCACCGCATAGGTTGTTGGAAAGTCAAACTAAAAACGGTCGTTGAGAATTTAAACTTTACCTATTCTTGTATTTTTCTGTCATTGCCAGGTATATTAGATACCTACCTAGAAAGATTGCTATGTATCGTAGACCGAATTTGACTGCAAAAAGTAAACAAAAATCAATCAATCAGAAGCCCAATGTTAGAGCAGACTAAACTTTATCTAATGCTTTTCGTTTAGAGACAAACAGTTTCACATGCCTGATGCATTTACAATATCAATATGAAGACGATCTTCATCTATCCACTCTCTGCCTATCAAAACCACGAATCGTGCCAAATCCGCCATAAGTTTAATATAAAATATTCTCAGTACCAGACAGCAAGTCATCACTCTCAATACATTAGAACCATGGTCACTATACAGCGCTCCCTCCTTGGCAGTCTGTAATGGCGGACACAGCGCCATCTAATAGCTATATTGACCCACGGCCTATCCTCGAAATTTACTAAGGATGCTATTTATACCAACCAAGTCTGATATGCGGAAATTACGTCACTATTGCGAAAAACTAAGTGACTTAGATTCTGAGGACTATTAAACATGAACTGTAATTAATTATAATTATATTTAAGTGCATTGGGCACCCGAGCTGACTGCATATCTGACAGAGACTGATGCAAATTCTCTCGTTTCTAAAACAAAACTGCATGAAAATCATCTATTCCCAGAAACTATTCACATTTGAAGAGAAAACCTTGTCATCGTTTTTATCAGTGTCACAGGTAATTTATGCTGCAGTATTGCAACTAAACGCCTACATACGATTTTTTATTGGAAAATACATGACACTGGCTTCACTCCAATCTATAATGTCATAAATAAAACTGCGTTTCCTAGTACAAAAATAATTGAATAGATAATCAGTGCCTCCAGTGTCACCTTGGCAGTAGGACTCTAAAATTGCATTTGCAACAAACGTTCGCACGTAATGAATGTGACATTTAAAAATGAAATAAGCGTTCAAAAATATAACTGAAAACTGAATTCTTTCAGTTACATGTACCAATAAATAAACATCAAATTTATTGACTATGGCTATGAATCCTTTGTCAGGTTGTAAAATAGTAATCGTATAATACTGCGACGAAATTCAATTGGAGCCAATTGCAGAGATAACTTGGCAAACATAATCAAAACTAATTTATCGGAGCAGACTGATAAAAAACTTCGTGATCGGATAGTTGGAAAAAGGGATCGAGCAGACAGTGGGGAAGACACTACCTACTACTGAAAATATAAAAGGCGTAAGTTAGTTAAAGAATATATTTTATAACACAAGTTTCAGCTACAATAATTTAAATAGCAAATATGTAGTTAATAAAATCACGGGGCGACCTTGCGGGTGACAATGAGGAAGAATTGAAACGGAATGTATTTACATATGTAATTATGAACGATAAAAGTGTTATAAAAGTATACAAAGATATAAAAAAGCGC
The DNA here is from genome assembly GCA_963680765.1 of Agrochola lychnidis. Classification (NCBI taxonomy): domain Eukaryota; kingdom Metazoa; phylum Arthropoda; class Insecta; order Lepidoptera; family Noctuidae; genus Agrochola; species Agrochola lychnidis. Next base: position 21,517,488 of record OY796866.1, read on the forward strand.
GCTATCATCTGTAACTACGTGTAAAATCTTTGTGGAAATGCTTGATTCTGGTGTGAATCTGTGTGCGCGTGACTAGGTGCGTGAGCGCGTGGCACAGTGACCGAGATGCGAGCGCGCAAGCGCCGCCCCCGGCGCCTACGAGCGTATGACGCAACCATGTAGGGCACCTACTACGCTATCCGCAACTATATCTATCGCTGATGTCTGAAGCGAGATAAGTGCCGCCTAGCAACAACATTTACATATCACCATTCATTTTAAAATACGCTACGCTGGATTTAGAACAGCTGAAAATTGTGGAAATGCATTCATAAACGTGACAACAGGTTAATCTCTGTTAAAAACCGACAAGAGAACATAAAACACTTGAAATACAAAAGCTAATTTCAAACTAAATGCACAAGATGACGCAAATGTAGGAGGAAATCTAAGAAAAGTGTTCACGCGACATGCAAATGTTGCGTGTATCTCTAGAATTTTTGAGCTACAGAGACAACATTTTTCACCTCATAAATGTCTGTTTGGATTAGCAAAATTAGGGTAACTGCTATAGTAATTGGCTACGCTATAGTAACTGGCCACTCATAACAAAAGAGGTAGAAACAAGATAATGCAAGCAAGCCCATGAATGAAAAGGACAAAAAACATTCCTGTATCTATTGTATGTTCGTTATAGTTAGTAAAATGTGACCTAGATGGCGTTATACAACATTCGAACAGTCAGTTTGAAAAAGTTTTGACAGGAGTGGGCGGTTTGTTAAGAAAAAAATAAGGTAAGAGTCTTGGAGCATTTTGATCTGGTGTGCAACTTACTTTTCCAGTGCCTAAATATTATGTGTTTCTATTAGTATATTAGGCGAAGTTTAATTCTGTGTAATTTTAAAGTTCGCAAGTTCGTTAATAACCTTCAATGTTTACCGGCTAATAACTAAATTCAAATTTGGTTGAATTTCAGTTATTGGCCATCCCCGGCCAATTACTAATTTTCCATTATACGTTTTTTCAAAGTAGTTTCGACCTTATAATGGTATAATATACGGTATAAAAAAATTCTACAGTTCTAAATTCAATGAATCAGTTATTAGCCGGGGATGGCCAATAACTGGCAAGTAACATGGCCAATTACTAAATACTTTTTTTCATTTCTTTCAGACTGCTTCAACATGCCAAAGATACCGCAATATACCAAAGAACAATTAGACAAAGCTTTAGAAGACGTTCGTCAAGGTATATCAGTTCGTACAGCAGCCAAAAAATATGGTATACCTAGAGCAACAATACAATTTAAATTGAAACACCCGGATAGCAAGAGTGAATTTGGACCAGAACCCTATTTGACTAGAGAAGAAGAAAAACAGTTAGAAGAATGGCTGTGCGATATGGGGAAAAGAGGGTTTCCTAAAAATGCCGAAGATATTCTAGATTCTGTTCAAAACTTTCTGAATAAAAACCCCAGAGAGACTCCATTCAGCGAAAATAGACCTGGAAAAGGATGGTTAAAAGGTTTTCTGAAACGCCATCCTAGAATAACTAAACGAACGTGTGAGGCTGTTACGCAGGCGAGCGCATGTGTATCCGAATCTGACATCAGAAACTGGTTTGCTCAAATCATGGATCAGATAAACAAGTCTAATCTAACCCACGTTTTAGATGACCCTTCCAGAATTTTTAATGCTGATGAAAGCGGTTTTCAAACCTGTCCATCTACCGGAAAAGTCTTTGCTGAAAAAGGAGAAAAGAATGTCTACATTATCGATAAAGGAAAAGCCAAAGAAAATATGACAGTACTTTTTACAATATCTGCTGATGGACAGATGGTGTTGCCTACGATTGTGTACCCCTATCAACGTTTACCTGAGAGGATCAAACAAACTGTACCTGATGACTGGGGTGTTGCAACTAGCAGTTCAGGATGGATGACGGCGGATACATTTAAATATATTATCGAACATGTTTTTCACCCTTTTCTAGTGAGAAATAACATTCAGCTACCAGTTTTGTTGTTTGTTGACGGACACAAATCTCATTTAACTTACGACCTAAGTGTACTAGCTCACTCTCTTCAAATAGAAATATTTGCTCTGTATCCAAACGCCACTAGGATTCTTCAGCCAGCTGATGTGTCACTATTTAGACCCGTAAAACAGTTCTGGAAATCGGCAGTTAGAGAATGGTTGCTTGAGAACATTGGTGAAGTTGTTTCTAAACAAAATTTTGCTTTCGTTCTAAAAAAAGTTACCGACAAAATTAGTTCTGCTTGCATTGTAAATGGGTTTCGAGCTTGCGGCCTTTACCCTTTTGATCCAAATGCTGTCGATTATTCTAAATGCTTAGCAAAGTCAGCATCTAGATCTGAAGATACTGTAGACACTTCAAATGATGAACCCGAAAAATTACTATCATTGACAAAATTTTCGGAAATCGTAGGCGCAGAGATGATTAATAAATTTAAAGATATTAAAAATATAATGCAAGATGTCCAAAACAACGAATCATTTTTCACTCTTTATCAAATATGGAACTTTTATCATTCGAATACTGAAAATACGACAGAGAATACTAATGAAAGTGAGGAAGGAGAATACAATGACATAGAACCAGAGCTGACAAATGCACAAGAAGAAAACTTTAACACAACAATTATTAATAGCAATATTTCTGAAAATGAAAGTCAAAATATAATCATAGCAACACACCAAAGCCTTGAACAAATCCAAGATGAACAAAATAGCGCAAGAAATTACCACCAGACCTGTGAAAACTTTCCTCACTTTAACAAAGAACCCTTTACCATTCAACCTTCAAATAATGAACAAATCAACATTGCTAGTGATATACAGAATAACGACCAAGAACTTGTAACTTTAGAAGACCTAGGAATAGCAAATGCAGAAAACTATGACAAAAACTTACCATCCTGTTCAACAACAAGACTTAAAGATTTTTTAGCAATACCTTCAGGACCAACCAGAAAAGGGAAACGTAACATTGAGAGGCTACCTTACCACATATCAGGACCAGAATACCAAAAGATTTTAGAAGAAAAATCCAAAGAAAAGAATAGACTAGAGGAAGAAAAGAAGGCAAAGAAAGTTGTGAGAGAGCAAAAAAAAGAAGAAAGAAAGAGGAAACTAGAGGAAATAAAGACAAAAAAACTGGAAAAGACTAGAAAAATTGAGTCTATTTCTTGCTGTGGTGTGTGTAAAAGAGTTATAAAGAGCATAAAATTGAGATGTTGTGAATGTCAGAAAGCATATCATAAATTATGTATACCTAAATCTCACCTTATGCATATACCTCAGGAGGAAGGAGACAATTTCTTATGCCATAACTGCTTTTGTACGGAAAATGATGAAAGTATTTCTGAGAACGAGGAGAGTGAAAGTGACGAAGAAAATCAGGAATTTTTTAATATAATAAGATCAGGACAAAAAGAATTAGGTTTGAGCTGCGTAAAATTTTAATTTTGATTAAAAAGAGTCAATAATTTATTAAGATTTCACAATTAAATTAATTGGCTAATTACTGTAATTTGTCATGCTAATTACTGTGATTTCATGGCCAATTGCTAAATTTCTTAAGTGATTGAATTTGATTGAGATTTTTTACCAATAAATATGTGATTTCATTTATATTTGTTTCATTACCTATGACCCCATCTCATTCACTTTTATTTGATATGTGCTAAGTGTATGTGACTTTATCAACATATTTTTTATTAATGTCAGAAAATAATTTTTACGTTAAGTGGCTAATAACTACAGCATTCACCCTACTTCATGAAAGAAAACGCATTTTTCCCACCAACTTGTAACAAAATATTCCAAATGCAAATTTAAACAATCTTGACCTAAGTAACGTTATCTAGTGACATCGCAATAGGGTGTCGGGTCAGCGATACATTGCAACAGTTGCAGCGATCACGTGGTGGTACAGAACACAATGTGACCGAGGTAACATCGTTAATTACCTGAGGCCCGGCATAATTCACAATAGACGAGGAAAATCACCGCATGAATATTAACTAAGTAATTAGCAAATGGAATTGTTGTAGGGCGTAAATCCCTAAGTACTTACTGGTAGCGTCTTCATGTTTATTTAAAAGGCATATCGTAGATTTTGTTAACTGTCAGAATATCAGTAGATTTGTTTTTAATTTTTTGGGGTCAGTGAACAGTAGTGGAAAAAATAGTTTTGAAACGCGATCAAAAGAGCTAATCGATGATTGATCGATCTCCAAGCACTTTCAAACACTAAAAATACATAAATTTCGACGGACTAAATCACAGTAAGACTAGAATCCTCTTAAATCTGACGATCGCAGTGCACGGCCTAAAATATATCTGAACAGTATTCTAGGAAAACACTGAGCCAAAGCCTCAAAACCGTTTGATGAACCAGATTTCAAAGAATACATTATGAACAAAGATAATATTATGAAAGCTAAAAATGCTTTTAGTTGTGTAGGCTTCGAAACCGCATAACATTCAGCAAACGCAAAGCTTCATGAAGAAAATGCGTTGCCAAGCTGAACTTGCAGCGAACTGGGTTGGATCGCCTACGCCCTACGACTGCCAAACCAGTTCACTGACATTTGCACTCTTTCCTTCAATGCCAAAATATTTATGCACATCTCATTTCAAATTACTTTGTGTTATTTAGGAAATAGTTCCGAACTTCTAATGTTACAAAAATACTGTGGACGCGGACACGGTCTATCAAGATCAAACCAAATATGTTCTTTGTGTGGTGGAATTAGAATTCTTTTGATACAGTTCTGTATGTGAAATGGGCTTAGGATATAGAAAAATAAGTCCTATGTTTATTTTAGAATGAGGCGAATAAATATTATGGAATGCTTTGGAGAATTCCGATGTTTCTGAAGACTTCGAGCAACTTTTAACCTAGATAAAAGATATAATGGACTCTGGACAATACGTCGAAGATCGACTAATCCGTTAGTTACCCTACAATATTGTTTAACAGGAAACATTAGAATAGCCACTGACATAATGAGCTCTATAGCCATAACACCTTTGAACGAAAACGTCCCAAGATCTACCAAAAAGGGAACCCAGTATTTCCTAACTAGCTGGATAAGGAAAGTGGATGCAATTGCACAATGGTACGCAATGAATCAAGCGCTATTTCGAACTGTCGCCGTCCTATACATATCTTGGCACACGTAAGAATGCACCACATTGTATGATTGTCAATTTATTTATAGAAGTATACCGTTTACTTTTGAACGTGTGGAGCGCTGCGTTCTCCGATGCGGTTAGGTGTCTGCTTTAACTGGGGTATTGAAATAGTTACTCACTAGTTTGCGATTTGCAAACAGATAACTTTGTGAGTAACGTAGCAAAGTCTGAATTACATATTTTCTATAGAATAATGCAGGGATTCGAACAGAAAGATGGACTACTCAAAAGGGACAAAGAAACGAAAAGATGAAGAATCAACTGCTGTAGCACGACAACTATTGACTAACAGCTAACAAAGATCCTCATAAAACAAGAAGCTATTTTTTCCACCACATCTTTTTTCGAGTTGGAAAACCTGTCGCTATGGAAACCGACGGAGGAAGCATGTTCAGCAAGTGGGTAGACCCAGGTTACTAGATCATGGCTTCACACTCTATTAACCCATTTCTTTCAATTTTACTACATGCGTGGGTTAAAAAGCAGCTGATTCGCTCAATTTACATAATAATTCTCTCGTCTTCATTGGAACAGGGAAATCTTTTTTTTTTTCTAATATTTATATCAGCAACGTCCCACCTGATTTTGTGTGAATTCCGTATCATTTGGTGACGCACAATGTTTTTATTATTTGGATACTACATGGGCCCTAGACATCCGCCTTTAGAAAAAGAAAAGAAAGACAACTTGTTTATTCTACACAAACAAAACGTACATTTAAAAAAACTAGACAAATAAAATACACACAATACAAAAGTAGCCAAAAGCCTCGTATTTAATCAAAAAAAGTTTAACAATGTTGTTCATAGCTTAATTATAACACTTTTCGTGGTAAACAAGTAGTTATCAACTGGTGAAAATGTTATTGGATGGCATGGCAAACAAGCAGGGATCTAAGTTTTAGTTTATTTTACAATGGTTTTTGATTTTGTACGGCATATCTGTCAAAAATTCACAATGGAGTTGGCCCCCATCTGATAGTAAGTCACCGCCGCCTATGATATCTGCAGTACTAGAGCCATCGCAAGTGCGTTCCCGAACCTGTGACAAATAATAGATATGGCCACATGTTCCATGTTCTAGTCTATTTTTTCGACACAATTCGGCAACTAAGCTGCTAAGCTACTAAGTTGCTAGGCTACTGGCTTTTGACTTCTTTATTAGTGTGTGTATTTTATGTTCATTATAATGTGAAGAATTAAACATTTTTTCTTTCTTTATTTTTCTTTTAATTCCCACAAGCATACAAGCATTAGTAGTAGGACATGAATGAGAAAAGTGAATGAGAATCTCACTTACATAGCACATACATAGGTGATAATTATGACAATCCTTTATGCACATAGTATGTTAAAATCAAAGAATTTCCCCGATAGCAGGATAACCAGTATTCAAACATTAAGAATAACGGAAAATATGCAGATTTAATGCCTTTCTACGTAGATATTGAGGAAATATTTACAAAGTTAATGTTTTCTTTAATCGGTTGTCATGTGAAGCGGAGGAATGAGGAAAATGTCGTGAGGAAAGTTTTGAGTATGGATGTGGATGGCTATAAGAGTAGGGGAAGACCAAAGAAACGATGGATGGACTGTGTTAGAGATGATATGGGTAGGGAAGGAGGAATAACCGAGATGACGGCTGATAGAGAAGTATGGAGGAAAGGGACATGTTGAGCCGACCACTATTGAATTGGGATAACGGCAAGAGAATGATGATGATGTTTTCTTTGTCAATGGAATTTACTTCTGTAATAATTGACAAACTTCCTCATTATTTAATAGAATTTTTTACTACGTAGTGATTATGTGATCAGCAGTGATCGGAGTAGGTAGATTGATTTTACGTACTCGCATCATGAATAGTCATAGAAATCATAACATGGATAAGCCCTTTTCCGGGATTTCATTTTGCTACTTACGGGATTAAATCAAATATTGTTAAAGTAAGGATTTAATTTTTATTATAATTCATACATAGGTGATAATTATGATAACCCTTTATGCACATAGTATATTAAAATAGGATTTCCCCGAAAGCAGGATAACCAGTGATGAACGGAAAATATGCAGATTTATTGCCTTTCTACGTAGATATTGAGGAAATATTTACAAAGTTTGTTTTCTTTGTCAAAGGAAGAAACTATTCGTGGAATATTTTTGTTTTTACGTATTTGTAAATATTTACATTTGTAATACTTGACAAACTTCCTCATTAGTTAATAGATTATTTTACTACGTAGTGATTATGTGATCAGTTTTCGTTATATATTTAACAACAGATTTAATAAAGAAAATAATCTAAATGTGTATATGCATATATGTATTTACATGTCTTTTTTAATATCAGAAAATATCTATCTGTTTATAAATTCTTATTGGGATTATTCTAGACTAATTCACATTCTCGTAGCAATATGTTGTTGGCGAAATATTTGGTCCACTTTTATGGAATTCACAATTTTTGCTAGACCAATATTTTTCTCAACATTTCTGGATGTATCCTTTCCTTCCAATACAGCTGAAGAGCTTAAGTAAAATGTAAGACCAGGCTTTATTATATCTATCCAATACAAGACTAGTATAGCAACTTAAACAAACGTGACATAACGTTATCTCCCGATAGGCATCCTCTCCAATCAGTCCACATCGCTCGCCGCACAAAGGCGACTGTAATCAAAACCAATAGCTTCCCAGCGCACACAATGCGATATCTTCCGACGATCCTACTAACCTATATACACCCACTTATCTAGCAACCTTGAGGCATCAACCGAAGAAATTGGCACAAATACAGCAACCACGCGTGGCATTGAGATCCGTAATTTGTGAATCCCATTCATTTTTATAAAGAAAATTATGCTAGAATTAAAAGTACGAAATGTCGTCTGGCCGGATAATTTACATTAAATATATGAGCGTCGCACGAGTGGCGGAAAAAAACCGCAATATTTTACAAATTTACAATGTATTTAAGGAACTGGTTGCGGCGTAGTAAGATGAATCTTCAGCACCTACGGCAGCGTAGTAACAGATGTTTTATACATTTTTAGTAGTGGCAAACGAGTATTGTTTCCGCGATTTCGTCAGTTTAAAATACTTTAAAAATTCCTGCGAAAATGTATAAACATAGTGGTGTGTCGTGACGTTTTTAGGGTAAGACGAGCCTCAATAATGTGTCACCTGTCGTTATAATCTGACCTTCTTTGTATTCCTACAACATTTTGTTTGCCCCCCTGCTAGTTAGCATATATTTATCCATCACGTGTTTACGATTTCCGTCATTCCTCATTAAAATTAAATAATTCTCGAAGGTTAAGGTCGGTTTATAGGTGTGTTGTAATAAAAAAAACTATTGCGAGCCGTGAGCAATGAAATCTATAATTAATCGAGTCCGAAAACTCATGTAGATCAAGTAAATTTAAACTGTACTGTCATAAACGTTAGGCCTTTAATCATACAATGACAGAAACTTGTGAAACATCAAAGAAATAGTCATTAGATTGGCCTTGAAGCTTCATGATTAAACAGTAGAATTAATTTTCTTTTTTCTAACGAGTAGGTACGCAATTTTTTTCTGATACACCAGACTGATCTATTCTATTCTCGTCTGATTAAAAATTCTCTAGATTATTGGATTCCGGTTGAATCTCTTCAAGATTATAATAATATGGACTATTATTACCAGGGAGACAGAATCTTAAGGTGCTCCCTCTCCCTAACCGGGAGCATTCGCCTATAATGTAACGTTACAGAGTCAAAGCATTACCTCAGTGCGGGAGGAGAACCGAGCATTACAGTGCGCAAAATCTGTAATATTTTGATACAACTTGCAACATCCATGTTACATTACAAGCGAATGCTCGTCGGTCAGGGAGGCAGTATTGTGTAACGTATTGCTCAAAATCGAATCTGTAACGTTTTACAGGCTTTATGAAAGTCTCCCAGTTCACGCTACAGTTGAGATATCCATATTTCTTAGTCAACGGACATGATAAGTGCGGCTAGACGGCGCAGTTGTCAGGGCATTAGAGACACTCCGGTTTTTACACGACGACGTTCTCTAATCTCGAAGTGTCCCTTCGCCACTGTAACAAATTCGATTATAGAATTTGTGACTCCCCGAATTATATCACGACACTTTTGTTCAAGACCTTTTTTAAAAGTCTTTCTGTTGATTTATGTGAATCTTAAAATTACAGTATGAAACTTAACACGACTAAATATTGATTTGCGATTGAGATTTTGGCAGTTATATGAGAATCAATTTTATCAAAATTCAATTGAATTTATGAGTAGAAAGATATAACAGATTGAAACAAGGGATCAAAGAACCAGCACCGGAACTAAGTAAATGTCTATCAAAATCATAAATGCCACTAGTCATCAAATAATCCTGATTTTTCTGGAATACATTGGGATGAAAGACATTCTAGTGGAAAAACAGACGAGCACAATGATATTTCCCGTTTATATGAGAAGCAGGAAGCATATTTTGGAGGTATGTGAAGGTCTTTAGAAAAAGATGTGGAATTACGGATGGCGTAAGCTTTAAGTGTTGAAAGATGGCTGAAGCTGAACAGACTTCGATTCTTCAGATTTAACTTACTACACTACCAAATTTTTTGAAAAAAACCTACTTAAATTGAAAGCAACTATCCTGGCATTTCCTATTCTTACAAATTTTGTATAGTACAAAGTACCTGGGCGACCGAGCTCTGCTCTGGTGAAAATAGAGACTACTCATTTAATAGTAAAGGATAGTACTTACTAATTCCATACTGCCATGATCATTATTCTGTCATTTATTATATTTCTTGTGGTGTTGTTAAATAACTGCTGACCACACGACTGTTATTATAAAGTTTTTATTGATCTAAAACTGAATTTGTTATTGCTTTACAGTATATTTTTATGAAGCGATTCTTAAACCAAAAACATTGCTTTTTTGGGCAGTCGTGTAAAAACTTGTATAGTACAGATGGATATAAGGAAAGAGTATCTAGGCGACCGAACTCTGCTCTGGTGAAAATAGGGAACGCTCATAGTATAGGATAGTACCTACTAATTCCATACCACCATGATAGTAGGTACTTACTAATTCCATGCTGTCATGATCATTATTCTAATGTCAATAATGTCATGACATTATACATTATGTTGTTCTAAACTTTGGGCGACCGCTCGGGTGAAAATATGGAGAAAACTAATTTTCCCAGATATGAGACCTAGCTAGATCGATTTTTCGCCCCCGTAAACCCCTATATTGCAACTTTCATCGAAATCGTTAGAGCCGATTTCGAGAACGTGAGTAGTAAACTATTGCTCGTTTAATAGTATAGAATAAGATAATGGCCTGCCCATTTGCTAGAGATTCCGCACTCCTCAAATCAGTTGATTTAGACTCAACTTGATTCATTACCAGGATACCGTTATGGGAAAAACATTGATATCAAACCTTCTTAGTTTGAAATCAAACAGGGATGAGTAGGAAAAGAAATTTTATTAATCATTAATGAATTGAAAACAGTCTAATAAAAATAAAAAAAAATTATCTAACTATTTACATTAAGTACTAAATTAAAAGACTAACTAACTATCTGTATAAATAAAAATAATAAAAACAAAACGACACTTAGGCGTCGAAGTATTCGTCCGCATCGCTGTCATCCGGAAACGTGCCCAGAAGACTGGCAGCATTGCCACGTTGAATGGCAATACTAATTCTTTGGCCAAAGAACGAGCCAGCCCTCTGGTCACGTGAAGTGTCGACCAGTCGGCGAGAAATTTCCTTAAAAAGGAGACGCGCACTCGGGCCCCATGATCCGAGCGTTTCGACCCCAAACGGCTCAAAACTGTAGTTACCAATAAGGTTACAGTATTTGCGCCGCTTGAGGGTCTCAGCAGCCGCAGCAGCGGCGCCAGCACAGCCCGCTGTGCTAGGAACATGAGATGGCGCAAGGGTGTCGACACAGGTTGCATCCCACACCAGAGGCCTACCCATCTTCCAAGGCAACAACGTCATCCCGTCTGGTCTCTTCCCATCGTCACGTACCAAGCCGTTTGGTTCTAATACCGCTGGTACGCCGGCAGTGGCAAGGGCTCGACGAATAATGTCGTTGATGCTGGCGTGCCGTGCTATGCGACCTGCGCTCCTGCAGCAGGACAGGCCATGGTGCCCGAGACTGTCGACAGCTTCACCGCAATGACACCGATGCGGAGCAACACAAGGTGCACCCAAGCGGAGACACGTAGCGAGCCGAAACGATGAGTCATCCATCATAGTGCCTATGGTGGATGACGGGAGCGCCTGAAGCCACAAGCCTGACTCCCATTCTCCCACAGCCAGCAGACGGGCGCGCTCAACAGTATTAGGTGACGTGTTTAACAGGGTGTTCCGTATAATACTGCAGAGCGGCACGTCCCATCGTCTCTGGGAAGAGGGGTTGTCGGGCAGATCCGTATTGGGACAAGCCATTTTCCAAGCGTTCAACGCTTCGGTCAGGCACGGTACCTCAAAATCGGCCAGTGAGGAAGATAAAATGTTCCTAGTTAGTTCATTGGTACTGTGGACCGAGGAGAGGAACGCCGGTAAACTTATACTTGAAATTTTGCGGACGCCGAGACCGCCCAGGCGAATGGGGAGTGTAGCTTGCTGCCACGCTCGGTCGTCCAGGGCCACATTTAGGATTGAAGTTAAAGTGTTTCTAATAATTTGGTCTACTTTTTCTAAAAGTTGTGGATGCTTCCATAGGTGGGAGGAACGGAGGCTATAAGTAAATTTTGGTCCAAAACAGCAGTATCGAATGAGTGTGAAGGCCGAATGGATATTAATTTTGAAAAGTCTTTCCGAGACATCGTTGAAATTTTGGATTTTCTCCTCAATGAACGTTGGAAAGGATTCATCAAAAATTGGGGACCCTAGGAGGTGAAGAGAGTTTCTTTCCGTAATTTTGATATTTGGTGCTATAGTATTAAATTTCGCTATGGTAGTCTGTCTGTCAGTCGTCTGGGGAAGATAAATTTCACATTTTGAAAGGTTAAGTTCGAGGCCAATGGAACTGAATTTTTCTTTTAAAAAAGTTAAATCTTTTAAAACTGTGTCTACATCACCTCCTAGGGTTCCGTCATCCAAATACCATACGTTGAATTTAGAATTTAGTTGTCGAATAATTGGATTTATTGCCAAACTAAAAATGACTGGCCCAAGAGGGTCACCCTGTTGACATCCGACGGCTGATTCCAAAAGGTTGTCTTTATAAAGTAATTTAGAGGGATGCCTGTAACATTGGTAGAGAAAACTGTAAATTTTGGGTGGGAAAAGAAATAGTTGCGTCTATCAGCTGTGTTCACAATGTAGGCAAACTGAAAGTGTACCGCCGGTGGGCGTAGTCACGAGATGGTATGAATCAGCCGGTTATTCCCGACATCCTGGCCCAATTACATGTTACACTGGTTAAGGGGAAGCGTACTGGTGGGTGCTAGATCGGGTTAGGGAATTGTCTTCGTAGTTAGGTTTTATGACGATTATTAAAGTAGCCTTAACCTTAAAAAAAACGAATTAATATAAAATAATTAATACAAAGATAAGCCGCTGTCCCTGGCGAATAAAATCGTAATAGTAAAAAGAAATTTTACAGGAACAATAAAAACGATTTTTGTGAAAATCTAATTAATTAATATACATAGTGGAATTGTTCAAATACCAAAAGAAAAGTGATTTTTTTACATTCATTCCAATACACCTTAAAATCTCGTAACTTCTGAAATAACCGTAGGAAATGAATGAAAAAAATTGACAGAGTGTAATCGGACCTCTAAATATTGAATATGCAATAAAGTTATAGTACATTACTGCCGCGGTCTATAATGACTACTTTGCTGGTCGCGCTGATGATGGCCGACAGCGCAGCGTAGCGCAGCTCCAGGCCGACACAGCGCGGTCAGCGTGCAGCACTTGATGGACGAGCTGAGATAAAGGCCGAGGCCGTAGGTCGAGGCCTTTACAGCGAGGACAGCAAGGGCTGCAATGATGGCCAAGCTGGAAGGCCTAGAGCGTAGCTAGGCTAGCTCGAGGCAATCATAGCGTGACCAGCGAAGCAGTCATAATGGGCCAAGGCTTGTATAGTGCTTTACTCAAAAATGCAAGTACCAAATCTAAATAAAACCAGCAAGTAAAGATTTAGATTTCCTACTGATTTTGCACTGCACAAATTTTTCAGATGCAAGCTTATATTTTTCCTTTGAGTTCCGCGGTATTAAATTTTCAACCACTAATTTAGCTTCATCTTTAATGTCTGGCGGTGTTAAACACATTGAATCGGAATAATTTTCGCTTTGAGAGATCATTTTTAGCGAAAAAGTCACTAAATAAAAATAAAATTTTCGCTGAACGGCGCTTTTGTTACTTCTTTGTTTTTTTTTTTAACAATGGTAGTTGGAACTATACAGCCAAATATGGAATAAAATCTTTTTGTACCTATCTCTATAAATACAAACAGCTGTGTTTTAAATAAAATCTTTTTGCATTTGATTTTTTAAAACGTTGAAACGTCAAAATAGCGGCCGGCAATGTTTTGCCGGCCTGTTAGAGCGACCAGCAAAACTTTGTCGGCCGCTCCTTGAAACAGAACGGCAAGGTCGACTTTGCTCAAACAAGGTTGTCAAAATAATGACCACATTACATGCATTTTTGAGTAAAAACTATCGTAGTAGCACATTACCATTTTATTCGCCGGGGACAGCGAAGTACTTTACTTAAATATAGAAATCGGAATAAATGGAACAAATAATATTGATATAGTAATACGATAGTCCTTAGTTTCTAGGCTAAGTAGAACCGTCTGTATTTTTGTGGCTTCAGTCGTCTGGGTCGAAGGTTATACACCAATTAGGCGTTGTTTAAGCACTAATTCGGCATAAGCTTGTTAAAATGTTTGACAAAGACAAAGTCTATCCCGGTACGAAAAAAAAAAGATAATTATAGCGGTACAATGTTAAACTATCAACATGCATCAAATATTTTATAAAGTGCACTTTGCAGTGGATTAATTAGTGAATTATATTTAATTCCCTTAGAGAATAGTAGATTTCTAGAAAATTATTGCATTAAACTAATAACAAACGTGATTTAAATAAAATCAGATGGGTGCTACAGTTTTAACTATTCGAAGCATGTTGATGATAGAACCATTTAATTGTAATAAAAAAATATTTCACATAAACCTACAAGGGCACTTATGAAACGTCAGAAGCTAGGTGCACGGTTCCAATTGGTCGTTTCGTCGTTGTAAGTACCTATCTAATTAACCACACTTCTGAAACACTTCAACACTTATTATAAATTGTATGTACTGACTACTACTACTATTAATCTGTGCTACTACTGACTGGTGCCAAAATATACACACATTCATAAAACTCACACCTTCTTCCAATGGGGATAGGCAAAAACTATAGAACGCCACCTCGTACGATCCTTACATACTCCTTTTGCCTCGTTTACGTTCATACATCTGGTCAACACGCACGCTGGTTGCCATAATATATCTGCTGTAAATTTCCTACTATTAAGATTATCATGGACAATGGACATGGGACCATACAAATGAACAAATCTGGCCGAATGAAAGCTTTAATTTGGCCAACCTACACTGTGGTTTCTTTTCCGTGCGCCAACGTCCCATCCCTACAAGTATATGTGTATCGGGAAAATCGTGGAAATTAAAAAAAAAAACTTTGATTTACGAGTATGTAGATACTAGATATGTATGTTACTCTTTTACCCACAGATCAGCAAAAAAAATAGTTTTATTTCAATAGTTTTGTAGCACTTAAGTAACAGGTTTGAAATAATTAATTCACATTGTGAGAGCTGGTGCCTAATGTAGGTTTAGAAAAAACCTGTTTTACAACGTAACATGTATTTTTGCTAAACAATACTTAAAATACATTTTATAGACAAAAATTCTTGGTCGCTTGGCCTTAACTTGGCAGCTCGTGGGACGAAATGTGGACTATTAACTGAATCTTTATAGAGCCAATCTCTAGGAATGCGGAATACAAACTTGATGATATTCGCCTTAGTAACAGCTGAGTTTAATACAATTATTGAATTAATTCGCTGCGGCTGCGCAAACGTTTTACGACGAGACGCGACGGATGTTTCGAATTCCGTGTCATTGATGAAAGTGTGCGGTAATTATACGGTTTTGGAGATGGTTGCTAAGGTAAATATACTTTCGTTGTCTATGGAAAAGTTTAGTGTGTTTATTTTCTAATATAAAAAAAAAAACAGAGGTTTTCAAGTTCGTCTCCGGACGATGAACACCTTGTAAGTACTTACTGAAGTAATTTGACCATAGCAACACGGTAGTTGCCTAGGTAAAAAAAAAAGAAATTCTATTTAGTCCGTCTTTCAGATAATAAAAAAATATTAGACACGTATTTTTTGCTTTATCATATTAATAAAAAATAACTTAGAAAACACGCATTTAAGTTGGAGAGTGGGGATTCGCTACGTCACAACGCACTATTAAATCTAGCAAGGCGTGACGTCATGCCACATTTTAACTCAATGTATCTTTTGGTTACGTCAAAAAAGAAAAAATACGTGTTAAATATTTTTTAATAATCTACAAGACGGACAAAAAAATATATTTCTGGACACAGGCCTATTAACATTGTCGGATCTACATTTTTGCGATTTTATTTTATTGCATTAAAAGTTTTAAAAGTAGGTATTTGCGGGGGCATTTTTTTATTTATTCTAAAAAAAATGAAATAAAATAAAATCGCAAAAATGTAGATCCGACAATGTTAATTGCTACGGTCGAATTACTTCAGTAAGTACTTACTTTTGATATAAGATTTCGTTTAGCGTAATACATATATCAATCTGCCTAGCCTTTTCCCAACTATGTTGGGGTCTGGGGTCGGCTTCCAGTCCAATCGGATGCAGCTTACCACTATTTTACATGGAGCGACTGCCTATCTGACCTCCACAACCCAATAGCAAGTAACTGGGTAATACGATACCCCTTGGTAAGTCAGGTTGACAGACTTTCGGGCTCCTAACGACCCGTAACGACTGTCAAATATCCACGAATGACAGCCGTGACCAACGGTTTAAAACGTGCTTCTCGAGGCACGGAGGAGTCTCGGTATGTAAAGATGATCACCCATCCACGGCCCAACCCCGGCAAGCATAGCTTAACTTAGTTACGAGCTCCTCTCCTTTATTGATGATTTCATTTAGCGTATGGCATAGAGAAAATATTACTGTTCTTCAATACAATGAGTTTCGTTTCAACAGAAGAAATACAAACAATTGATCGACGAAAACTGCCTGTTTCCTGATTATACTTTGACCCATTAAATTATTGGTTTGATTTATTACCAACTAACTCGATTATCGTGTAACGTGATACACGCACCGCTAACATTTCATTTAAGAAAACCGAAAGGAAATATCAACACATGAAATAATCAACGTTTAATTTTCCTCGTATTGATTTATGTTTCAATATTAATTTACTAATCTGGCCACACTAACTCTGCATAAGTAAAAAAATGGTGGAATTTGAAAATCTATTGACGGCAACACCGTCTGTACTACGAAAAAGAATTTGATACTTTGTTTATCTTTTTGTTTTTGATAGGTTATTTTGTTTATATTCTAATTCTTTTCTGGTAAAGAATTGTCACTTTAGCACGATGCAGTGTGGATTTGATACAGTTTTGTCATCGTATGGAGGTAGAGCATAGGTACAAAATATTCTATTACAAATAATCTATTATGCAAAAATCAAAAGGCAAAATATCAAATCATTAAGATCCACTTACACGTCAACTTTTCGATATCTTGTAAACATTGTTGTTTTTGGCTAAGGACGACATCGTGCTGTTCCTGCACATCTTGGAATTTACATATCATATTATATAATAACTCCCGCACTCTACTTTTAATAGGTTTAACCATTTTTCTACTCTGTTTTGTGAAAACAACTCACAGAGTAAGCAATCTGACAGCTCAAGTACCCCGAAAGTGACAGATGTAAAAGTATACCATATATAAAACTTTTAGGGGTTGCCAATTTATCCCATTGCTGAGTTAACGTGGCCAGACTCTACTACTATAGCTTTTGCCAGCAATTTCGTTCGCGTGAAGTCGTAAGACGCTTGAATATACTAAAATAACAGCCGCATTTGTATAAAACTTTCCTATATACTATATTTGTAGTTTTGGTATCAGCAGCCCTAGACCCCCAACCCACCGCGTGCCGTCTCGTTGCCTCCCTGCGCTTTTACCTCGTTTTCTCTAAGTGTTCCGACTTTTTTTCTTTTTGCTTGGCTCCTAAGGGTCGTAGCGTGATGTTAAATAGCCTATAACCTTCCTTCACCTTCAACCTTCTGGACTATTAAATGCAAAAAGATTTTTTCAAATCTGACTAGTAGTTCCAGAGATTAGCGCGTTCAAACAAACAAACTCTTCAGCTTTACTATATTAGTATCGATAGATGGAGAACCCCCTATCGTAGGGTTCTATAGGGGGTAAACAAATACTATAATAAAAATCGCAAGAACGTGCGTAATTTATTTTCTATTTTTATTATAGTGTTGTGTTTATTGCAATCATGCACGCACTTCCGCGGCCATGTTGAATTGTTGATAAACAAACAATGATATGAGTGATATTGAATATGTTAATTTGTACAACATAATGTTTGATGAGGTATAACGTAAGTAGTGGTCGGTTAGTGCCACATTACAAGTGTTAGTTGAAATTATAATACTCTCGGAATACTCGGCTGTATGTAGATTAGAACTATTTGAAGGGGTTTGATTGTCAGCTGTTTAATATCGTATTGTTAGAATCGAATGAGGAAAACGAGTTACAACACTTCAAAGTGTATTGATGAATTTGATGAACCACTTCGTTTGAAGTTAAAAGGAGTGATGGACGAAATGAATTGGTGGTATTTAAATTTTAATATCCACGTCATGGCAGCTGGTCAATATGCCCATTGCCCCTCGTTTATGTCAATAAAATATTAAAATAAGCTTAATCATACATGCATGAGTAACATAAGTTAATAACCTCCGGAAGAAACACAAAGCTGCGCAGAGAAAATAGGATTACACAAATTAAGTTATTGAAATTCGAAAATTTTGTACTTATGCATTTACCTGCGTACGCCATCTTTATTTGCACATAGTTGATAATGATTGCGAATAAGGAAAATACTCATAACAGTACCAAGAACTACTTCAATGTCACCAACTACTCTAAGAATAAGAAAAAAATGCAACTTACAAAACGAAATTAGAGTAAAATATATCTACGCCAAGAAATGCCTCAATGTCACCAAGTGCTCCAAGAATAAGAAAGAAATGCGACTTACAAAACAAAATCCTGTACTATTAAACAAGTAATATTTGTATATTATTTGTTTTTACTATATAGATTTGTACTCACGTTCTCGAAATCGCATCAAACGATTTCGATGAAAGTTGCAATATAGGGGTTTACGGGGGCGAAAATCGATCTAAGTAGCTAAGTTTCATATCTTGGAAAATTAGTTTTCTCCGTATTTTCACTCGAGCGGAGCTCGGTCGCCCAAAGTTTAGAACAAGATAATGAATAATGACATGACAATAATGACATTTGAATAATGACATGGCAGCATGGAATTAGTAAGTAGCTACTATCATGGCAGTATGGAATTAGTAGGTACTATCCACACTATTAAATGAGCATTCTCTATTTTCACCAGAGCAGAGCTCGGTCGCCCAGGTACTAACTACTCCAAGAAATGCCTCTACGTCACCAACTGCTCTAAGATAAAAGAAAAAAATACGACTTACAATAGAAAATTTATGTAAAATTTATCTACTCCAAAAAACGCTTCTATGTCACCAACTGCTCTAAGAACAAGAATCCTTAATATTATAAATGCGAAAGTAAGTTTGTTTGTTACGCCTTCACGCTAAAACGGCTGAACGGATTTGAATGAAATTTGGCACATATATAGATGATGCCCTGGAAAAGAACATAGAATACTTTTTTTTTTCCCACGGGATCGAGACTTATGCGGGTGAAACCGCGGGGCGCAGCTAGTAAATAAATAAACATTTCCCAAAAAGCACGACGCGTATCCAAGGTTCAGAACTAAACTGCAATATACCCGCCATTTAAATTCAACCGGAATTGGTGTTTAAAATTAAATGATTTACATAGAAGGAATGCCGGAAACAGCGGCTGGCAGCTGTCATTCTTCCCGCGCAAATTGTAAGTGTCAACTAAGGGCAATGAGTTGCCATCGTACTTGTGGACAAGCGAAGTACCAACAGATCACTAGTGTTTAGTCATCATTGGATAGGTTTCATGATGTAATTCGGTGCCTAAAAGATTTGTACTGAGTGCATTAGTAATTAGTGATTCAATCAAAATATCTCAACAGATCCAAGTGCAAAATTTCTTTGACTTTTCAGAGCAGTTTGCTGATAGATCTACCTAAATCGCTTTTAACATAACTTCTGGTAAGGCTTATGATTAATAAGTTAAATAACAAAAAATACAATAGACGTGGATATGTTTAGTAACCTGTTCCGCTTAGCTATTTCTAAAGAGCCATAAAAAACTCCTAAAATAAATCGACACGTGTTTCACCTCTCAACGAGGCATCCTCAGGATGACGATGGACTTGTTGCGAACTCGAACACGGCGTGTTGCCACACCGAGCGCTGAGTGCAGACAACACGCAACACGCCGTGTTCGAGTTCGCAACAAGTCCATCGTCATCCTGAGGATGCCTCGTTGAGAGGTGAAACACGTGTCGATTTATTTCAGAAGTTTTTTATGGCTCTTTAGAAATAGCTAGGCGGAACAGGTTACTAAACATATCCACGTCTATTGTATTTTATGATGGATTTCCGCAAGGTCACGCCTGAATCAATTAACTAAGTTAACGCTGACTTTATAAAAAAATCAAGAAAAAACGATACATTTTCAAGCTGTATATCCAACATTATGAAGCAACAAAAGTTAATGACACAGAAAGAACACCAACGTTCTTCACCACAACACATCGCTTTTAGTTCTTAATTAAAGCTATACGGAACATAACAGTCGATTAAGGTTCCGTATACACCAATAAAAGGCGTCGGCAACATCAACGGCATACAAAAGAACATTCTCAAAACGATAACCACTTCAACGATCGCAATCACACGGCGATTCATTTAAAATTTATTGCCATTTCGAAAAAGATAACATACGGAGTCGAGCGCCCCCCTCCAAAGTCGAACAATAACGTGCCCATCGACAATAACCAATAACTCTTTTGAATACGACGCGAAAACGGCGCGCGAACAATAAATTCGTAAAGAAATCGCCTCCCGTTTACCCCCATACGTTCTATATTCGAATAATAGTGTATAAGTAACACGGTATTATGGCGACACCCAATTTATTTTTGAGTTTATCGCTCCGTTTGCTGTAATAAATTTCTTGGTGCATTAAAGATGGGGCGCATTGTATTGCAATATATTTCGCGAAATAGTTTAACCGTCTCTTGGAGACTATTATAGTTTAAAGTTACCGTTGAATATTTAAAAATGTTTTTATTCGAAGAAAAAATCATATCAATTAAATGTCATTTAAAATTCTTTACTAAGTGAAAAAGTGCAAACACTGTTTATTTTATTTTAATTATATAAAGAGTAAAAGTTATGCGTTTTAATTACAACGCCTTAAGCTTTCTCGTAATGAACGCAAGGATTAACCCTTTAATAGTCAGGATTACGTAGCGTTACGATATTATATCTTTAAACTTATTTATATTTATAATAAGCCACGGCAATATGAGTTTAACAGCACTTTATATTTTCGTTTATTTGTGTGATCTCTAGCATAGAACCTAAATGCCTCATAAAAGTCATTACAAGGTCGAAGGACTATTAAAACTATTTAAAACGATACAAGCATGCAATCGAAAATGATTTCAAAACACGTATTACAGCGGTGCAGCCAATAAAAACACTTAATTCTTATTCATACCTTCTTTACGATGGGAAATTGTAATTTATTCAAAATATTACTGTGTGCACGGTCTAGCGGCTCGGGCCACGGGCTATGGACTTTCCTTAATGCGCAGACAACATTGTTAAACTTATTAACATATATCGCGATGCACATTTGATTTTAATGTTCGAAATTGCAAAAATCCATGTCAGCTTCACGCTCTGGGGGTTTACAAACAGTAAGCTTTTGAATCTTAATCGTAATCTACTAAATGGATTTATTATTCCATGTTTTATAGAAATATGTATTATTGAGTAAGTATTAGTAATGCCGCTGTATAATCAATCGGTTTGTTTCTTTACTTCCTATATGCTTAAGGTGTGAAAGAATAGATTATATTACATTAAATCTGCTGTTTATAATTCTAAGCCAGTCCTTTGCCTACACAAGAGGGGTATTTTTTTTGTTAATTTGGGTTATTCTATTAATTCTCAGAAACCAGAACAGGAAGCGACCGATCCCTTTAGACAACATTCAGTTTCTAAATTCTAAGAAAAAACCTCACCTCCAAATCCAGATTCGAAATTGAAACCTCACAAAAATCGCTCCCAGAATTCAACCCTCTCTCTACCTAACAAAAAGCTACTACTCATCACTCAAAAAAAACGTCCAAACAGACACAACATTACGATGATCACGCCACACCTGCAGTCACAGGGTTGGCGATGCGTGCCCTCAACTGCCGGAACACTGACGTCATAAAATTGATAAAGAAAGGTTAAAGATACTATAAAACGGTACCAAAGAGACCGCTGACCTTTTAAGAAGAATTTTTCCATGTAACGTCCGTACACCTTGTAAAAGGCGTTTAGTAGACGTTTTTCGTTCATACGTCAAGTACTTGATGTGTTTATCTCTGCTTTCATAGCGGGGAAGAACTAGTGGCACTTAGGGATAAAGTTATCGTTATTGAATTTCTGACTGCTTTTTATAATGTTTTACAACCACTTAAAAAAACACAAAAAATAAAAATATAAAGTCAGGGCTTAAAAACAAAACTCGGAAAGTGCCATTCATTACTTTCGCAAAAAATCTCCGATAAAATAAACTATCCCGTTTCACTCATGATGACATAATATGCAATAAAATTCTATTTTCGAAAAACTGTGGAAGTAAACTCTAATAAATCAGAGATTCAACCACAAATACGAAGATTGACGTCGATACTTTTCAGTTAATTCCCAATACCGACCAAATACCCGCTGACGTCACCCTCCAAAAAAGCAACAAACCAATGTCATGTCAATACCAATTTAATACACGCCAATAAAACAGACAATACGTTTAATAACATTGTACCGGGGTTCGTTTTACGATCAACGTACTCAGTTAACGTTGCATCGTTGCAGTTATCAAATCACTGGATGTATGGCGTTGCGTGTTTATTTTGACGGGCCGACGCTACAAAGCTACAGTGTACAGATCATAAACCTCAAGTAATTGTGTATAACGTGTACATATGTAGAGGTATCCATGTCTGCTACATGCATGTTTTTTGAAGCTTGTCTATTCGTTAGACAGTTGGTGGGGAGTTGATGTATTTTCTTTACGTTTATCAGTTAACTTTTTAATTATAAAAAGATGTATTTTGTATTGGAAAAAATCCAAGCAAAATCCTCATAAAGTCGTTGACATTACTGACGTGATGATAAGATAGCTTTGGCAGAAATTGACAGTCAACAAAAAAGATGACAGTGAATGAAGCAAAACTGACAATAAAATCTAAAATTTGTCACCTACCCAATTTCAGTTAACAATAGACACGCAATATGCTTTCTCAACAAAAAAAAAAGGAAAGTTTACTTTTTGTTGGATTCCTTAAAATATTTCTGTAACATCACTTTTCAAAGAACGGCAGGTTAAAATGAATAACAACAATATACGCAAGCGGTCAGGTAAAGCGGCAGGTAGCGGCTATTGGTAGAATATCGGAACCAATAACCAAACAATATGTCCGAGCCATCGGCCAAACGGACAAACAAAATTAATAACGTTTTTTTGTTAATCAGCCATACGGAAAAGCTGGATAATAGCTGTATTTCATTGACAAAAGATGGATTTTGAGCATGTGAACAGCCGACAAAGAGATGAACGAAATTGTCAATCTGTATTATGCATCTACCTGTGCATAGTTTGTTTGAAATAATCCCATACTAACATGGCACAATGTTTTCGCACACCAACAAAACAAATCAACACTCGATATTATTAACTAGAAGTCAAAATGCGCATTAATTAAACAGTACCTCCATCCCATACCATCCCGTGCCGTATCCAATCCTACGCCCTTTTAAATATTAAAGGCTTCGCCTCCCTTCGCACATCGTTTTAGTGTGTCCAAATTCCCGGTATGCGCTGAGCCAATATTTGCTCCGAACATTAGATAAGCATGATCGACCGGTCGCTACGTCCACGATCGATAACCTGTCACATTCATTCATATCCCAATAGACCTTGGGTTTAGATAGGAGAGCGCTAAAAATAGAACTGTGTGGTATTTAAGGTTAGATCGGTTTACTACGGCCAGTAAACGGAGCGATAACTACACGAAATGCTACTATTTGCGAGAATACTTTTGTCGAGCGAATTACTTTAGCGATAAATCTGTCTGCATCCAGTAATTTCCGGAACACATACGTGACTGCTATTAAGGAGTTAGATACAAATAACATTAGTGCATCCCCACGAAATACAAGCAACTGTAGCTAGAAAATAAGTTATAAAACAAAACACATAAAGGAAAACAACGCCATTAAATTTGAATCCCCTATACCTAGACCTCTGATGTATTTATACAGTCTAGACGAAAATATTGTTTATTGCACAATAATGGAAAAAATTCCGAATACCCTCAAAGTCCTTGAAAGAGGGGGCGAAGGTGAAAAGTGCAATTTGCAATTCCGTGAGCACTTAATGCAATAAAACATAGGGGAAACTGAAATAACTCACAGAATAACGGATGACAAACAAGCAATTAAGGTCTCAGTACCTCAATAACAAATACAACAAAGACTCTGTACTTACATTACATATAGCGCCTTAAAAGTTAAAAATATGTCCTAATGTTAAGCAATTCATTCAAATGAGAATTGCTATCCATTATAAGGATTGTACCTTTATGAATGAAGAGCATTTAGTTTACAATATTAATAAAAGCACAAAAGATTTCAGAGAAAAATTGTCCGTCAATTATGTTCAATGTATTGTCAAAGCAGACAACTTCAACGAGGAATTATTTTCGTCAAAGAGCAAGAAACCTTAATAAAAAAGTAATATCCATTATGAAAATTTATTCATTGCACAATATCAGTGAAAAAAAAAACAGAAAACTGATTGTCTCAGGGTAATTCCATGTAACGGGTGTTACAGTTCGTACATCTTTACTTGCCAAAAAACACTAAATTAATAAGAAAACATGGCATGTCATGATGTTTCAGAACACCCTACCTAATGTGCAATTTTCGTAAAATGTATTGGAATTAAAATGTCTATTAGAAGTACAAAAATATAGAGCCATTTATCGTGTAACGGGCGTTACACGATTTGGCCTCTGTATACCAGATCGCCCGTGAAAAATGTGAAACTCTGCGAATTTTGTTAGTATATATTTAAAAAAACGTATGTTAACTGAAATTAAATAACCACTTTATACTTTGGATAAGTGTAGTAAAAAAATATCTACAGATTTTTTTTTACTAGGAATTTGTAATTGTAACGGGTGTTACAGCTTGGTGTAACGGGTGTTACGCGTACGAATCCTCAACAATATTTGCAGTAATAAGTCTATATTAAAGCATATATTTGACTGTCATTTATAGTGAGAACACTTAAAACACAGTATTTAATAAATTTTCATGAATTTATTGTTTAAAACATCAACTGTTGACAAAAAACTGTAGTAACTGCGGTCCCCTTTTAGTTTTAGTTCGGGATTAGGCAATGTGCAGATGATGTTTGTAAATAGAACATCTGAAACATCATTTTCATTGCTATTGAATGTATTAGCGGTGGCTTTCTTACTCTACTACTCAGTTACTGAACTTTGGCATATCGCAGCATACCTGAATTCTTTTTGCTTTCTGCCTTCAGCGACTATTCTTACTAGAACGAACACTCCCGGATTTATATCCCGGACCGATACACTGTTGCATGAGTCAGACTCGTCTTCAGAATCTGTATACACCTCATCATAGCGCAGTTTTTGTTTAATATTGAGAACTGCCCCTAGTATACCAAACGAGAACCTGGCTGGCAGCAGATTCAGAGGAATTCTGCAAATAAGTCTTTCATCACTATTTATTTCTCTTTCTCCCTATTCCTTTGTAAATTTTCTCAGCCCGTGCTTTAGTGTCTTCTCTTATCTTGACAACAACTGGATTTGATTTAGATGTTCGCGCTATTGCAATAGAAACATGACGGACGCCCGCAAGTTACTGGCTACTTATTTCGCAACCTCATTTGCCTACGGTAGGTAGCCAGAGCTAAGTACCATGGATACCTAGCCAGAGACGTCGCCATGGCGTCCCAGTGTGTTAGCGCTCTTAGGGATCGTCAATAAATCATAAGGCATCAGCAGTAAGTAGGTACATCAAGAACATTTTAGCGTATTTTCGGGACAAAAAGTAGATAGCTGGTATTAAAACTAGGTAAAAGTGTTAACAAAAACAGTCCCGTCATTTTTGGATGACTCCTCTGTGTTGAAAAGTATAAAACAATTCACCGAACCCGTTGTCATTATTTTATTGGTCCCAATAATATCATATCAAAAAGAGGTAACACCCGTTACCCGTAACGGGTGTTACATGATATTCCCCCCCAATATTTTATAAATAAATCAGCTAAACATAAAAACAAACGCTAATAAAAGTTGCTTGCAATCATAACCTTACTTTCTCAAATGCATTATACAATGCATGCAACAGGCTAGATGTTAAACAAACTTTTCCACTATTTACGTAACGGGCGTTACCAGGCAAGGGGACTGCTTTAAAAGCTGGTGAAAGTAATGAAAATACTGTACCTACTTATCAAATTATAATTTCAAGTATCAACAGAAGAAAATATTTGTTCTCGAATGGCGGGTCGTGAGCTAACAATTCGACAGTTCTTCTTTTTTTTATAGCGTTTTCAAAATCGGAAAAAATTAACTACCTTTGATCAAGCCTAATGACCTGAGTTTAGTTGGAGAAAATTCGATAAATTCGAAAACTAGGCAGAAGTTTTAAAGTTTTTAATAAAATATAGGATCAGTAGATTCCCTTAAACTAAAAGTTGACAAAAAATTGTGAATTAAAAAAAAACACCTGCAGTAGCGTTTACCATGGAATTACCCCTCAAGCAATTTTTATAAGTATTAAATACTTAACGATAACGACGCATTAAATCACCTGAATTATCGACAAAAAATGGCGTAAAATTGGAACGTACTACGGTCTACCTAGTTTACTAAAAAGGCGGTCTAGTAAAAATTAAAGCTTGTCTACGGTAAAATATAATTGCTCATACATCAACCAACCAACCGTTAACGAACGCTCGACCGGCGCATTTGTACTGACCGCGGTTAGTTTGACACCAACAAACATTTTCATAGCCAGTAACTACGTGACCATGGCGCCTCTATTGTCAACGATCCGCAAGTCAGACTTCCCAGAAATGTAATATAACATCAATGGCCTTTCATTCCTAAAATAAATTTTAATCTAGGTGTCCTGCCGTACAAAAACAATCAGAAAAAGCTTTTTGAAGAAGCAATTATATTTTTTGGCAAATCGATCTTGTGAGAGCTTTTCGTGGAACGGTTCGGAAATTCATTACTTGGGTAAACAACAGTTTATAGAAGCGTTTGAACAATAGAGTTCAGTGATCGTTTAATTCAAATAAAATAATGACATTCATTTCAGGACAAATGTCTGAGCGTAGGAGAGAATGCAAATAGCCGAGCTGAATATCTGACTAGACTACAGCGACTTCCTAATTTCGAGTCTCCGGAAGGATCCCATCTAGACATGTACCTCATCAGGAAGGGGTTGACGCCGTCTCGTCGCGTAGTATTCAAATCCGGCGCGTTTATCGGTTCATAACTCAGAACTGGCGTTATTATGAGCGTCCGACATTCCTCCGAGATTAAACCCAGCCCCCGAATGCTAGATGCGCCTTAACTGTCCATACGTGACTCGAATCCGACGGTGGGGACTTAAAAGTGCCCGCTAATTTTGTTAGGCACAAAATGGACAACGGGCGAATTTAAAATGAAGACATTGCGCAAGATTTATAACTCAATTTGGACATTTGGGCGGTGTTTACGTCATGTAATGGGTGGAAAATGCCATTGGAGCTTTCTATGAAACGAATGGACATTGACATTCCGAGACATATGGCGAATAGCCATGCCCGGGGGAACACGTAATAAAATGGAGCTTTAAAGAGATTATAGACTGATTTGATGATGAGCAGTTTTATGTTCTGTTTATAGACTTTGGTGAGTCGTTGCCTCGTCCAGTCCATCTCTAATTCCCTTATATATTATTTTTATTTATTTTTTATTACCCTTATTCCCTTATAATAGGCCTGAATATTAGTAAAGCTACAAGTTCTTTCGATCAGCCATAAAAAGCTGTGAAAAAAGATCTCTATCCTTCTGCAATCGCAGTACATAGGATTACTTCAATTGACTTAAACTCCGTCCACATTCTACAGATTACAAGATCCTCCGAAATTACCCAATAACGAATTTAGAGTAAATCTTGTAAGACTCAATCATGTCCAAATGAAGACATTGAAGGGTCACAGAACAGTGAGACATGACCTCACGTCATCGTTGCTACGTGATTCGTTTGTTCGATATATTGAAGATGTTAAACACACAGACGTCGAAAGGGCTTTTTTACTACCCACTTTTTAGAACGAAAGCTATAAAAATGTAGTAGAAGCACAGTTTTTGCGGCGAACTGGCACAAGACAGAAGTAGGCCACTTGATTCTGAGTGTTTAACTCAGACACTTGAAGCAGCAGGAGGGTGCCGATGACTATTGAAAGGGTAGGAGTCCCTTTGAAGAAAAATAGAAGCGACGAATTTGTAATATTTAGCGTTGGAACACTAAAATAATGTTTGGGTAGATAAGAGTGTGGGAAAAAGACTAGTAAAGTTGTAAATGCAGATGTTTGTGCATAACCCGCTGATTTATTCGCTTAGCTGGAAGCGAATAATTTGACTTAGCCACGCTGTGTTAACAGAGAACGTAAACCGCATTATTTAAACGACCAAAACGATTATTAATTCCAACAGTCATTCAATAAATCAATATTAGAGCGGCTACTGAATAAATAATAACGAACAAGCTCCAATTTTTTAAATTATGTACCCTCACAATAACTACCATTAGCGCAAGACGGGGGCTTTTAAAACTGTAACACAATACATCAAAATCAATGCTGTAATCGACATCTCACGATCGCAATCCCCATACACACTTGCATTACCCTCAATCCTAATCCAAAATTGCAAAATGGTTCCCATAGATTCAAAGAATTTATAGAAAAAGAAAATTTGCAAATGCAATACGTCTTAGAAAAGCGGAGAACCTAAGAGTTTCACCGTAACAATGCTGTGTAACACAATGGAAGTTACAATAGTAGTGATCACAATCAGTTTGGGGGCAAAAAAATGGGTGCTTGGTAGAGATGGGCAATTGAAAAGGGAACGTCTGAGCCAAGCCATCTGCCGCACCCGGCGCTGCCTGCTATGTATAATGTGACCAAACGATCCCTTTACCCTGGACTTGCCGCTACAAACGCTAATTTCGACAATCGCTCAACAAAGAGGACTGTCGTAAAAATTTAAGACTTACAAGGGGAAGGGTTATGATTAAAGCAAGTTTAGCCATAAATATGACAATTAAAAGTTTTTATTTAAAGCTAGGGTGAAAGTGAGACTGGTCTGCCAGTTATTCTTGAGTTACATGCCACAAATGAACTCTTTTGTACCATTGAGGAGACAGAACATAAAAAGAGACTGCGACATGTCTGTAATTCCTGGACAACACAAGTTAGTGAAGTAAAACTTGTATTCATACAATGAGAACATTATCATCTGGCTTTCTATATGAAACCATACTAGGTTGAATTCCAGTATAGGCAGATAATAATAAGTAAGTTATCATTTTATCAGGTCAATATTCGTTTAAAAAAAATAACAAATTCTCGTCGACTAGTCGCAATCTCATCTCAGCGACAACAATGTCAAAAACTTGTCAAAAATGCAGGTAAATTTGTTGAGGTTATTTTTGACAGATTAAGATTAGAAGGTTAACGTTCTTAAAAACATGATTTGCCCCTCAAAGCTTTGAACACGTACAAAACTTCTGGCCAAAAGCGATCTGCAGTAACTTTGCACATCAACCTATTCAACATATGCGTCTATCCCACAAACCACCCCAGAACACATGGCTACCATACACACAACACACCCCAGTCCGTATCTAACTAAACTATATCGTACACGTCTCTAGAACCCGTAATTTCTTCAAGACAGCACGTGTTCCGATTCTATGGCGCAATTTGATGGTAAAAAAATCAAAGCGTCCCCTGCACTGATAAATAAGGGGATTAGATACGATTTTATATTTTTTTTTACACAATGATTTGTGTCATAACAGCTCAGGGAGTTTTTTTAATAGCGAAGTTAATTTTAAAGGTGTAAGAATGAAGAAACGGGTTTTGATACTGTCTCATGAGCAACGGAATGGGAATGGCAATTCTGAGGCGTTTACTTGCTAATTATTGGGGCACTTGAACAGGATTTATGTCACCTTATTGTTCCTGTGTTCAGATACAAATTGTACTAATGCTTGAAAGAGTAACCGAAAAAAGCGAATCGTTCTAATAAAACCTCTTTGCTAAAATTATCACAAGTAATTTTTTACCGCTTACAACATCCGTCAAGCGTGCTAAGAACAGTTCGTCGACACATGAGTCGGCTAGCCTGACCGCAAACATTAATGTAGGTTCTTGACATGTTGGATGACTTATAAATTGATTTACAAGGTAAATTAAATGTAGTTTTTCCTTATCAGAGCGCGCCTAGAAAGTACTTACTCGTGTAACAAGCAAAAAACCTCGTTTCCAAGTTATTTTTTTCTACTTTTTAAGAGCCGTTCATTCACATTCCGAACGTCGTAATTCAAGACGAGCCGCGAGCGTTTTCTCACGCGTTCTCATTTCAAATTTAGGCGCGAAGTTGCTGCCAGACGCCTAGGGATGGTCGGCCATGATGACTAATAATATTTCGTAATGGATTATTAAGTTACTCGTAATGTTTTGTAATTATACTGTTATATTAATTATGTAACCGACGCTCGGTAAAAAATTACTTGGCAATGTATTGGAGTCGTTTGTTGTATCTAAATTAAAGATAATTTATAAGATGCGAAAAAAAGGTCAGTATGATAGCAGAGATATTAAATAAAACCCACTTAATTTAATGAATTAAGAAATTAAACTCGACAGAATATAATCTAATTAAGTGCCTAGCCACATACATTATGTCTAGAACTCAAGACATAAAACCACGGCTTGATTAAATAAACTATAAGTAGAGATAAGCTTGAACGACCGTATAAACATTCGTTTAATAAAATCAACCATTTTAATTTGATAAATCAATCATGGCTATTCGGAACTGTGGATTGGGTCGATTATGCAAATTATCGTCTCGACGATTGCACACGCCGTGCTGCGCCTGTCATGTCTTAACGAACAAGAGTTTATTAACACATTTTTGTTAATTCGATAAAGAACCAAAAAATTTTAGCCATTCAGCTTTGAAGTAGACCTCACGCAGTCGAACAGGCAATGCCGCCCACACAATAATAACGGATGCGAAATGAATTTGCAGCAAAAAATAAGGCTTGTAGATTCATTAAAGAGGGCATCATAATACAGGCAACTTGCCAGTGAATGTTGTGAATTTACAACTTGAAACAGTCAATAGCACTTAGTCAAATTAATTTGCAAAGAAAAAGTTTGATAAACATTCTAATTCGATTGGACTTTTACAAGCCAAACTCGACTATTCAATAATCGAGTCCACGATAAGTCTCATCTCTAACACTCAATGAGGTATCGATTATGCATAGATCACCTCTCCAAATAACACAATTTGCATTAACGTCAAGGCACCTACTAAGAATTTTTCATATTTTTCCTTAAAGGAAAATAGAACCAAAATATCGGTTAAGGGTATTTCCCTCCGTAACGATAGGAACAGGTATTTACTTATTTAAGCATTAATTTTAGATTAGTATCATGAGGTTTTTCCTTTAGGTACCTATCAAATAACAACACGTAATTTTTTAATACATTTGCAACGGTTTTAACCTTGTATTCTGTGGTGAACATTACTGAATGTGTACTACTTGTCACAAACCAGGAAAAAAAAAAGTTTTCACGACACCTAATAAATAGGTTTTTTTTACGCACACGATTTTCGGAAAGTAAACTTTTAAAAGGAAGAATTGCAGTAAGTATGCGTATTTCCCTATGCTCCTGCTACTGCTAGACAATTAATTTAACATCATCGAAAACAAGTTGTCACCTCCGAGACGGCCTTATTGCACAGAGGGGCCGACCAGCCGAGCCAAATTTTATTCAGTCCATAAAAAGCGACTTTACAACCTACTTCCCGACCAGACGCGGTCGCGTGTGAGCTAACGATCTCCCATTAATATTTAATACATACTAGTTAGTTACATACATATTTGAGTTAACACAAGCCCACTCCCTGTAATATCCCGTAAGAGTAGCGTAGAACCGCGATCGTAGTGGCACGCAAACTTAATGTGCTGAAACAAGTTTTTATTTGTTTAATAAAGACGTTATGTTTGAAATGAATTGCTAAAATTGTAACCACTGTTTTCGCTGGTTGTTAAGTAGCGTACAATCTGCGCTTACTTCACAGCACACGCATTTTTAAACATGATCGTATCCATCAAAATAATAGTTTAAATAATAATAGTAGTTTTGTGGCTGTTTCATAATTAGAAAGAAGAGTATGAAATTTTTGATTCATTGTTGAATTCCAGACGAATGATTTGTGTTTGTGAATGAACGTTAAAGATTTTTTTTTATCCTTTATTAAAAAGAACCTGGTTCTTAATAATTAATTACAATCTAGCCTACAAGACTAATAAGCAATTTTAATCTAATTTAATTTTTTACGTAATGATTATTTAAAAAATTAGAATAGTGTTGATTGTACAGACGCCAGCACATCAAGCTACCCGAAACTGTCAAATTTTCCCAATCAACTTTGAACTTTAGACATCAGCGATAAAATTGAAAATCTATTAAATAAATTTACCAGATTGTACAGACGCCAGCACATCAAGCTATGATGTGCTGGCGTCTGTACTTTACACAAGTTCGTTCCACTTTCTTAGAGTCTGATATTTTAATATAAACACTTTGTTCATGTGTTATATGTGTGTCATTGGCACTATTATTTCTACACTTTTTACACTACACTAACTCAAAAGGTTTTGTTCGTTTATAATAATCCAAAAATTTGCTGATGCCCATGAACAAACACCGACTCCACCGACATGTGAACATCGAGGCAATTCAGCTGTTAGACCAAACAAATATAGTGCGAAGACTAAAACGAACTTTAAAGATGCGATAGTACTAAGTTACTAATGAGATAAGGTCCCTAATAACCCACTTTCGGAATGTCGGGGTTATCTAAAACTTCAGGCTTCAATATTATTGATGTAAAGACTGTTTAATAGCCTCCAGTCGATTAGCAAAGTTTTAAGACCTGAAATACTTCGCCAATTTCCAAGTTACAACTAAGAGAATTAGTCTAGACACTATAAAACATTGCAAAGACGCCCCACCCCAAAAATAGGTTTAATATCCGTAGAATCGGTAATTTAAAAAACTTTCTTAGTCAAGGGGCCTGTCCAAACAAGCTAGGGAGACGAAAAGAAGTGAAAAAAAAAAAACGAAAACCAATTTTGTGTAACGTTATTTTTATCCCTCGCCAGCTCAGAGTCTAGTGATTGATTTTTATAAATCCCCTTCTCCTAGTGTGGACACTGTTCGATATTTGAAATTAAATGTCAACCGGCTTTTGATAAAGGCAGTAAAAACCGTTACCGTAATATTGCTGGCAACTTGGAACGGCTACTGTGTGTGTTGTATGTTCCGATGTTAATTAATTACCCGTAAAGTGTAATGCAATGTTTACATCCAGATGATTTTGAGGCAGCCGGCTGGCTTCTTCGAAACTCTTTGAACAAAAAACTAATAATAGGTAGTCCCGCAGATATTTCGCAATGTGCAATTACACAGTTTTTCCTAGGTATACATTACAGTGCTAAAAAGATATTAGATTACAACACGAATTGTTTGAATGGCCGCGCACGCTTGCAGACGATACATCTCAAATATTCGAAGATCGCGCGCCTGCATCAATAGAGTCTATAACGGACTTGCATTCCAAAGGAAGATTACTGTGTAAAAGATGTTTGGATTCCTTCATACCGCAAACATGGCCTGAACTATGAGAATGAAGACATAAATTAGATAGAATAAATGTTATTTGTAATTAAGTTTAAAGGGCGACGGAACTTAGCTAATTAAAGTTTTTATAGAAAAAGAAAAAGTACACTGACAGAAGGTGAAATGTATTCAATACTCCAAAACCTGGATATCTGTAACAGATTCACAGAAGGAACTGATATTGTTAGACGTTATTTTTCAACAGCGGAAGTTGTTGCCACAGAGTAACAGTCAATGATAATTATTATGCAATTTTTTTAAATTAGTTTCGGAATATACATTCGCCTAAGTGCATCTGAATAGAAAATAACATTTTAATGCACGAACAGCTGCGAACACAGGCTCGTTATGGAAATCCTTACATTATTCGACGTATTTTTTTTTTTTTAGATCTGGCGCTAGTGGAATAGTGATTAGTACATTTTTTATAGTCGTAAAACGAGTGCGGAACTTCCTACTTCTCATTAAGAGTGTAACTTAGTCCATTTACATTTTCTTAACGTTTAAAATAGTTTTTGTAGGAAACACCATTAATAAATTACGCGAAATTCTGTCATCATTTAAAAGCCAGCCAATCAAAAAACCATCAATAACCGTTTACCAAACCACAACAAATAAATACAAGACTTTTTACGAACCTCATCATTCAAAATCACACAGTACAATAAAATATTTATTTAATTTAGTCATACACACGAGTACAAAGTCAGTCATCAGCCGCCCGCAGCGACCCATTCATTCGTTCAATCATTCATCCCGTAAAAGCGCGGGAACCATAGTTGAGGGGTATCAAACCGATTGACAGACTGTGTCAATTTTATTGCTTTGGCGGCGACTGTACTAAAAATATACTCCCACACGTTTGTAACTTGGTGCAATCTTGACGGGGCAAACGCGAAGATAAAACTTAAACCATGTAACGCATAGACCACTCATCAATTTTAGTATTTTTAGAGCCTCTTGTGTCAAGCAGAGTTAGAGAAAGAAGAGCAACACGCATTAATCTTGTGATTTCGTGGCAACGAACTTTGGAATACGCATCGTTTTTTTTGACTAATTGTTGGCAACGAAAATAGACGTTTTAAAGAATTTTACTGAAACGAAGTTTTAATTGCTTTCGATCTATATCTCTAACATTTTTCTGGATAAATGAGCAGGATATGAACGAGACTTAAGTTTAAAACAATACGACGTAATAACGTTAATCAGATTTATTCTTCTTTCTTAATATCTATAGATATATTCACAATCGCGGCGAACGCGTCAAGCTGCGCCTTCACCTGGGACCAACACAAAAAAAAACGATTAAATATAAAATATCGCGGCACGCGACTACAATCCAACGAACTAGCGTTTGGACATTCTGCATAACCATAGTTTTTTCAACAACCCCCTTTTTACGCCGCGTTTTTGTGCAAATGCATTCATTGTAGTTTGAAACGAAACCGTCCACAATGCTATCAAGAAAAAAAGTACCACTCGCACCTGGCGGGAAGACGCCGCCTCCAACAAGTAAGAAACGTCGCAACCGCCAAACGGAACAGCCGTAAATCAATACTGTCCCACTAAAAATAAGGGCTTAATTGTTTAATACGGAACTGGGGTTGCCCGCGGCAAAATTCTCGTCAGACAATAGTCTTGAACATACAAAGGCACAAGACATTGAGTAACGAGACGCCAAATATATGGGGATCCATTTTTTTCACATAGACCAGATGCAGGTGATGCCAAAGTTATAGAAGAAGGTAAGATTCAATTATTCGTGTATTGACAATGGGAATCTGGAGCGTTTCTAATCCTGTTGCCATGCGGAGCAGAGTAGCTCATTCAAAGTTTGGAAAGCTGCAACGCCCTGAGGCTGTACCAACCGGCGCGTTAACGTCAGCTCATTTTATCCCGTGAAAAGTTATAATAACATCATCTGTATGATAATACGCGAACGTTATAATTACGTTCTATTTTCGAACCTAGTCTTCGCAAAAAATGGCGGAGTTTATTCGATATCGCTGTGTGCGGGATAATAATGTGTTCTTTGTATCCGTTCGAATAAGACAAAAATTATAATTTCTTGTATGTAATGAACACAGCATAGCAGAGTCAGTAGCGGAACAGAGCAAGTCATCATATTCACGCGAACAAAATTGCGTGTAAAACTTAATTAATTAATTAATTTACGATAGCTACCGCGAAAATTAATTTTATTCACATTACACGACATTTTTACATCCAATATGCCGCTTATATTGTGTAGTTAAAAGAAATAAGAACGCCATTTATGATTAAAAAATGTTTTAAGTTGTCATAGAGAAGTGTGTTAACACTTCTCTATGGCAGTGTAATTTCGCGCGTTTTTTGTACGTCACGCGACTGTCAGACCCGGATATTATCCGTGGTTAGACCTCAAATTTAATATCCTCATATTTTGTCAGCTATTATAACAAGACGCTTGATGTAAAGTCTCTTTGATAATCACAGTTTATGGGCAGTACTGGTAACCACAATCTGTGCATTCTGTGCGTGGTCCCCTTCAGAGCTTAGCCGGTCTATACAGCACAAACACGACCCCGACGTAATGTCCCTTTAAGAACGTCGTAAACTAGCACTTTTGCAAATTGCTCGTAAATTATATATACGAGTGAATAATATGCAACCATTTAAACAACTAAGTCTACTATCATATACGTTCAGATGTAATAAAGTTTATTGTGAGTGGATACACAAAAGTTTTGCCAATTGTTCGATTTTATAGGTCTTTATAATATTGTTGGAGTGTATAAACGCGTAATTTGAGGCGCCTAGTTGGTGCCTGTCTGTGGGACAGATAATCTGTAGGATTTGAAATAAATTGTCTCAAGCCCGTGTCTGGGGGCCTACTCTGTAAATCCGTCGACGAAGGTACGGGCCCGTCAAAACAAGTGCGAAACTTCGGACTGAACCCTACAACCGATTAATTAACTTTTTTAGACGGGCAAAAACTTATTGGGAGTAGGGACAGCTGTCAAATCGAGGTGTCATTAATTCTTAGATCGTGCCCCAAACTAATCTTATGTTCGTAGCCCGTGGGTACGATACAGTGTAAGAATCGTCCGTAACTTCGGCCGAAACTACGCATTTCGTGCTTATGGAGTCTGAGATCCTGATGTGTGAGGACAAAAATACAGGGTGACTGGTAATTTGACATATTCCTTCCAGGACGTGATAGTGTGACCCATTTGGAACAATTAAGCACCCCATAAAGCCTAGGCGAAAATTCATGGGAATCGAGAAAACATGCAAACTAAGAGACAAGTGAACCGTGACTAGCGAGTAGACCGTGAGTCATGTCAAAAACCCAAAAACCGCTCCGCGACTTGTTATCTGTTCATGACGACCTGATTGCCTGCCGTATGTTAGATTGCTGGGAGGTTAGGAAGTTGTGGGATGGCACCAGTTAATTACTTCGATTATCTCACAATTTTTAAATATTTCTACAATTAGCGAATTCGACCTTTGCCAGCACTATCGACTGTTTCATCGGCACCTCTAAATATTTTTTTAACATTTGTACTTCGTTAGGTAGCTGATTAAATGAAGATGTCTTCTCCGTAATTTGTACGCTTAATGCCATAGTAAAATTTCGAGATAACTGCTGTCAAAGTTCATGTACTTAAATGATTTTTGAAAATTGTTAGTAAACTTCTTCCTTTTACCTGTTTGATGTTTTAGAAAATTTTATTACTTCGAAAGGTTTATTAAAGTATTAGGTATCCCAAGGAAAAGCAATGAAGTCCATTCAATTTGAGAGTTTAGAGAAAAGTGATATTTAGTGACGAATTCTGGAAATTTTTCAAAATAACATAAAAATTGGGTTTTCTGGGAAAAAAAGTCAACAAAACACTAGTGTACAACATTGGTATACATATGTAAGCCTTTCATATCAGTCAAAGTAAATTTGATCCTCGATGAAAACCCCTGATTTTGTTATGAAAGAAACTTCAGAAGATTCTCCTACTACTGCCTACCTACTTAAATTAGAAGCAATAGCTCGCAGGCAACATGTCGCAACTTCGCAGCAAGGAAACACAACATGTTTTGCTTTCCAAACAATTTTAAACAAAACATTGTGTTTCACAATATACGCGTATATGAACAATATGATACAATATCTTACACGTTGTTTCATAATTATGAATATGGATGAAGTTTAGGACGAGTATATATTCTGCATGAAATATTAACAGACGGAGAGAATCCGGGGTCAAACTAAATACAAAAGCGTATCAAATATATCAAGATTTTTCAAGGAGACATTTATAATTCCTGACCTAGCACAATTAAGCCGTATTTCGCCGTTTTTCTAACTGAACAGACAGCTGTGCTGCTGGGGAGTTTATTGCACCACTTCTTCTTCCCAGCTAAAGCACTAGGAAGTGGTGAAGGGTGGGCGTTTTTGGGGGACTGTCTTATGTAATTTTAACGTTCGAAAAGTGCTGATTCTCAGCCTAGTTTAAATAAATGACTTTTTAATTTGAATTTTTATATTGGTTCGCTGATAAAATGATCAAGAAAAGTGTTTTTTTAACCAGTAGAGTTCCGAGTATGATATATTTGCTAAGCGGAACAATTTAAAATTTGATAGGATTCAGGTAAAAATGATTAAGGGTAAATTATATTTTAATATAATTAACAACGCCATAAAATATGTAACCAGACTTCATAAAAGTTTATTTAAGAAAAGTATTAGTATATTATAAAAAGGAACTTGCAATCAAAATGCACATTAAACAAAGCATCTACCTGCAGACATACCCATTAAATGATAACTTGTTAAGTGTTACTTCGGGTAACGTACTTACGCTCGCATAATTAGGAGGGTAGTATAAAAAGATTGATGATGTTCCAACGTCATTACCGCATCGCAGGCGCATGACCTGATCAACTTGGAAAAGTTACGCTAAACAGTGCGTATAATTAATGAGCAGATATTCAGTTATTGAAATAAAAAAAGAATCAGCTTGCATTAAGAATTATGATCATCATCTGCCTAGCCTTTTCCCAACTATGTTGGGGTTGGTTTCCAGTCTAACCGGACGCAGCTGACTATCAGTATTTTACATGGAACGACTGCCTATCTGACCTCCACAACCCAGTAACTGGGTAATACAATACCCCTTGATAAGACTGGTTGTCAGACTTTCGGGCTTCTGACGACCCGTAACGACTGTCAAAGATCCACGAATGACAGCCGGGACCAACGGCTTAACGTGCTTTCCGAGGCACGGAGGAGTCTCAGTATGTAAAGATGGTCACTCATCCACTGACCAACCCAGGCAAGCGTAGCTTAACCTGATGGATCGACCAGTGCGGCTGTTATTACTTAGCCACGAGCTCCTCATTAAGAATTATGATAATGATTATAAAATTCTGTCTGGAATATAACGGGCGAGATATGGCAACTTCCTTACTAGACGGGTAGGACAGATCGTTGTACCAATTCCCTAACTCAATATTCAATTGGTAGGATTCGGCTTATTTGACAGCGAAACGACATCTAA
Organism: Agrochola lychnidis; assembly: GCA_963680765.1. Taxonomy (NCBI): domain Eukaryota; kingdom Metazoa; phylum Arthropoda; class Insecta; order Lepidoptera; family Noctuidae; genus Agrochola; species Agrochola lychnidis. The sequence goes on from OY796866.1 coordinate 21,556,864, forward strand.
TGGAAATCTACAGCCGGACGCCATCGAAATCTACGAGAATACTCGACGTCTATGTCAGACGTTTCCGACTTCCAATTGATTCCAATAAGACGTAACAAGAACTACTTGTAAGACAATACATATAATTGTACGAGAAAGTGGCGCCAGCAAGTCACGAGCATCGTCACACAATACCACATTTAAGTGATCGAAAAGTCAACAACACCATAATCGTATGCATCGACGATACGATTATATCGATTGTAAGTTCCGATTCACCCTTTTATTTTATCCACTTCCTTTGGAGGCGTTATATTCCATATCTGGACAAAACATCCGGTGCTGTTAACCCTTCAGCTCCGCTTTGTTTGTAAATATAAAAACATTTAAAATGTTAAGCGTTACGTGAGTCACACGGCTGGGGATTAGGACGCAAATACATCGGTAGCTAAGCGACAGAAAGCGAAATGAATACTATTTTTAAAGCGCACAGTTTTATAAACATAGGGAAGTTTCGTCCCACACTCAACGTAGGCGACTTTCTAACTAACACGACACTGTTTTCAGATCATCGAACTTTCGTTTGATGTCGCTAATATTAGACTATACGAAATTAAAGTTTTTAAATGTACTCTGATTGGCTTTGGTGTCATAGACACTACAGAAACGACACTTACGACACCTACTTCTATTTAAATTGAGAGTATATTTTTGCACAATGAAAACTATATGGAAAAACTGCTAATACTAGCATATTTATCGTAGGCATAAAAATCATTCATTTTCTCTAAATAAATCTCATCATTATTGGTTGTTTCATTTATTTCTTTCAACGCTAACAACCTGATTACGCAATCAATTATAAATCCCCAACATACAAAATATCCAATTGTTTGTTTTTCATCAAATAAAATCACAGCACTTTCAATGTGTGCCCATCTTAACAAGACACGGGTCAAAATGTCCCAAAAAAGAACAAATAGAACTAATAAATTAAGCAGTTTGTATTCTCTTAATACAGTTGAAATGTGGCACTTGTAAGATGGTAGATAACATGGTTTTTTTGCAGTTCATAAAGCACGTAAGATTTATGAATTATTTATAGTGGACACCGAATTTATTATTCAAAGTATTAAACCTAGTTAAGGATGGCATTGCAGGGTTGTTTTACTACTGTTTTATTACTACGAGAGATAATAAAAAGATAACATTAGCTGCTGGTCATCAAGCTACTTCAACGGTACGGCGGCAGCAGGGTGTGGATGTGAACCTGTGGCGCAACTATGCCCCACATCATATCCTGCCTTCTATGCCCCAAAAAATCAAGCCATAGTGACTTCTACACTGCCTCCACCGACGATTTTGTGGAAGAGGCGATGTTTTCAGCCAACTATCGTGCCATGGACGGAGGTCAGAGTAGATCTTAATACAATCCTTAATATTATAAATGCGAAAGTAAGTTTGTTTGTTACGCCTTCACGCTAAAACGGCTGAACGGATTTGGATGAAATTTGGCACATATATAGATGATGCCCTGGAAAAGAACATAGGATACTTTTTTTTTTCCACGGGATCGAGACTTATGCGGGTGAAACCGCGGGGCGCAGCTAGTTCATTATAAGAACAAGATGTATGAAGTTAGAATATAAAACACATTGCATCTGCTAGTAGTAATATCAATTATTAATTAAAACTAGCTACCTATATACCTGATACCGATATGCAAAGACCTAGAAATGTCTAAACACCGTTGCGAATGCTAAAACCCTTCACCATTTTCCAGAAAGCTATTGCGTAAGCAAATACATAATAATTATGCAAATCAAATAACCAAGTTACACGAAATCAAAGCCCTTACCTAAGTAATACGGGTAAACCGCGCTGACATATCAACATGTTCTAAGAACACGTCGTAAATGCTTAAATGACGCGTACAGTTTAATTAATTCTAAACTAAAGAATGCAGTGTCCTCACGACTTTCTGGGCAGGAAACGTGCTGCAAACTGGCTTCCACCATGCCTGAATATATTAGTATCCTTTTCATTGAAAAGCTGTATTTATGCGAGCTAAATGACTACCAACGAAGCCTCACCCAACTCAAATTATAAACAGTACAAATAATTCATCATCATCATCATCATTTCAGCCGAAAGACGTCCACTGCTGGATATAGGCCTCCCCCAAGTACCTCCACTTCGACCGATTCTGTGCTTTCCGCATTCAGCGGATTCCTGCGGCCTTCACAAGGTCATCGGTCCATCTTGTGGGAGCCTTTCCAACGCTACGTCTTCCGGTACGCGGTCGGTCACAATGGGCCTTCCTTATCAGAAGGCCAAAAGTCACCCAAAGGGCAATGGAGAGGGTTGGAGTTTCCCTACGTGATCGAATCAGAAATGAAGAGGTCCGCAGGAGAACCAAGGTAAATAATTGTAACAATGGAATTGGAATCAATTTAGGAAACTACCTTTTGGAAGGGGCAACCAGAATCAATTCTTCTTTCTTCTTGTTATTTGTGACGTTCAAAAAGGCTTTTTTATGGTCTAATTGAAATATAAGATTTAACTTTGACTGTCAAATCATTATAGCCGTGCCAATCAATCATCAAAACAATACGGCTGTGATCCCCAACGTAGGCCGAAGTGTTTAGTAGAACCACATTTTGACAGCTATGAATTCTCACAAACCATTTTTTTTGTTTAGCCTGTACTGTCCCACTGCTTGGCATAGGCTTCCCCCAAGTCCTTGCAATTACTCTTTTCGCATTTCGAGCCAGCCTTCACGGCGCATGACTAGATAAAGTCACGGTACGCGTCCAAGTCACCTCTTTCTAGGCTCCTCTTTCTTTTTATTTAATTACCTAAATAACGAAATATTGATCACGAACCAATAATTTGCTAGGACACAAATCGTCCTTATTCTAACTTAATAATACTAGCTGCACCCCGCGGTTTTACCCGCATAATTAACGATCCCGTGGGAATATCGGGATAAAAAGTAGCCTATGGCCTAACCCAGATCATGGTCTATCCATGTTCCAAATTTCATCCAAATCGGTAAAGCCGTTTTAGCGTGAAAGCATTACAAACTCAAAAAATCAAATCTTTATAAAATACTAGCTGCGCCCCGCGGTTTCACCCGCATAAGTCTCGATCCCGTGGGAAAAAAAAAAGTATCCTATGTTCTTTTCCAGGGCATCATCTATATATGTGCCAAATTTCATCCAAATCCGTTCAGCCGTTTTAGCGTGAAGGCGTAACAAACAAACTTACTTTCGCATTTATAATATTAAGGATTAGTTTGGATAGTTTATAAATGCGAAAGTCTGTTTCTGATGAAACTTGGTATATGGGTACACCATGACCAGTACCCTAATTGCGTAATACAACACAATCACAATTTGTTTCGATTTGAAACAGATTTCTAATCCATTGCTTCATAAGTTGGAAAAAATATCTGTTCAACAACGTAAATAACGCAATGAATGGGGTTAGTAGTCGATTCGCACGAAAATTATTCGCATGATCGTGCGAATCGTCCCCTTTCAATAAAAATATTTTTTTAGTAGGCGATACGCACGGAAGTATTTAAATTGCGTGCGCATCGACCCCTTCAAGAAATAATGTAGTATGCGATTCGCACACTTAACAAAATGTGCGAATAAAAATCTAAGTACAGTCATGTACAATATTCTAGAATATTAATATTAAAATTCAATAATTCTCTATTCGCATCGCAGTCAGGCACAAAATACTAGTTAAGAGGTAAGATGAAAAGTTTTGTCAGTATTTAATATGAAAACTTATAATATGAACACCATAAATGAGAGATTTAATAAATTGCCGGTGTATTTTTATACAAATAATACTAACTGTTAAAGATAACAAAGAAACTAATAACAAGAAACGCCCTTAAGTACTCACAATAGCAGATCCCAAAAATAATGAAGAAATATTTTTTATTAGCTCCAGGGGATTAATTGCTATTGCGGCTTGCCGAGTAGCCCTTTGTTTTGTATTTTACTTACCACAAATATTGCCGGTACATGGCGCTTGAGCACTTGCACAAAGAAGTAGTTAAGCAATAAATCAGTAGTGGTAGGATTTGCCAAAAATATATTTTATCTTTCTGCGTATTTTAATCCTTTTAGAGTAGATAATAAATAAACCCAAGTCAAAACAATAGTACCTATATTTAATCCTACCCCGTAAAAAGCACCGGCATTTGCCTTATACCGAATCTACAGATAACCATAATACTTACGTACAGATGCCCCATCCCATACAAAGAAACGGGACCATCGTTTATTAATCAGGTATAATATAAACAGGGTATTCGCAATTATTTATTATTTAAATGTTCTATAGTTCAAATGTGTTACGATAACTTTGATACAGTGTATAAGATCTAGACGCCTTCATAAGCTGGAGCACAATAGAAAATCAGTTCTGACTCTGAGCCAACCGGGCAACCCTACCTCACTAAGTTGTTGTAGTTGTAAGGTTACGGTTGTACCTATGAACCATTCATTTCATGAGATTGTTTCCGTCGATTTCTTCCCTGTTTTGGTGACAGCGCCATCTATTGGTAGAACCTAGAGCCACAGATTTTGAGAGATCATAGAAATTGGAATTATGGACCCATTATTAGATTTTTCGTACAAGAGAGACTTTTTTAACAATTACATACAATATCCATATCATTTCTTTTACAATTGATATACGCACTATAAAATACAATCGATACAAGTAACGCCATCTATTAGAATTAATTAAAACAAAATATCGATTGTTCGCGTTGGGACCCCGTGCCGAAACTAAGATTATTATTCTGTTTTCGCATTTCACACTGTTCTGAAGTGCGGTCTGTGCTGTACCTACTGCATATTTTTACAGTTACAGTTTAGTGATTTGTTCAGTGATAGTGGATAGCACCATATCCACCGACGACATTGCACATGAGCTTCGCGATATCTTAGGAGATTCCGATGCGTAAGTAATTTAATTTACTATCTACTTATTAATTATGTATTAGTTATTTAGCACACTTAAGTAGACTTATTTAGGGTATTTTATTAGGTTTTCTATTTCAAAATGTATTCCAGCTATAAAATTTACAACGTTTAGCTGGTTCAGCTAACAAAATGAACAAATAGATTCAATGTCTTTAAATACCTTTATGTATAGGGATGAAGAGGTTTATAATACTTCATCTTCTTCTTCTTATAAATAGCATTACTATATGAAAAATTATTACTCACAATTCTGTTATTTTAAGAAACATAGCCTACTAAATAAAACTAAAAACAATATTATTTTTATCAGAAGTTTTAGTGAAGACATTTATTTCTTTCAGATGACTTTGGCATCAACATCATTTGATTTTGAAAAAATATAATGGAAATCAACGAGTCAAGGTGGAAAAGGCCAATTCGAATTTATTCAATCAGAGAGGGGCCAAGTAATCTTACTGAGGCACGGTTATAAGCATAACCAACATCGGAAAAATAAAAATGGCATTACAGTGTGGCGATGCGTTAATAGAAAACAATGTAAAGCATTTTTAACAACAAATAGTCAACATGAGATTGTCAAAGAAGATCATCATTTATGTAAACCTAATCATATAGATAATGAGGTCAAGCGTCATATAGACACATGCATTAAACGTGCACAGAATGAAACTACGAGCATGCCTCAGATTTATTCTGATGCGGTAATAAAACTTAAAGATGCTGGATACGATTTAGTCCAGAATATTCCTGACTACAAAAATTTGAAAAGAAGGCTATATCTACATAGAAACAAGGCACTGAAAGTTAGTAAAATAGTAGTTCGTAAAGCTAAAGATATGACTATCCCTCCGTGTTTCGAAGAATTGGTCTTTGCAGATTATAAATGTAAGCAAACCAGACTTATACTCTTCGCAAACAAGGAAGTTTTGCCATTTTTAGGGTTCCGTTGCCAAATGGCAAAAAACGGAACCCTTATAGATTCGTCATGTCTGTCTGTCTGTCTGTCTGTCTGTCTATCTGTCTGTCTGTCTGTCTGTCTGTCTGTCTGTCTGTCTGTCTGTCCGTCCGTATGTCACAGCCACTTTTTTCCGAAACTATAAGAGCTACGCTGTTGAAACTTGGTAAGTAGATGTATTCTGTGATCCGCATTAAGATTTTCACATAAAAATAGAAAAAAAACAAATAATTTTGGAGTTCCCCATACTTAGAACTGAAACTCAAAAAAATTTTTTTCATCAATCCCATACGTGTGGGGTATCTATGGATAGGTCTTCAAAAATGATATTGAGGTTTCTAATATCATTTTTTTCTAAACTGAATAGTTTGCGCGAGAGACACTTCCAAAGTGGTAAAATGTGTGTCCCCCCCCCTGTAACTTCTAAAATAAGAGAATAATAAAACTAAAAAAAATATATGATGTACATTACCATGTAAACTTCCACCGAAAATTGGTTTGAACGAGATCGAACAACTAGTTTTTTTTTAATACGTCATAAATCGTAAACCGCAATTTACCTTTCATTCAATGTTACTTGCTGCTACGGAACCCTTTATGGGCGAGTACGACTCGCACTTGGCCGGTTTTTAAATAATGCTGAGAGCGTTTTTTGTGATGGGACTTTCAAGAGCTGTGTACCACCATTTTTACAGCTGTATACTTTACACATCGATGTTGGCAGTACTTCAACACACACTAACATTTTACCCGCCATTTATGCATTACTTCCTAATAAAAAAGAAAAAACATATGAACTATTTTTTAGGCTCATAAAAAGTCGTATACCTCAATTTGCCCCTACTGTAATTACCATGGATTTTGAGAAAAGTGCAATGTCAGCAATTCAAACAGTATTTGGTCCTCACACCAGGATACAGGGCTGCTTATTTCACTTTAAAAGATGTATTTATAGAAAATTAAAACAGTTAGGGATGAATAAATTCTTGATTTATAAAATACACGCATTACGATGTATAGCTCTCGCATATCTTCCTCAAGAATACCGATCAGATGGTTGGCTGTACATTGAAGCAGAAAATGAAAATGAACCAAAATTAACACAATTCAACAATTATTTTGTTAATACATGGCTAAAAGAGAGTGCCTACTATTCCGACAAGTGGACATTTTTTGATGTCATTCACAAAACTAATAATGCAATAGAAGCTTGGAACGCCCGATTTAATAAAATGGTAAAACCTAAACCGAATATTGTGATGCTCTTGAAGGTTCTGCAAAAAGATTCTCAACATTATTTAACAATGTTTCATAGAAACCATTACATCTCAGTAAAGTCATGTGAACGAATAAGACTGCAGAAAAGAATTGAAGACATTGTTAATCAATTCCTTCATGGTCACATAGATCTCCAACTTTGTATAGAAAAATTAAGCCATTAGGTCATGACTAAAAAAAAGACTGAAACTGATTATTCTTTATAAGAACTTTAAAAAAAAACAGTTTTAAAATGCTACATAAATAAATAATAATGTTACATTTTTAAGAACTTTGTACCTATTAATACTACAGATTACTCTGTTTAACAAACTGTGATTTTGTGATTGTTTTAACTTCCAGTGATGCCAATGCTCCTATCATCGTAAAATTTTTGTGTTAAGAAATATTTATAATATTGTTGATTAGTTAAGTGTTACATTTTTAAGAACTTTGTACCTATTAATACAACAGATGACTCTGTTTAACTGTGATTTTGTGATTGTTTTAACTTTCAGTGATGCTAATGTTCCTATCATCGTAAAATTTTTGTGTTAAGAAATATTTATAATATTGTTGATTAGTTAAGTGTTACATTTTTAAGAACTTTGTACCTATTAATACAACAGATGACTCTGTTTAACTGTGATTTTGTGATTGTTTTAACTTTCAGTGATGATAATGCTCCTATCATCGTAAAATTTTTGTGTTAAGAAATATTTATATTATTATTGATTAGTTGATTGTTATTTTTTACCTATTAGAGCAAAATATTGTTGTTATAGTAACTGTGATTTTGTGACTGTTATTTTATTACATTTACTATAATACTCCAAAATTGTACTAGTTAATACTTAATAGAGAAAAAATATTTTGTTTTTGTTTATTTAATTGCCACATTTAAAACCATACCTTAGCTAATTAAAACGATTTTTATATTGTTATTACGAATATTTAAAAAGATTTATATATTTATAGTTTCGTTATATTTTTCGTTGTTTTTAAAATTAGCTTTTAGACCATTATAACGTTAATTATTTAATTTTGACTTACCTTTTTTAAACAACATTATTTTTAACAAGACTCAGGAGTTCATAAAAAGTTGATTTCGGTAAAAACTCTAATAAGTAGTAATTTGTGATGATTTAAGGTAAATGCAAGTGTACGGAAAAAGAGTACTTACTTGTAAAAATGCAAAACCAAATATTTGATTATAAATCGTACCTACTAACTGTGATTTTATTTGTAATCTTGGTTATAATTATGGTTTTAAGTTATTTAAACTGTGAATGATGTAAAATCACTTTCTGATAGATACAAAGTAAAATATAAAAACTTGATTTCCTTAAAAATCGTTTTATTTGTGTCCTGTATTAAAAGAAAGCATTTTGTACGTGATAGTACTTTTTTCTTGAAACTTTTCGATAAAGTATAGGTGTGTGCGAATCGCATACTACTAATTCTTGAAGGGGTCGATTCGCACGCAATTTAAATACTTCCGTGCGAATCGCCTACAAAAAAAATATTTTTATTGAAAGGGGACGATTCGCACGATCGTGCGAATAATTTTCGTGCGAATCGACTACTAACCCAATGAATGTTGTTGAAATGTCAAAATGAAACAAATTTCGCGAAATTGTTTACGAAAATGAGTTACGCAATTAGGGTACTGGATTAGGACATAGGAGACTTTTTATCCCAATATTCCTATGGGATCGAGACTTCTGCGAGTGAAACCACGGGGCGCAACTAATTTATGATAATGAAAGAAACCACTCATAAACCACAACCTTAACGGTCAACTATCAATAATTATGGCCGAAATTAATTTAATATTTGAATAATGACATGTTAAATTACGTATAAACGAGAAGAATTAAAACTAGGAACTTAGTACTGTCGGGTAGTATGCCAACGGTTGGTGATGTCGAGAAATGTATTGCCAACGGTTGGTGATGCCGAGAAATGTATTCAAATTGACATAAGAAAGGAATACCAAGCAGCGATCCGTTGTGCCTCAATGGAAGCCGGAGGCATTCAAATTACTTTTCCAAAAACCGAATTCCAAGTAGTTTCTGTCTACGTAAGGTTCAAGGCTGGTTTATTCAAATTTCCTATTCGAATTGTATAACCTGTTATTTCACAACATTTCACACGGCTATGAAGCTAGACAGGCCTTGACCGTTGAAAGTGTTTAAGGCAGATTAATGGACTTCAAAATGTGAAGCTTCTTTAAATGGGATGCCTGACATGTTTTGAAAAGATTTACGTATTTGATGGTGTTGATAAGTTCTTTGGGCATGAATAAGTTCTAATTTATAAGTTTTAAATGTGTTTTTTTTTTTTAATAGTTCCTGATTACTGTTTCCGCCATCGTCGCCATGGAATAGCAAGCTACTAAGTATTTATTTGAAATAAATCAAGCAATAAAAAAAACGACTTAAAAAATAAAGCACTGTATAAATAGGCATTAATTAATTAAATTGTAGACTATTCGAAAAAATCCTTGTAAAAATAAATAATAATTTTGAAGATAGGCATTCGCCCATTTTTTTTTTTTTTTAATAAATCTTATGATTTCGTTACTTCAGGTCTAATTTCTATTTCCTTTTTATATTATTTACTTACAAGTAGGTACTTTTACCATTCTCAACTACTCGAGTGTATATTCATTTGATCCAAGTAGGGCCACCTACATCTTTACGAAACTAAATTAGTTCTCGCTACTCGCCACTAGATGGCGCTGAAGTATGAGCGGCATCTAATGAGTTACGTTGCTAATACAAAGTGATATTGAAACTTACCATAAACGCCATCTAGCGTGGAATAGCCGAACAAGTATCTCACTTGCTAAGCAACAATCCGAACAGCGCCATCTAGCGAAGAACACTGCATCCAATGTGCACTTTATAAACACAATTCGAAAAAACTGTTGACACCCATTTCAATAAAATTATAATTTTTCACGTTATATATTGGTCGTTTGCACAATTTTTGTTACAGTTGTTCACTATAAAATTACTTTTAGCACATTTTTTACACTGACACATGTGGTATTTCATTTTTGGTGTATTTATCTGAAACAAAAAGAAAAATTACATATAATTTTTATAGATACAGATTTTTTGATAAACCTAAAATGCTTGCCTTTAATGATATCTACTTTTTATTTGATCACTAAGAGAACTATCAAGTCCCGTTAGTGTAATAAAAAAATTATTAGGTCAAATGCTATTTATTTTGCTGCATTTATATTCTTAAACATGTGAAGATAGATAAATGGCAATGTAATGGACACTTTATGAACAATAGACTTGCAAAATTGACGGGTTGACTTCATCCATCTGATGCAACATGGATAGCATCTCAGAAATTGTAAACCAACATAGTTACAAGAATCTGTTGTGGACGTATGCCCGTGAATTCCTAAATAAAAGTGCAGTGTTGGATTTTCAACTCCTAGCATTGAAAATCCAACAGTGCACTTTTATTTAGGGATTTATTTAAGTGTCACTTAGTGAAGGTGAAAACGGGCATAAGTCAGACAAAAAATATTAGTCTTATAATATCTATGTATAACTAAAATAAATAGCTTATTTCATACTTGTGCTCTTTTTAGTATCTCAAAAGTTAAACATTAAGTTTTCCGTTTGCCTGAAATTATGATGTAGAGTTTCTATTTAATATCGGGCATATTTACATGTTAAGATATTATGGTCAGTAAATCTTCTAATGGAGTATTTTGTTACGTAATGCACTTTTTCTGCATATAAAAAAAATTATACTAACATGCTTCTTTGAGTATTATTTTGTGAATTTTCTGCTACCTATTTAAAGACCCAAGATTAATATAAGAAATAAGATTGAAGAGCTGTCAGGAAAAATATTTTTTAGACATGTGATTGAATTTGATTAATGCATTTAGAAGCTGACAATGAAAAGGTTGTCTATGTGGCAGTTGCACATGGCTGAAAAATTATTTTACTTGTGATAGATATTAGTACATTACAGGACACAGATTTTAACTTACAAACCTGTTTTGGTTCCATGGAACACAAATAAAAATAATTTAAATATTTATGTTTATAATATTTATTTCCCCATTCTCCTACTGCAATTTAGGGCCTATATGGTATTGTCATGTAAGGTGGCATGATAACTACAGGTGGAACATAAATAGAAAAAAAATAAAAACATTATGACCTTTCTAGAATGTCCTTCAAATGCAAATTGTTTTTTCTCAATTTTAGTGATCTAAATAACCCTAATATTTTGTAATACGTACCACAGACACTTCATCCAACAGAATACTAATCCAGGATGTAGGATTCATGATGACACTGGTTCGTAATAAAACAACCAAAGTATTTTCCAACCTAAGATTTCAAACTTATTTTAACACTGTTGAACACACGGTTTCTAAAGAATAGACCGAAAAACTAGGCTCAGGCGGGGACGGTTGCGTTATTAAGACAGCTCTTATGAATCTAAGGTCACCTTGCAGCACACTTTTAAACTGAAACTTTACAATTAGCCTGAAAAATGCAAGCACGTGCACATAGAAATGCACCTATTATGCACCACGCAATTTAGTCTCAAAATTTTATAAATTACACACTAAATAAGCCTAATGAGCATCAATATAGCACAACGACCCGATTATCGAAGGTTTACAGCCAATTTAACACGTGAACTTTATAACCAATTCGAATTACAGCGGCTGAAAAAACTACACAAAGAAAACATATGATCGATCGAAATTGAACTGCACATGGATTTGTCTATGGTTCGCCTCCTGTCATCTGTGAGGAACGGGAAATGAAAACGAATATAGAACCATAGAGGACCCTTCCAAAGATGGAATTAGGAAGAATTATTTTGTTAATTTATAATTTTTTAAATCGTGGTGTTGATAACTTTGCACAAAAACTTAGAGTAAAAAAGAATTATACCAATTGTTTTTACGTTTGATTCTGAAAATGAACGAACTGAGTGAATGAAACTGGGGGAAATTCCCTGTAAATTTTACAACTGTGTTATTTATGTTCACGAAAATAATAATTTTTGTACTTACCGTAATACCGTTCTAGTTGCGCAGTGTAATAATTTTGATCATGTCGTCGTCATTAATGCCTGCAAAAGTAAAAATATTTTTACATTGAAAACAATCTCTTCAGTTCTTACAAGCATGAATAAATAAGTAAATTGAAAAATTACCGGTTCATTTTCCACCCATAAACTTTCGAATTCCTTTTCGAACTTTCCGACTATATTCTGATGAGATGTAACTATAACACTTTCATGATTTGAAACCATAGCCTGGGTAGACCAGTTCAGTGAACCAGACATAACGAAACCTCTAATTTGCTTATTGTTTGGTGCTTGTTTTATATTTTTGGTAAACTGTGCATGAATGTTCAACTTTTCCGCATGTGCTTTTAATAAATTCTTTCGTTTAATGGCTTTTGGCCCGTCAATAATACAAAACTTGTGGTGCATCAAAATTGTTTTCTTGTTTGTCTGCACTTGGATGAAACCTGGAAAATACGAAGCATGAAATTATTAATGCAACTATTACAACAGCTAAATTGGGATCAACTTTACTGGACACAACCTAAAAATGGGATTTTATGTACTCACTATATTCTTGTAACTTTTTAATTTGCGATGGTGGTGTGAATGCCATATCACTGTCAACAACTATTCTCACTAAAACATGTTTCTGTCCCAGCCGTATAATTTGTTCTGCTATTTCACTGCTTGTTATCAAATACATACACACATCCAAGGTATCACGTGCTGATTTTATGTATTTAATTAATTTGAAGCAGTTCAGCTCTCTACTTTCACAAATAGTAATGTCCTTGTTAAGTGGTATTCTAATTGTATGTCGGACTACGTCATCTGAGAATAGTATTACATCGTTTATTTCACGATTTTTAATACTTAAAACTTCGTTGCATGTGTCGTCACTGGGGCTCTCGTGTTGAGTAGTCTTCCCGGAACCGAAGAAATACTTATAAGCTTTTTTCACTATTTGTGTTGCGACAACCAATGTCGCTGTAGAAGCAAGTAGAATCTTTGCGTTTCTCCAATCCATCGTTATATCAATTTACTGCATTCGTTACTAATTTAAAACTATCAAATTAAAAAGAAACTTTTATAAATCGACAGTCCACCATGTTGTCCACGCATCTGCCTAATTTTAGCATGTCATAAGTTACTCAGACTTTTCTTTGAATACCCTCACCTTTCAAAGTGTTAAATAAAAATATATTTAAGTAAAAGGGTGTCTTTAATTTATTCGGCATATTAGTTCATGAACCATGCACACTCGAGGAACCAAATACATTTCAGTTGATATTTTATTTATTTTTATTTTATAAATCTATTTTTATTTTTATAGAAATAAAAATATTATTTCCACTGATGATTTTCATTCAAAATTGAATGAACTATAAACTAGGCTGAATAGGTCATGATTTTAGCCTGACATCTAAACTATGACTTTAAAAAATACCAACAACAACAAACTGAGAGATAACGGATTTTGATAAAATTTTGATAAATAGCACATTTGTTTTAATAATTTAAACTACTTTTGTTAAAAATATAAGTGAAATTATCTTCTAGCCATATTAAGAAAGTTAAATTGCCCTTTTATTTAATTAGGTTCTAAAATTAGATTCATGGATTCTGTGCGTCGCATTTAGAAGAAACAAAAATGCCAAAGATACCTTATAAATCCCCCGAATTATTACATGAAGATGACGAGGACTATGAGATTGTGTCGTTTGAAGACTTTTGTGACAAGTCGCCTGGTTCCAAAACGGATTTATTGACTTTAAATGACAACATAAACTATCGCCTTTGTTACGAAGGTGATAAGAATTCTAAATTAGCTGAAACTGAAGGCGAGAGTTCAAGAAGTGCTGATAGACAAACGGAGACTTCACTAAATGGACCCAAGGGTGTTACTTTTAAGAGAAAATTGTCCAATTCGTTCGCTCCTTTTGGGCGGTACAATAATGCTAAAGGGGGTAAAGCCCCACTGTTTAGCGGTGTCATTCCTAAGCCGAGGAATGAGGGCGAATCTGGTTCCAGAGAGCATAGGTAAGTAATAAATATTACAATGATTATATATTTTCAGCATTGTAGCAGCTGTGATTGTATTGTATTGTTTAACCTTTCAACTGTCATTAACGAGACACAATAGAATTTTAATTGTTATCCACCTCAATGAAGCGTCGTAACAGATGATGAGATAATGGGCTGGTGTCTGCTACTCCACGTCCAAACGCGTATTTTGTACGGTAGAAGCTGTATATTCAACAGCTTAATGTAGCCACCTCTCAAACACATGGGTAATAATTAAAAGGCCATAATGAGCCAATGCCCTACAATAATTATAATAACTATCTATAATGTAGTAGTCAGTATGTATTTTGCTACTTTTTATTGACAGTTCACAAGTTTGTTGCCATAAACCTGCATGCACTGATCTTGACTCCGCTATTGAGAAGTTCCTTATCATCTTCTCCATCGTTCCCTCAATGGGAGTATTACGACCACATACAATGCGTCTCTAAGTTATGCAGTTGTCTGCAGTTTAGAACACACGGTAAATGTTGCCTCTAACAGCTTTCTTGTGTCGCGTCTGAACAGTTCCTAATGCAAAACCTATAATACTTTGTGACTATAGGTAATACGGGCTGGTATCCGCAACTCCACGTCAAAGTGCGTATTTTGCATACGGTACTACTACTTTGTGACTATCGTAGGGTTCTGTCATCTAAACATAACTTGCATTTGATTTATTGTTATTTAAAACAATTAATTTAACTATGCCAATGCAATCTACATATTAATTTTCTTGAAATAACAAACACATTTTATATTTTATTAGGCTATGAAATGCCAAGTACGGCATATTGTTGTGTATTGTGCTTTTGCCTATTGTTTTGTCAGTCTGATAATACTTGTGCTACTGCTCACAGTAAGTGTAAAAAGTCTAATGGATAACATTTTTACTAGGTTTTTTGTGTGGTTGCAATAAACTAAAGAAAAATCAAACATATTTAATGCTGATTATTTAATATTATAAATGTGAAACTGAGTTTGTTTGTTACACTCTCACGCTAAAACAGCTGAACGGATTTGGATAAAAAGTGGCACATGGGTAGACCATGACATGGGCTAGGACACAGGGTACTTTTTATCCTAGATCGCAGACGAAGTCGCGGGCAACAGCTAGTTATTCAGACTTTCCATAGGTACTTATTAATATTATAAATGCGAAATTAACTATGTCTGTCTGTTACTTTTTCACGCCTCTTAACAGCTGAACGGATTTGAAAGACTTATGACATAACTCTATAAAGATACTTTCTTCCTTCCTCCCGGGAAGAACCGGGTAATAACAAAAGTTCCCGTAGGAGAATTTACGACCTTCACGCAGGCAAAAATAAAACTGTAAAAATAACAAATAATGTACCTATGTTTGAGAATAAAAAAAAAATCGCAAGTAAAATGGCTGAAAAAAAAAAACAGTGGCAGTCCGGGAGTGCTGACAGAAATGAAAACTTGAACAAGATCGCCTTGGTGGAAGCAAAATACTTGTATAGAACATTGGTTCGTAACCTTAGCTAGATAAAGAGCACAATCGCGTTTACAAAAAAAATAAAAACGTGTGGCACTCGGGGATTGCCGCGGTAAAGCTTATTGCATAGCATTTGTAACCTCCATACTTCCTATTTGTCAACGCTACACTTGGGATGATGACGTGATGACATAAAACAAAAATTACGTTCCCATGACAACATCACCTTGACCTGGATTAGGATTAGTGATGTGCCGGATATCCGTATCTGCGGATATCTGAGGGAGAAAAAAGATCTGTATCCTGTATATAAAAGATCCATTCAAGATTCGCCAAAAAGTAACAGATACAGATCTTTTTTCTCCCTCGGATATCCGCAGATATCTGCGGATACGGATATCCGGCACATCACTAATTAGGATATATACAGTCTTAATAATGTGCACATATCGAAATGAGGGAATCTATGCTTAATTTGATCACATATATTATGTATTATTGGATATGTGCACATTATAAAGACACACTGTATAGGACACACATTTTTTTTTGTTAGTATATTAAGTGCCAGGGTAATTTTATTTATTTTAAAATCATAAGTTTATTGTACGGGGACCCCATTAATTTATTATTTATTTATTTTTATTTTTTGTTGTTTAAGCCGCAATAGAAATACACAATCTGTGAAAATTTCAACTGTCTATATATTACGGTTCATGAGATATAGCCCGCTGTGAGACAGATGGACGGGCGAATAATGGAGGCTTAGTAATAGGGTTCCGATTGGCACCTTTCCGGTATGGAACCCTAAAACTAAGTTTTTTATATAAAATCATTCATGAACTTGAATGATTGCTACATTGTTACTTAATCTTACTTCCACCCACCCGCCATCTTGTCAATACTAATTAAAACAAAAATAAATAATAACAAATAAAATAATTTGATTTTGATAACAATAAAATATATAAAAAAATTGGCACTGTTACAGTAATTTAAATTGTTTATAAATTGAACAAATAATTAAGAGATATTTATAATTAACTGCTTATCATCTAATTCCAATTCATACTCGCATTATGAACAGGTTCATTGACCGCGACGCACACACAATAGTTCAACATTTGCCATGAATCATATTAGCAGACACAATAGTTAAAACATTTGCCATTAATCATATATTACTAGCTTCTGCCCGGGACTTCGTTCGCGTGGAAGTCGTAATATAAAATAACAGGGCCCACATTTTTAGGGTTCCGTAGTAAACAAGGAACCCTTATAGTTTCGTCATGTCCGTTTGTCTGTCTGTCCGCCCGCGGTCTAGCTCCGAGACCCTTAGTACTAGAAAACTGTGATTTGGCATAGGTATATATTTTAATTACGCCGACAAAGTAGTAAAATAAAATTATGAAAAACATTTTGTCCTAGAACCGAAAATTCGAAGACATGTGACATCTACCAACCCGCACTGGGCCCGCGTGGTGGATTACGGCCCGCTCCCTCTCACAGAGAGGAGGCCTGTGTCCCAGCAGTGGGAACATTTATAGGCTGATGATGATGATGATGATTTTTTTTAGGGTACCTCTCATACACGTAAAGTGGTGATGTAATTTTTTTTTTCTTTTTTTAACCCATAGTGAGGGGTATCATTGGAAAGGTCCTTTAAAAACATTGTGAGTTTGTGAAAGCCATTTTTAGATTCAGGGATCCGTTTGCGAAATATTAAGCTTTAAAGTGCTAATTTTTGTTAGAGTCAAGTATCCCCCCCCTGCCGGCTAAATGGTTGGTTTTAGACATGTGAAAAAATTCACGGCAGTAGCTTATATAACGAATTTAAAAGGAAAACTATCACAACTGTGTAGGCTTTACTAGTTAACGAGTAATAGTCGACCAACTTAGATTTGCGGTTGTAAAAACATTTTCTCCTATACATTCTGTATGATATTTTTTTTTCAACTACAAAGTTAGTTTGTTCTTCGAATAAATTCATCCCAACTACGGAACCCTACATTGTGCGTGGTCCGACATGCACTTGGCCGGTTTTTTTATAAAACTCCGTCGACTTCCGACGATCCACCGCCACCGTATCGCATCGCATCCCCCGCCACCGCGTCGCATCGCATCCCCCGCCCGCGCTGTTTTTCTTTTTGCTCGGCTCCTAAGGGTCGTAGCGTTATGTTAAATAGTCCCTCAAGAATTGGGCTATCAAATCCAAAAAGAATTTCTCAAACCCGACTAGCAGTTCGATTAGCGCGTTCACATAAACTCTTCAGCTTTTTTTATATTAGTATCGTTCGATTCAAATTTAATGGCGGTTCGGAAGTGCGCTACTCGCTGCGCAGTACCCCACCCCTCACCCCCGCTGACCCATGAATTCGTTACTGCGCAGCGACTCGCCTCATGTTCCGAGCCGCCATTAAGTTTGAATCGGGTGTATAGATGTGATCACATGATAGAGAAAGGATATACAGGCTGTGACGTAAATAATGGATAACCCTGAAACTGTCGATCGGCCATGTTATTATTTATCATTTACCCCACTTATACCACCGCAGTGTAGTACATTTTTTTTTCGATACAGGAGCCTAAAATTGCATAAATCCTTAGATTTTTTTCTATAATTTGAGAATAAATATTTTTTGCAATGTTATCTTAGAATGTAATAAAAAATCTTGATACTGATCTGATAATACAAATAATCAGGAATGACATAAAAAAATGGCAGCTGATTTTGTAAGAGTAAGTAGGATTTTTATTTAAAATACCAATAATTTGGTCATCCATGGGCAAAAATATGGCTATATAAGTGGGGTAAATTATAGATGATAATCTGGCCAATCGACAATTTCAGGGTTATCCATTATTTACGCCACACCCTGTATAATACGTAAGTTACAACTAAATAAAGTACAGTACTTCGAAAAAAAGTACGTAACAACGTTCAAAAACACAATAAAAACAGATTTATCACACCGAAATAAAATAATACATCATAGTAACAAGGTTCAAAGTGAAACAACAATATAATATACTCATTGTTTTATGATTAATCATCCATTTGATTTGCTCAGTAAACATGAACTTTGAATGTTCAATAAACTGTCTTTGTCTAATAATATCAAACTGATGTATATGGCACCACATTCTCTTTATTGTACCTAATGCTGTGGGTGAA
This sequence comes from Agrochola lychnidis, assembly GCA_963680765.1. Taxonomy (NCBI): domain Eukaryota; kingdom Metazoa; phylum Arthropoda; class Insecta; order Lepidoptera; family Noctuidae; genus Agrochola; species Agrochola lychnidis. Next base: position 21,575,841 of record OY796866.1, read on the forward strand.
AACACTTGTGTTTTGTCAACACCTTTTGTGATTGTGGAGTGTAAATTATGGAAAAGTTAGTATTTTATTCTTAAAACAATGTACATACCTATTTTGTTAATTTGTACTTTTTCTATTTCTATCATTTACTTGTTTCACACTATATTAATTCTTTCATTTGCCTAGCTAGGCATTAGAAGGCACTATTGTGTTTAAATAATTTATTTTTATATCGCCAGTTAAGTTACAAGTTAGAGTACTAAATGTCTGACAAGTGAAAATGCGTTGGAGAGCCCCAGTTGGCAGCTGAATATATTCCGCCAAATCGAGTCAGCTATAATGATGCTATTACCTAAGAATGTAATAAACAAATTAATGAAGTTTCAGCACCAAATAATTAGTTAGAACAACATTGGTGTATATCATTCAGATATTTTATATTCCTTTTCGTTTTTTCAGATACCAGCGCTTCTCGGAGCGGCGCAACATATTTCAGCGCGCTTGGGAACACTTGCCCGGGCTAGGGTCAGGCATGTTGGGCGTGGCTCTTGTCTGTGCGTTGTGTGTGGGCGCCTGGTGGGCCGTAGGTGGCGCTGTCGGCGGGACGTGGGGAGAGGAGCATTATAGGTAAATACTAGAGCATTGATGAGCGTCGCAACATAGGTATTCTGTCGCGCTTGGGAACACTTGCTCGGGCTAGGGTCGGGGATGTTGGGTGTGGCGCTAGTCTTTGTGCTGTGTGTGAGCGCTTGGTGGGCCGTAGGGAGCTCTGTCGGTGGGACGTGGTGCGATGAACATTACAGGTAGATATTCTTAGCTATTGTACTGGACTGTGGCTATGGCCTTGAATCTGGTTGGGTTGGTGATAACTAAGCGGTTGGTGATATCAAAATACTTTTTAACTGGTAAGATAAGACACATCTTATCCTACCAAGTAAAAAGTATTTCGAAGAAACAATTCTTATTGTCTCCGCCTTTATTAAATGACCTGCGGGGTTATGTACACACACTAAAATACATAGATATACATTGTGGCAGGGACATCGACGCGAAAACTGTCACCTTGAATTCAGTAATGCTTCTGAACCCCCCCTTTTTTTTTTGGGTGGGAAATTATCAAAATAATTTCTCCCGCTCTGGGTGGAGCGGGAGGGCGTGTCAGACTCTTACTGACTAAAACCCACCCGTGTTCCTTCGGTTGCCCTGTTGCCGGGGGCCACGATTTCCCTATTTATTTATTTATTTAAACTTCTCACACACGAAAGGTACAAAGGCGGACTTAATGCCATAGGCATTCTCTACCAGTCAACCAAGGGTGGTGAAAAGATTAGATGGCAGGTGCTCTGTTTGAGAGGAACAAAAAAAAAATATTAAAAATATATCATTAGAAATAAAATGTAGGAACAACAGTACATAAATAGGTTATAACTTATAATACACATACATACATTTAATATAATATACAATTATACATATATCTATACCTTATCGGTTTTCTTCGAACCCCCGGCAGGTATTGACCCTAGCGGACCCCGTCAATTCTGCTGACATCTCTTTGAGGCGCGCGTGGAACACAACGCGCCGTCGACCCGTGCTTGGTCCTTATCGGACGGCGAGCTACCCATTGCTCACCGTCCGTAAGCCTGCGCCTACGGTGGCCGGAAATCGGCTCGCGATTCCCACCCCGGGCGTCTCTCCTTTTCTCCTCTCGAATTTAGCGCCCTCACGCGTTCCGCCTCTTCCTTCGCGAGCATTACCGCTTCGCAGAAGGAGGTGACGGCCTGCCATTTCCTCTCGCTCCGTACCATGGCCTGAACAAGGGCCGGACGCGAGAGATCACCGCCGCCAATCGCCTCTACGAGGACACGGCGTTGCCCCGCCCAAGCCGGGCACCCCTCCACCGTGTCCTCAGGCCGATCCACACAATGGTGACACCCGGGCGTTTCCTCCCGCCTTATCCTGAACAGGAACCTCCCGAAGCAGCCATGTCCGGTGAGGACCTGCGTCAGGCGGAAGGTGAGGACGCCGTGGCGCCTCTCAAGCCACTCCTCAAAGAGGGGTCTTATCGCCGCAATTGTGGTGCAATTCCTACGCGGTCAAAATGTATGGAACAGCTGATTTTTTTTATAAATAACCGACGTAAAATTCCTAACACACAAAAAAAAGGGGGGGTTCAGAATCATGTACTGAATCCACGGTAACAGTTTTCGCGTCGATGTCCTTGCCACCCTGTATAGACAAAACAGCGTAACACAAAATGACAATTGATCGCAATTTCTTTAATTGTAGTTCAGTAACGTTCATTGCGTTATTTACGATGTTGAACAGACGAATTTATGAAACCTATGAAGAAATGGATTAGAAATATCCTTTAAAACTCTTGAATTATGATTGAAAGTGTGTTACGCAATTAGGGTGCTATCTTCGTAAATTTCATGACACAGTTTTATGAATAAATAAACTTCATACAGTGATATTGATATCTCATTGCAGGAAACTATGGGAACGGACTCATCCTGACACAATCAAGAAACCGCTATCTCCAATGCCATACGAAAAGGTATTTCAATTTTCTTCATTCACCAGCTTTAACCAACCATACATAATTAAGGCATTAAGTCTACCTAAAAAAAACAGTGGTACTCCAGGAGTGCCGACAGAAGTGACTTAAACAAGATCGCCGCTGGTGGAAGAAAAATACTTGTATAGAACATTGGTTACAGACCAATGTTCTATGCAAGTATTTATCTAAATAAAGAGGACAAAAGCGATTACAAAAAAAAAAAACTTCCAAAACCTTTAAAGTAAAAATACTTGCATAGAACATTGATCCGTAACGTAATATAAATAAAGGGCACAATCGCCTTTACAAAAATAAGGTGTCGGTAACGGTGTCGCGAGTTCAATTGTTTTTTCCCATCTCAAAAATGCCCAACACGCCTACTTTTCACTTCAAAAACCTTAAATAAATAAATAATTTATCTTCTTTAATTTTGGAACTTGCACCTAGTATATTTTGTCTCCGCATCATTCAAAGGTCGACTCGTAGAAAATACCTAAGACATGTCTACCTCTAAAAATTTGTGTAACAAGATATAATTAATTTACAGTTCCCAATCCAGCAAGCCCCAGAATACCGTTACCACGATCACAACAACTTGAGCACAAAGAACAAGAGTAATGCTACAGAACGGAAGAAGACAGAACTGAATAAGAAGAATGTCTATCCTGAGAGGACGGTGGAAGTTCAGCAAGATATGTGCTCCAAGGTCGAGGAGATTATGAAGTTTGACTGTTTTCCTCAAGGAACTGCAAATGAGAAGGATTGTGTTAAGCGAGGTAGGTTGAAATTATGTTTTACTAGCTTTAGCCTGCGGCTACGCCCGCGTTTAGGTCGAATAATATGCCACGGGAACATACAACTGGGATAAAAAGTATCATATGTCCTAACCCAGGCAGGCGCAGTCGCAGCCCAAGATTTTGGGGGGGTCACCATGGGTGTCGAGGAATATTTTTAGGGAGGTTCATCTTGTTGGTCTAGTGGTCGCAAGCGCTACTGCCCGGTAAAGTGTTATTGGATTTTTTCGAATCCGTTAGTAATATTATATATGCTATGCACGGCTGAAAATGTTGATACATATTAAACTTTTTGAAGAAATTCTTCAAATAGTGTCAAGTAGTTGAAATTCCAAATGTTTAAAAAATTAAAAAGAAATAGAATGGAATAGATAAGGTATCATTACTTAAATAGAAATAGTTGGAGAAAGTAAAAACCTGCTATCAGAGTTTTGCATATTATTATGTCAAGTAACACAACTTTGTGTAAACCAAGGACATATCGCCGTCCCCGGCGAATAAAACGGTAATGTGCTATTACGATAGTTTTAACTTTACTGCATCCTTAATATTATAAATGCGAAAGTAAGTTTGTTTGTTACGCCTTCACGCTAAAACGGCTGAACGGATTTGAATGAAATTTGGCACATATATAGATGATGCCCTGGAAAAGAACATAGGATACTTTTTTTTTTTTCCCACGGTATCGAGACTTATGCGAGTGAAACCGCGGCGCGCAGCTAGTATTCGATATTTAGAGGTCCGATCACACTCTGTAATTTTTTTTATTCATTTCCTACGGTTATTTCAGAAGTTACGAGATTTTAAGGTGTATTGTAATGAATGTAATAAAAAGCAAAATTAAATATTTTGAAAAAACCCACGACGGTTAAAAAATATTTGAAAAAGGATAAAAGTTTTGCACAAATAAATGTTTACAGCAGCGCCCCCTGGTGAGTTGTCACCGTAACACTTATCTAAGAACATGCACCAATCAAACCCAAACCCATCACTGAAAACTGCATCAAAATCGAACTGGTAGTCTTGGAGAAGAATGGCAACATGGATTTGCACAAAAAATATTTACTGCAGCGCCCCCTGGTGAATTGTCACCGTAACACCGAACTAAGAACATGCACCAATCAAACTCGAACCCATAACTGAAAACTGCATCAAAATCGGACTAGTAGTTTTGGAGAAAAATGGCAACATGGATTTGCACAAACATCCTCTCACCCCAAACGCATATACCGTCTCCGTTCCGTCGTGGGTAAAAATCACTTTTCTTTTGGTATTTGAACAATTCCGCTATGTTTATTAGTTAATAAGATACTCACAAAAAACTGTTTTTTTATTTTTCCTGTAAAATTTGTTTTTTACGATTACGATTTTATTCGCCGGGGACAGCGATATTGTTTTATCATACTTATTAAAGGAAATAGTTACCTTGCGCCGAATGCCTTAAAAATGTTTTAATGCTTGACCTTAGATATAAGAATACTTAAACACTAACAGATTTCCATACTCATGCATTATGCCTTGTATATATAACTAGCGGCGCCCCGCTGTTTCACCTGCATACGTCTCGATTCCGTGGGAATATCGGGGTAAAAAGTACCCTATATGTTAATCCAGGTTATAAACTATATGTGTGCCAAATTTCATCCAAATCCGTTCAGTAGTTTTTGCGTGAAAGAGTAACAAACATCCATCCATCCATCCATCCTCACAAACTTACGCGTTTAATAATAATACAGGATAAGTTTTTATCCAGTGCGCAAACTTTAACATGTGACTTTACTCAGCTACTCAGAAAAAAATCAGCTGTTCCCTTCACTTTGACGAGATATGCGAACATAAATGTAGGGAACAGCTGATTTTTTTTTCGCGATTTCAGGTTTGGTCCCATACTAAATCAGTAGTCATTATGTCATATTAAATAGGATTATAAAATTAATTAATTTTATAATTTTTTTCTGTTAACCGCAATACAATCACGTGTTTAATTGACCTTCATGTTCAGACTGCCTTAGCAATTGTGGTTAAAATGTATGCTTAAAAAAAATTCATCACAATCATCACTCTAAGCTTCCATGTAACAAATGATGAAGAATTTGTCCTTTTCTGACACTATACAATAACAACAAGTAATAATAAATAAATAAAAAGAAGATAAGTGTAAGATAAGATAAATAGAAAAATAAGTATTAGTTTAGTGGTGCCCAAACTGCCCGACGTTACTTTCGCATCATTCAATCGAACCGAATCCCGGACATCCCCAAGCATCGCCACAATGACCGGTCGACCGGTCGTATAAATATAATCGGCGTTCGAAATTTATTTGCCAAACATGTAAACAACTTTGAATGAAATAAATTTGAATGAAATTCGTCTTCACATATAATTATATAATGAATGTATACAAAATATTGTAAAACATTTTAAAAGAGTAACGGTGGAGTTTCTTGCCCATTCTTCTCCATACGAAAACTACCTTTTAGAAGGGGCGACTAGAATCAATTCTATTTTTTGCAAATTTTGATGTTCAAAAGTGCCTTTTTGTGCGTAATTGAAATAAATTATTTGACTTTGGACTTTGACAACCACGAGTTTAGCAAAAAACAACTCTGAACTGCCTACATATAAGGTTCAGTTTGCGCTACAATTAAATTTTTATGACTTTTTCAACAGTACTAGTATTTCTAAAATTATCTTTATTTACACTTGCATAAAGTTGATATTTGTTAAAGTGGAAATAATATCAATTGGAAAGATTATAAATAGACCTTACAAAGATACGTATTTTTAATATTATTTGTGATTTTTCTCCGAATTCAAGTCTTACTACTTTTAAATCTACACTCAAAAGAAGACATATAATTTCCCTTATGCCACAAACATTGACCAAAAGCAACTCTTGTTTTCTCTATATCTAACTCAAAACTTAACCATTCCAGGTTGCTGTTGGAAATCCTCCGACACTCAAGGGGTTCCATACTGCTACTACCCGTCGCACTTCGACTCGTTCCGCTTCGTCAATATGACGGAGGATAAACACGGCATGAATGTGTACATGGAAAAAATGCGGCCTTCAGGATATCCGGGAGATTTTGAAGTTGTTAGAATGGACATCAAGTATCTATCAGATGATGCGCTGCAGATTAAGGTGAGATAATGTAATCTTGTTATAGTACAGCTATTATTGGCTATTGGCCATCTTCTGGGTCCAAACAGTGTGGTATACGAAAAGAAGAAAGGTCGTACCCAAACTATGCTCGGACTTTATGTACTCTACTAGCTGCGCCCCGCGGTTTCACCCGCATAAATCTCGATCCTGTGGGAATATCGGGATAAAAAGTAACCTATGTTTTAATCCAGGTTATAAACTATCTGTGTGCCAAATTTCATACAAATCTGTCCAGCCGTTTGAGCGTGAAGAAGAGACAAACATACACACACACACTCACAAACTTTTGCCTTTATAATATTTGTAGGATAGGATTAGTAGCGCGGTACATTTTCCGTCCGCACATCCCACTTTTCACAACACCAATAACTCGTATATTTATCTCATCTACTCGACGTCCGTATGTCACTGCAGGGATACAGCAGAATATCAGCGTCAGGTATATTTGCCTGACATGCTGAGCTGAACTTCCATTTGGTGCAACCTTGAGACACACACCGCACCATTGATCCATTATTTTACATTGTGTCATAGCCAATAGTGTCATCAAAATGTCTTGTTTTCTTCCTTTTATTTTTTTAATTTGTTTGTATATTGTCCCCTTGCGGCTATTTCCTAATACCTAATTAGTTATCATTTTATCGTGCTATTGTATGTTGTGCTGTTTTTTGTGTGTACTAAATAAACGATTTATCTATCTAACAACTCGACTCCTTTTTCGTAAATATTGTAATAGGTAGGTAATACGTTATGGTGTCCGACTCCATGTCAAAGCGCGTATTTTGAGTACAACGTAAACATAATAATTACTAGAGTCAATGGATTTGTGTCCCACATAACTGATTCGACTTTATTAATGTAAAACACCTTTCATCATCTCTAACAGTCAATCGTAACAAATTCAGTCAATAATACCAGTGAAGTTGCAGGCACATTAAAATGTTCAACTTTGTATCCAAAGCGATTTCATCAAGCTTTCTCCAAAACTTACAGATATATGACGCGGAACACAAGAGGTTTGAGCCGATGCAGCCAGAAATAACTATGGTGTCGAAACCTTTATCAAAGAAGAAGTACCGGGTGCAACTAAATGGGTCCCTCATCGGCTTTAAAATTATCAGGAATTCGGATAATGTTACTATGTAAGTTATTCTCCGCAAAATATTTTCCCGTACCTATATGATTTTAGATCAATTTCAATCTGCCTAGCCTTTTCCCAACAATGTTGGGGTCGGCTATCAGTCTTAGTGGATGCAGCTGAATACCAGTATTTTACATGGAGCGACTGCCTATCTGACCTCCACAACCCAGTAACTAGGTAATACGATACTCCTTGGTAAGACTGGTTGTCAGACTTTCGGGCTTCTGACGACCCGTAACGACTGTCAAAGAACTACGAATGACAGCCGGGACCAACGGCTTAACGTGCTTTCCGAGGCACAGAGGAGTCTCGATATGTAGAAATGGTTACCCATCCACGAACCAACCCTGGCAAGCGTAGCTTAACCTGATGGATCGACCCGTGCGGCTGTTAGTTCTTAGCCACGAGCTCCTCCGTATATGATTTTAGATGATTTGGATATAATATTTGCTATTATCATGACACATTACATTTTAATTTAGAGTATGCCCAACTGTGGACATCTTTTGGATAATTAAGTATGATGATGTATGAAAAAATGCCCCTAAAAGATACCTCATTGTGACAACAATAAAATAATACGTCGCATTTCGTTGTTTTTCCGTCGTCAAACAGTCAAGAACGTATTGTTAACTGAATCTCGTGCGTGGTTCATGACGTCCCAGCCCGTCCCATCCTTGATGTCCTCCCTCCGGTAAACGCCCTAAGCCGAGGTTCGTACCCCACAGGGGGTGTCCTTAGCGAGCGTTCACCTGGTTTTAATTAGCATAGTTGAATAACCCCTGGCTGGAGGTTTTAAGTGTAGCCCGATTAAGTAGTCATGATCTCAGAGGTCAACTATGAGATGACCTACATACAAGTTCATGACGTCGTTCTCGCCTTTAATTTTATTAAAAATAAATGCGTGAATGAGCGAGATTTGTGTCTCTTACTTTATTCGTCCAAGCCTATAAATCTATGAACCACTTACTGTAGCCAATAGGCCTGTGTCCAAAATTTTTTTTTTCGTCCGTCTTTCAGATAATAAAAAAATATTGGACACATATTCTTTTTTGACGTAATCAAAAGATTACGGCGATACATTGAGTTACAATGTGGCATGACGTCACGCCGTGCTAGATTTAATACTGAGTTGTGATGTAGCGAGCCCCCACTCCCAAACTTTAATGCGTGTTTTCTAAGTTATTTTTGATTAATATGATAAAGCAAAAATACGTGTCTAATATTTTTTTTTTTTCTGAAAGACGGACTAAATAGAATTTCTTTTTTTTACCTAGGCATCATCCTTATTATTTATAAACCTCATATAAATAACCTTTATATTCTAATTTTATTTTACAGTGTAAACAGCCAAGACATAGGCGGTCTGATCCTGTCAGATAAGCTGCTCCAAATATCATTCGTGCTGCCGACGAGCCACCTGTTCGGACTCGGCGAGAAGAGATCCCGATTCATGAATAACGTCAACTGGAACACTTTCGCCATATTTAATAGAGATAGAGCGCCTACTGAAGGGGTACGTAGATAGAAAATGGAATACGTTTTTGGGTCTGTATTTAAATGGAACCGCCTCCATTTCAAACCCAGGCACTTTGTGTAAATAATTTCATCACCACTGCTCTCAAAACGGTGAAGGAAAACATCGTGAGGAAACCGGCATGTCCTAGAACCAAAAAATTAGAAGACATGCTAGATCTACCTACCAACTAGGGTTGCAAAATTACGTAATTTTACTGAAAACGCTGGTAAAATACGGGTATTTTACGGTCATTTATATAAATTACGGTAAAATTACCGACGACGTATGAAGTTTTTTAATTTGTGTTGTCCTCTGCTCTGCCTCTGCACATAGATGATATTATTCTAATCCATGACATTGTGTGATTCTTAGCTTGAATTCTTGACTTAAGAATTAAGTTTTAGGGATTTTTAGTACGTATGGTTGCACGAGCTCAGTTTTCTGTTTTTTTTTTAAGTTCCAATACTGCTTTTATCTCTGGCAAATTTCATTCAAATCCATTTATCTGTTAATAGTGAAGTAGTGACATACACATGATACACACAAACATACTCACTTCCGTATTTGTAATGTTTTAGTAGGTATGACTGTATGAGTATGTATAATACGTTTTTTACCGAAAATTACTATATTTTACCGTAAAATACCGTAAATTACGTAAAATAACATTGTTTACCGTATTGTACCAGGGTAATTTTACCATTTTACATCTCTACTCTAACTGAGAGGAGGCATATGTCCCAGCAGTGGGAACATTATAGCCTGATTTACTGATTAAGCCTCCATTTCCTCAGATCTTCCACCACTGGTCATTCCGTCTCCAAAATAACTGGTATATTTCTAAACGAACATGTTTTGGTGGTTATAGATAACGAAAAAAAAGGTTTGTGTCGTTTACATGTCTTTCGCATTTAGGGGAACCTGTAAATTTGTAAATAAATAAGGACTCCCATTAGGTGGACCGACGACCTTGTGATGGCTGCAGGAATCTGCTGGATGCGGGAAGCACAGAATCGGTCGAAGTGGCGGTGCTTGGGGGAGGACTATGTCCAGCAGTGGACGTCTTTCGGCTGAAATGATGATGACGATGATGAAATAAATAAACTTTGTGGTAGAATATTTATGAGACACTTGCTTGTAAACATAGCGGGATCTTCATTTGAGAACAAGATTAAAAGATTACTTACGGATTACCACCTCGCATTTTGGAGTTAACAGTGTAAAAGTATTTCTTCAGTACTTACATCCCATTGTATTATACACTACCAGATACTTCTCAAAATACTATGACAAAAATACTATGACTATAAAGACGGTGGGTAATGTATGTATATCATCACAGGATCTTCAATCGAACGTTCTGTAGACCATTCTGTCTAACCTCAATCTGCCTAGTCTTCACAACTATGTTGGGGACGGCTTCCAATCTAACCGGATGCAACTGAATACCAGTATTTTACATGGAATGACTGCCTATCTGACCTCCCTCAACCCAGTATCTGGGTAAAACGATACAGATACACCTTGGTAAGACTGGTTGTCAGACTTTCGGGCCTCTGACGACCCGTAACAACTGTCAAAGATCCACGAATGACAGCTGAGACCAACGGCTTAACGTGCTTTCCGAGGCACCGAAGTCTCGATATGTAAAGATGGTCACCCATCCACGGACCAACCTTAGCACGCGTAGCTTAACCTAATCCTTAGCCACGAGCTCCTATTCTATCTAACTTATACATACTATATTATCACTATCCCGCCTCTAGGTGAATCTATACGGCTCGCAGCCGTTCTACTTGGCAGTCGAACACGACGGCAAGAGCCACGGGATGCTTCTGCTGAATTCTAACGCTATGGGTATGGTTATACACTTGTAAATATATGAAAGTACACATAATATTTAGTTGTAGTAGTTTGTAATGCACCTTGCTAAATTTGTACAGTAAAACCCTTAAAACCCTTTCCCTTTAAACTTCTTGTTTACGAAAGACTAATTGCACATAGTTAATTGATTCAGGCGTGACCTTGCGGAAATCCATTATAAAATACAATAGACGTGGATATATTTAGTAACCTGTTCCGCTTATCTATTTCTAAAGAGCCATAAAAAACTCCTGAAATAAATCGACACGTGTTTCACCTCTCAACGAGGCATCCTCAGGATGACGATGGACTTGTTGCGAACTCGAACACGGCGTGTTGCCACACCGAGCGCTGAGTGCAGACCCGTATTGTAATTGCACGTAGAGCGAGGTGCCTCGTCCGCGGTAAATAATGTTACGGCAAGGGGTAATTTTGCAGCAGCATGTTTTTGTTTTCGTGACAACACTAGGTGATACAGAGTTGCTGCTAGCATTTAAAAAATTGCCAACCAATATTTTGTAACATTTTTTTATTTAAAAGAGAGGAGTTTCTTCCTTTTTCCATGGGTGTCTACTACGCTTTGGAATGGGCAACTAGCTTCATATTTCCGACTGACCGACCCCTTGACAATTCAAAAATACGTGTGAAATGGTTTAATTGAAATAAATGCTTTGGGTTTGCGTTTTAATAAAGTCTGATGTCCAACAACATTAAAAGTGGCTATTAATAATATTTAGCAACTGGTTCACAACAATTTTTCTCTGAAATAATAAGCGAGGCGCTACTTATTTTGTAAATAATATACTACAGGTGCTTGTGAAATTAGAACTTACTGCTTTTAAGACATACTACCTTCTCATTAAAATGCATTATAAATATCTTACAGACATAGTCTTACAACCGACACCCGGCATTACCTACAGAACTATAGGAGGCATACTCAATTTCTTCGTATTCCTGGGACCTTCTCCTAAAGACGTGGTAGCGCAATACACTGAGCTGGTTGGAAGACCCTTCATGCCTCCATATTGGTCACTTGGATTCCATTTATGCAGGTAAGACAATTTTCGCAGAAGTTGATATAAAATCTGTACAAATAAATAAAATTGCAGTGTATGTTTGTAATGTCAAAATAACAGCTTTTTACTAAATACATTATGATGAAAATATACAGGGTGTCCAAGAACCTGGCGTCCAACTGGATTCCCACGATGCCCCAAGTTCTAACAGTACTCAGAAAAATATTTTAAAAAATCCACCCCATGTACTTACAGAATTATACTGATTTCAAAAAAAAAAGGGGAAATGAGCACCCTGTGACATACTTTTGAATGCTGTGACTGCTAATGCTGATAATTTCGATATTTCTTGGAGGTTTTGTAATCTAGGGTATTGCTGTGTCTAAATAGAATGTAAAAATAATGTACTTATTGTACCATTTTAAAATAAAATATTATTTTAACTAAAGGTGATATGGAAAACTATTGAATTTCGCAACTTTGACCGACTGTAGTGTAAAAAAATGTACCAAAATAGTATGGCAAGTGACGTCAAATTTTGACGCGTTTATTCCTCTTTTTAAAAAGGTATAATACTTACACATTAATTTGAAAAAAAAAAATTTTGATAATATTTTTACTCAACAACCCAATTTTTACGATGTCTTACAGAATTCTTAGAAAGAAAAATTTACGACGAATTGAATCTAACCTCTAAAGAATTACTATTGTATGCTCATAAAAATAACAACAGGCCTCTCAAAAAACAGGTTAGACCGTAAGGGACGGTATGTGCGTGCATCTCACCATAGTGATTCGTTATTACAACAGGAGGGAGCAAGACAGAAACTATCTTTGCGATTTGCTGGTTCTTCTTTATGGTACCCCATTATTCAGGTAAGAGTGAGGGAGAAAAAGGTTAGAGGTGCGAGTGAGATAGATAGTGACGCTATCTGGGATCGTGCTATTTAGGATAACAGTACGGTAGAGATGGACATTTAAAATATACATCGATGTTTTTTCCGATGTAATGCATCAATCGGTTGCATCGATGTTAATACGATGTATTGAGAAAAACATACATCGATGTTTCTAAAACATCGATTGTTTTCGCAATGACATGTTCAGATAGATTAATGTTTTTTTTTTAAGTCTCAAACAAGACAAACACTCGTATCGTAACAAAAACGCAATAGACATTTACACAGCAAAAACTCAGTCGGCCATATTGTTGTTTTGGTTTTAATTTTGTTTAAATGCCGGCTCCGCGGCCCTTTGCCTATATACCTAACCTATTCAGCCAAACCGATAAATGATAGGCGTGTTATATTGGCAGAACTGATTATAACGTTCCGTTTCACGAGACGTCGTGAAAGTCACGGCAGTCGTCAGTCAGTGTTGGTCATACTCTTAGTACATTCATCTCATAATTTGCGTATTCGATGCATCGAATGAAAAACATCGATACATATTCGATGCTGAAGTAGTAACAATACATCGGTTCAATACGATGTATCGTTACTATATATCGAGTGTTTAAAATACATCGATGTATATCGTCCATCCCTACAGTACGGTCAGTACGCGTCACTGCCTCCTGCCGTTACTACGCACCTCTCTCTTATTGTTACCATTGATCACGTACTACGATTTAAAGCTTTGTTTATTGGACTCGATTACTCTTTGTGCTCTGGACTTTGAAACGAACTCTTTACGACGACCTTTGCCTGTGTTTGGACAGTTTGTGTTTTGTGTGTGCTACCATGGCGACCTACACTCCGCAAGAATACGCAAATATGCACTACATTTATGGAGAATGTAGAGGTAATGGACGAGCTGCAGCGAGACTTTACAGAGAAAGGTATCCGAGGGCTACGCGATATCCCGACCATCGAGTTTTCATTAATGTGCACAGATCACTATGTGACGGGCGGTTCCCCAATCAAGTAGCTGGTGAAGGACGACCCGTAAATGACTTCATACGCGATGAAGTTTTAGAGGCGGTGTCGGCAAATCCAAGCATCTCTGTGCGAGGAATAGAAGCTGATACGGGGATACCGAAGAGCACAGCACACAGTATTCTCCAAAAAGAAGAATATCATCCGTACCACGTACAGCGAGTGCAAAGTCTTTTACCTCGAGACTATCCGAGCCGAGTCGCGTTTTGTGAAACAATCCTGCAAAAACATCGAGAAGACGAAAACTTTATCGACAAAATTTTGTGGTCAGATGAATCAACATTTAAGAAGGATGGCTACATGAACCTACACAACTTGCACGAGTGGCATGTGGAAAATCCGCACTTGATGCGAGAAGATAGATCCCAGTACCGGTTCAAAGTGAACATGTGGACCGGTATTCTCTGTGGGAATATTATTGGTCCATTTGAGATGCCCGAGAATTTGGCGAATCATATTTAAATTTTCTTCAAAATGATTTGCCAAACTTACTAGAAGAGACCCCACCAGATATGTGGTTCCAACACGACGGCTGTCCAGCACATTTTCGCGTATCCGTTAGAGAGTTTTTGGACGAGCAATACCCGAACAGGTGGATTGGGCGATCAGGAACAATCCCGTGGCCAGCCCGCTCACCTGACTTAAATCCGCTGGATTTTTTTTTCTGGGGAACTATGAAGGAGCTCGTTTATGCGAAGCCCATTAATGACATCGCTGACCTTCGTGAGAAGATAACACAAGCAGTGCAGGTGATACGTCAAAAAAGTTACTCGCGAAACATAAAGCGGTCCTTTTTAAGGAGAGTGAGAGCTTGTATTGCCGCGGGTGGTCAACATTTTGAACATTTATTGTAATAAAATATCTTTAAACTAACATTCTTTGCTTTTATTCTACTGGGAACCCATCTACCTGTGTGTATTTCCTTCTTGCTCACTCTTGGAACCGAAGTAAATAATAGTAGTAACATAACAGTTTCTAAGATAAGAAAGGGTCCGACAGTTACCGTTAGTAGGTAGGCACTTCGTAAAAATTGGGTTGTTGAGTAAAAATATTATCAAAATTTTTTTTTTCAAATTAATGTGTAAGTATTATACCTTTTTAAAAAGAGGAATAAACGCGTCAAAATTTGACGTCACTTGCCATACTATTTTGGTACATTTTTTTTACACTACAGTCGGTCAAAGTTGCGAAATTCAATAGTTTTCCATATCACCTTTAGTTAAAATAATATTTTATTTTAAAATGGTACAATAAGTACATTATTTTTACATTCTATTTAGACACAGCAATACCCTAGATTACAAAACCTCCAAGAAATATCGAAATTATCAGCATTAGCAGTCACAGCATTCAAAAGTATGTCACAGGGTGCTCATTTCCCCTTTTTTTTTGAAATCAGTATAATTCTGTAAGTACATGGGGTGGATTTTTTAAAATATTTTTCTGAGTACTGTTAGAACTTGGGGCATCGTGGGAATCCAGTTGGACGCCAGGTTCTTGGACACCCTGTATATGCATGATACTTATAACAATTTTTGTCTGTCGGTCTGTTTTTTCCGGCTAATCTCCGAAACGGGTGGACCGATTTTGACGTGACTTTTACTAGCAGATAGCTGATGTTATGGGGAGTAATTTAGGCTACTTTTATTTTAGAAAAATAATTATTATCCACTCGGGCGGTAGCTAGTAGAAAATATTAAAAGAGCGTTACTAGGCAAACCCTGAGCAGTCTTTCCCGCAAATAACAGCTACTGACGCGAGCTATGGTCGAATTATTTGTACTGATAAAAAGAATGGAAAATATATTATGGTTTTTGCCAAACAGGAATTAATATTTTCATGGTGCCAAATAAATCGTAAAAATCATTAATTGGTTCGAGTTGTCCTAAAACTTTACTACAATTTCAGGTTTAACTACAATACGGTCAATGCTACTAGAAATGTGTGGAAATCAAATAGGGATGCTGGTATACCATTTGTAAGTATCTGAAGAAATTCGAAACTATAATTATCATAATAAAAACAAACTACGACTGCTTAGCACATGAAAAAAAAAAAACGTGTGGCACTCGGGGACTGCCGCGGTAAAGCTATTGCATAGCATTTGTAACCTCCATACTTCCTATTTGTCAACGCTACACTTGGGATGATGACGTGATGACATAAAACAAAAATTACGTTTCCATGACAACATCACGTTGTCATAGGAACCGTCATTACATGGTAGGCGGAGTGGGGGGTGTTAGGTTTTATTTTCGTTACGTTACGGAATTTTTTGATTCGGTCGCCGCGCTCAAAGCCCGTGATAAAAGCTATGCAATAGCTTAACAGTGCCACTCCGGGAGTGCCGACAGAAGTGAAAACTTGAACAATTTTATTTTGCAGGAAATACTTTTCTTTTTTGAAGTCTGTAAAAAAAGGGAAATGTCAATCATGTCGTTGTCATGTTTCAATGGTTGGAATGTCATTAATCCCAAAAAAAATGTGTCGCGCGTTGATGTCTTTTTAATAGTCAAAAGCTGTCGGTAGCAGTGTCGCGAGTTCAATTGTTTTTCCCCATCTCAAAAATGCCCAACGCGCCTAAAGAAGTTTTCACTTCAATAAAATATGATATTCTCTCTCGGAGTACCAAGTTACTTTTCTGGCAAGTTCTATTGACCATTTTATAGGCACGGCAGGATAAAAGATGGACCAAATATAATTCGCATTTCGGTGTAATATCAATATGTTTGAATGAGACAGTTCCTCGGTTTCTGTTACTAAAGACACAAATTAATATAGATGGTTCATTCCGCATTTTAGGTATGAAGTTATGAAGCTACGAGTAGGTCCGCTGCGGGCTCGACTTGTCGAATTCAGTGGGCGTAACGTAGTCAGAAGATAGAGCAGGAGCGGAGCATGAGCCGAGCACAAGTTCGTGTAGTGTGGACCGACTTACAAGCCTCGAACGAGCGCGCTTCGAGCATTTGGTTCCTACTCGACTGTGCTCCGCCAATTGTCGATTTTTGACGAACACAAACGGATTTGTATCGCGCTCAAACTACGTTTGAGGACAGTGATCGTTGTAGGTTCATTGTAAGTCTACAATTGACGCCGTGAACGACGATGCCCAGAACAGCTCCGCTCGTGCTCGGCTCGTCTAGCGTAGACGCACCTTAAGAGTAACGCGATAGAAAGAGAGACAACTTCTAGGTGAATATAACTGTCGGTAATTAGCGCTGTGCGACCTGAATTGCACTTTGTTGTAGCTACGACACAGTCCCTTCTTATTTAAATGGTTTTACGGAGTGACCCATCTATACTAATATGTGCTAAAGAGTAGACTTTTTATCCCGAAAAATAAACCAACACAACTAACTAAAGTAGCTTATTTTAAAATAAAGTGGCACTCCGGGAGTGCCGACAGAAGTGAAAACTTGGACAAGATCGCCTTGGTGGAAGAAAAATACTGGTATAGCACATTGGTCCGTAATTTTATCTAAATAAAGAGCACAATCGCGTTTACAAAACCTTTAAAGTAAAATACTTGCATAGAACATTGATCCGTAACGAAATATAAATAAAGAGCACAATTGCATTTATAAAACCTTTAAAGTAAAAATACTTGCATAGAACATTGACCCGTAACGTAATATAAATAAAGAGCACAATCGCGTTTACAAAAATGAGGTGTCGTTACAGTGTCGCGAAATCAATGGTTTAGTCCCATCTCAAAAATGCCCAACGCGCCTAACGAAGTTTTCACTTCAAAAATATTAACATGCAATCATACCCTTTCTTGCAGGATGTACAATGGAACGATATAGACTACATGCAGGATCACAACGACTTCACGATCGACTCCGAACGGTTCGCCGGCTTGCCGGAGTTTGTGAAGGAGATACATGCGGAGGGCATGCACTATATGATGATTATTGGTCAGTTTTTTATAAATTTAATAAATTGAGAGTACAAATTAAGGCTTTTAAAGGTGTGATTTTAGGCTTAGTAGCAGTTTAGTATCGAGGTACTTAACAAAAAAGGTTTTTTATATAGTTAAGCTAAATAACGTTTGTGTCCCCATTAAACTCTTTCGGAATTCCATCAAGAAAAAAAAAAAACTGCTCCCAAAACCATTAATTCGAAAAATTCCTAAAACTAGTGAAAACAATCTATCTATTTTACAGTAGGAGTCAAGATAGAAAAGATACGTCCATCAGAAAGTTATTAAAAAATCGTGTCAAAATTCAAAAGTCATTTATTCAAACTAGGCTGAGAATCATCACTTTTCGAACGTCAAAATTACATAAGACAGTCCCCCAAAACGCCCACCCTTCACCACTTCCTAGTGCCTTTCACTGGGAAGAAGAAGTGGCGCAACAAACTCCCCAGCAGCACAGCTGTCTGTTCAAGTTAGAAAAAATGATTCTATACAATAGTATGCAAAATGCATAATGTAAGTTCATTATGCAACACAAAACATAATTTAAATGATAAATTATTCGCCATATGTCAGCTAGCACACGCCAATATACCAACCAAAAACATCGAGAACTAAACTCAAGCAGAAATAAAAAATAAAAACTAAACGTAAACAGAACCAAATACTCGTGTGTATTTACTAGTGATGTGCCGGATCGTAAAAAAATGTGATCCGTGGATACGGATACGGATCTAAACATTCTTCAGGCTCAGCAGGAATTATTTATGATCCTCATCGTAACTGACTTTTGGGGGACAAAGCTGCCAAGTTACTCTTTTTGAAATACAATTTACCATTATTCAATATTAATTATGACGTATATTTTCTTGAAAACAACATTTTTTTATTTGATGTGTCACATAATTATTTCAATTAGCATAGCACAAATATTAGAGGTTTGGTCTCAATACAAAGATAGTTTAAACTGGTACTTACTCTACTTGAATTATAATAAATATGTTTTTTTTTTACTAGTTTGTATTGAAGTTAACAGTATTTCATTGCTACATATCTTTAAAATTTCATATACGTAATAAAATGTATTAATATAAAAGATCCGTTCAGGATCCGCCAAAAAGTAACGGATACAGATCTTTTTTCTCCCTCGGATATCCGCGGATACGGATACGGATAATCGGCACATCACTAATATTTACACACGATTGTGTGTTTTTAGCTCTTACACTGAAATAATAAACGTTACTTGTTTCAGATCCTGGTGTGGGTGCTTCAGAAAAGCCCGGTACCTATCCACCATATGACCGCGGGCTAGAAATGGACATATTCGTCAAAAACTCAACCAATCAAATACTTATTGGACAGGTAAGATACCGTTGTTGAAGATAGATTACTAGACTTTTCCTAGAAAAATTATATCTCTATACATACATACATACATAAACTCACGCCTTCTTCCCATGGGGGTAGGCAGAAACTACAGAACGCCACCTGCTACGGCCTGGCCGGCCGGCCTGGCCGGCCTGTTATATCTCTATAATTTTTAAAAATATACTAATATACTAAATTGTATAAAAACCGTATTTTATAATACGGTTTTACGACCCACGTCGACCGACTGACCTTGTTTGCTAGTAAAGTACGACACAACTTAGATGTAGAATGAATTTGAAAATTTACGTTCATTCACTTAAATTTTACGAATGTATTTGGTTATATGACTTTACAAGTTAGTGCGTTTGCGTAAAGATCATTTTCACCTAAAGTAGTAACAAAGATCGTATATTTTGAAGGCGCGTTCAGTTCGGATGGTGATCGGTTTTACGAATTTTGCCGATGAACGAAAAAAAAGAAAACTTGTTTATTCTGCACAAACAAAACGCACATTTAAAAAAACTTAATATAAAATACACACAATACAAAAGTAGCCAAAACCCTCGTATTCAATCCAAAAAATAAAAATAAAATAAAAGTTTGACAATGTTGTTCCTAGCTTAAAAATAACACTGGTTCATTGGTTGATGTCAAGGCCATAGACCAAAGACAATATTGCATAACTACAGTTGCAACCTTGGCAAATGACAACATAACAAAAACAAGATGCCGATTGCAGAGTTAACTACTTTTGTATCAAACAATCAAAAAAATTAAGCTGTGCGTCGCATCTGTGCAAGAACAGGTCCTACATCTAAGTTGTGTCGTACTACTGCCCTGCTTCGCTCGGGTGCAATCGCGACATGTCAAAACATCGAGATTTTTGTGCTATATCACAGATTAAAACAGATGGTTCACTCCGGAAAGTCATTTAAATAAAAAGCGACTCTTGCTACGACACAATAAAATGCAATTCAGGTCGCACAGCGCTATTACCTACAGTTATATACACCTAGAAGTTGCCTCTATCTATCGCGTAACTCTAGATCATCTGACTACGTTACGCTCACTGAATTGGCCCGACAAGACGATCCCTCCACGTACTTGTAGCTACATAACTAAAATGCGGAGTACGCCCTCTGTAATATTCTGTGGCTATATCGTAAAGATAGTTAATTGATTCAGGCGTGACCTTGTGGAAATCCATAATAAAATACAATAAACGTGGATATATTTAGTAATCTGTTCCGCTTAGCTATTTCTAAAGAGCCATAAAAAACTCCTGAAAGAAATCGACACGTATTTCAGCTAAACGCAGAGAGTTCAGCGCTCGGTGTGGCAACACGCTGTATTCGGGTTCGCGACAAGTCAATCGTCATCCTGAGGATGTCTCGTTGAGAGGTGAAACACGTGTCGATTTCTTTCAGGAGTTTTTTTTTATGGCTCTTTAGAAATAGCTAAGCGGAACAGGTCACTACAGTCAAACCTGAACTGGGAAAGCGAGAAAAATCTATAAATGATAATAATTGCCAGGACCCGTCATTTTAATCCTCTTAAACCTCTATAAGTGAGAAACAGAAACCTCTATAAGAGAAAGTCGTTCCTCACTTATGGACCTCTATTACTGAGACTGCTACTTGCCTGTACCTCTATAAGCGACAGTCGAGCGTATTTTATCATCTGCTATTTATGATTCATTGTTAAATTTCGTGGAACTAACATTGTTTTTATTCCTGTCAACATTTCCCAACCAGCCTCAACCTCCATAAGCTAGAAACTCGACTTAGTGAGAAACTTTTATAAGCGAAAAAGAGAACGCGGTCCCTTGGACTCTCGCTTATCCAGGTTCGACTGTAAATATATCCACGTCTATTGTATTTTTTTTTGCTATATCGAAGTTAAAAAATAATGTATTACACACATGGGTAGTAAGGTGGTGACTACGGAGCTGGCGACTGATAGAGAAGTAGTAAGAAAAAGTAATGTTGCGCCGAACTCAATTAAATTGGGATATGTGCAGGAGAGTGGTGGTGATGTCACATAAACCTTCCGAAATAAATGCTCTAGTCTAAATGATAGTGGAAACCGCATCAAAATCAATTGTGGATGAAGATCTAAGCGGTCGCACGGATAGACACGGAAAGCGACTTTTTAACCGACTTCCAAAATAAGAAGAGGTTCCATGTTCGTAGCGTATGTTTTTTTTTTTAATGTATGTTCACCGATTTCTCCGTCAATTATGGGCCGATTTTGAAAATTCGATTTTTTTAAAGGGCATGCTCTCGAGGTGGTCCCATATTTTTTTTTTGTTAATTTTGCTTGGATAGTTTTTGAGTTAACTTTAATAATACGTATTTTTTCCCACTTAGTATGTGGATGATATGATAAGTTTCTGTCACTGTTATTTACAGAATAGAATAGAATTTGTTTGGGGTAGGTACCACAACCAAAAAGTGAAAAAAAAAACTTACAAAAAAAACAACCGACTTAAAAAAAAACACTACAAAGTGAATAATAACTTTAATTTCGGAAGTCGGTGGCAAAAAACGAAAATTCAAAACCAAAGACAGTGATTTCCGAAATTAAAGTTATTTTTCACTTTGTAGTGTTTTTTTTTTGAAGTCGGTTGTGTTTTTTTTTTATACTATGTGTACAAAATTCAAATAATCTGCCGTCTCATACATTTGAGTCAAGTAGGTATTGAAGTTTTGTATGGGACAGTTGATAATTTTTTCTCGATTACGATGTTGGTCCCATCGAGAAAGTTGTTCAGTTTTAAATTTGACCACACCGTTCTGGTACACGATGTAGAAGATGCACATAAAATTCTCATCGCTGAACAACTTAAAACATTTTTGGTCATTCATGCTACGAAATACTAGAACGTAAATGAGGTTTTATCAAACCTCTGCGTGTTTCAGGTATGGAATACCGGATACACCGTATTCCCAGACTTTACTCATCCGAATTCTAGCAGCTACTGGCTGGAAATGATGAGCAACTTCCACAAAGCTGTTCCTTACGATGGAGCTTGGATTGTAAGTATTGAAATTTGAAAAACTATGTTTCGTCATGTGTAGACACGGTCGTCAGTGTATGATAACTATGGAAGCTTGTTGACATCGAGCTTGGAACATCGCAGCGCAGTTTTGCGTCGATCACGCATAGAAATATATATGTCGCATGAAATACAGTGTTGCCGACTGAAGTACTGCGCGCTATGACGGAGTCTAAGGACCGGAGCCGGAGGGCGCGAGAAACAACAGGAGCGCCAGTCACCCTTCAGCCCTAGGAACTGTCACACGTTCATGAGACGCGTTCGCACATTTATTCATCCAAAGTTTTTATTATTTTATCTCGGTTAATGAACAAGACTAATTAGGACAATAGTTGTTAATTGTGATTTGTGTAACTCTATAAACTAAGTGTATATAAACTAAGTGTAAGAAGCTGTTATCATCTTAAATTGCCCGAGATCCACAAACAGCCCACAACAATGTCAGAGGATGAAAGCACGACCCCTCCCCTATGTCCTGTGCCGACATATACCTAATTTCTATTGGATAAATATTAAATCCAATTGATAAATTTAAGATCCTCTGCCGTCCAGTCCCGTCTGCGCTGGCCATTAATATTGCTTATTACCAAGGTGAGATGTCTGATGTTACACATTATGCGACTACTGTAAGGGTCGCACCATTTACTTATTTTTTTGTCATTTTGTTCCCAACTATGAATTAGCAGCATGCAGTGAAAAAGTGCAGTTATTACTGCTCAAGGGTTCTCTGCATGAAAGAGACCTTTACACAGCTGTGGGACAGCTATTGGCTGGTATTATAATTAAGCCTCTACCCATCAGTGTGTATCTAAATGTGAACTACGCATCAAAGACCTGGCGTGACACAACTCCTGCATCGCGCAAGCAGAGTTGACCGGCGACGAGTATATGTACAACGTCCTGACATCAGTCGTCGGGCAGTTGCCCACCAGGCACGACACCCGTCTGGTCGGAGGATCCTTCCTTTTCTATAGAGGATGAGTGTACTTTACACCCTATTCCTCATATCTCTTGTCTAATTCTTTCGGTTTAAATCATGATAATGACGATTTTAATTTATTTACAGGACATGAACGAGCCCTCAAACTTCAAAGACGGTACAGCAGTAGGTACCTGCGGGCCTGAGGAGCTGCCATACATGCCGCACACGTCCGACCCACAGCTGCGCGCACACACGCTGTGTATGGACGCCAGGCACTACGCGGGCGCGCACTTCGACGTGCACAACTTGTACTCGCTCACTGAGGCCATCGCTACTTACTTGTGAGTACATTATATAGAATACTAGCTTCTGCCCGCGAGTTCATCCGCGAGCCTATAACCTTACTCAAGAATTGGGCTATCCAATGCAAAAAGAATTTTTCAAATCAGACTGGTAGTTCGAGAGATTACCCCCTACAGACAAACTTACAAACAAACATACTAACAAACAAATTTTACCTCTTTATAATATTAGTTGCTTATAAAAGGCACTTTTGAACGTCAAAATTTACAAAAAGTAGAATTGATTCTAATCGCCCCTTCCAAAAGGTAGTTTTCGTATGGAGAAGAAGAGTATAAATCAGTTACCCATTTAGGTACTTTCATACTTAGTAGTTTTCATTTCTGAATGATTTACGGTGGTTATTTTTCAAGCTATAAAGCCCAAACATATAATGTAAGTATTACATGTACGAATTAAATTCCGTGTGTTTTAACAATTTTTAATACCATTTTTATTTTTTCTATGGGATATTTATTTTTTCTATACCAACTATACGTACGTTAATATCGCAAGTGCGGCCCGCCTTTAGTTTATTTTGCCACCTTGTGGCCCTTGCGTGCCAAAAGGTTGCCGACCGCTGTACTAGTGTATTATTATGGTATTTTTCCCAAACGGCATTTCAAGTAGTTTCGGCATTCAGAGTTCTAGAAATTGTCTGCAAATGTTTCTTACAACTGGGAATCGAAATCACTACTATCACACAGCTAGTACTATAAGTGTGAGTCTTAATAATGTGCATATATCGAAATGAGGGAATCTAAACGGAAAAAATATTTAAAAAAAACCTTTTTTTTCTATTTGTCGTCTTATTGAGAAATTTTACGATTATTATAAAAATAGATGAAAAAAATTACAGATTAAAAAAAACATGTTTATTTTCAATTGAGGGTAGTTTTTTTTTTTCATAAATTCATTTTATGAGAATGTTTAATTACTTCCAATCATTATGGAGTTTGTTTCATCGCGATAGATCATTTATTTTAAAAAGTTACACCGTTGTGTTACAAAAAATCCAAAAAAATCCATAAATTTAAAAAAAAATTAGATTTATTCAAATATTTTTCCGTCGATAAAATTAAGCATATATTCCTTTATTTTGATATTTGCACATTATAAAGACTTAAACTGTATAATATTTTTAACACATTCCTGAGTGTCAGAAACGGCTATCCGTTTCTGACACTCGGGAATCTCTATAGATTAAGAAAAATTCTGCTGTGTGCGTTTAAATGTGATTTCACCCTTATTTACATAATTACTTTTGTCCTACAGTTCGTTGGCAGAAATTCGGGGAAAACGTCCGTTTATAATAACACGGTCTACGTTCGTGGGTATGGGCAAGTACTCGGGACACTGGAGCGGAGATATCTATAGTAACTGGCATGACATGAAGATGACGGTGCCTGGTATGTTTATCCTTCTTTTTAGGGTTCCGTACCTCAAAAGGAAAAACGGAACCCTTATAGGATCACTCGTGTGTGTGTCTGTGTGTCTGTCACAGTCAATTTGCTCCGAATCGAATGGACCAATTAATCTTATCAATTAAGTTGAAATTTGGTACACATATTATGTATTTCTGTGACCCAAACACGGACGTGTAACGGAAATAAATGAATTTTGAAAATGGGGGTGGGTCACTTTTGGGGGCAAATAAGAAAATTGAAAAAAAAGTTTTTCAAACTGTATATTCAACATATCAAATAAAACAAGGAGAACGAGCGAAAATTTCGAAAAAAATACAGAGATTGGTTCTTCACTCATAGATTACAGGAAAACCTATAAGAAGTCTATGGTCTTAAAATAACATGGTAAGTCTATTAATATTGTGCGTACAAACTTATATTTGCAGTTGTAATGTATGGGAGAACATGTATTTCAACTACAGTGTTAAGTTTGTATTTGAGGTAAATTCGTCCCAAATACGGAACCCCTCATTGTGCGTGGTCCGACACGCACTTAGCCGGTTTTTTTATTTATTAGTCCTTAGTGCAGAGCAAACGCTTGCCATTCAAAGGAGAAAAAATATGTAGGATAGTAATAAAAGAAAAACGAGAAATAGAACGAACCCATTTTATGTTGCAAAACAACTGTTTAACGCGACATTTTTATGTGGAGTTTGACGTAAGATTGACATTGGTGCCGATTCCCTTGTTAACAAACTAAACTAAATTTAAGTTCAGTGCATCTTTTTCTTTCTATTTCATTAAGAAAAGGACAGAAGAT
This sequence comes from Agrochola lychnidis, assembly GCA_963680765.1. Classification (NCBI taxonomy): domain Eukaryota; kingdom Metazoa; phylum Arthropoda; class Insecta; order Lepidoptera; family Noctuidae; genus Agrochola; species Agrochola lychnidis. The sequence goes on from OY796866.1 coordinate 21,601,660, forward strand.
AAATTTTAGTTTAGTCTTGTCAAATTAATCAGCGCCTGTCAAGTGCTGATTAATTTGACAGGACTAAACTAAAATGTATCTTCTGTCCTTTTCTTAATGAAATAGAAAGAAAAAGATGCACTGGACTTAAATTTAGTTTAGTTTGTGAACAAGGGAATCGGCACCATTGTCACGCGTTCATAGTGTTTAAGTTTTTGTGATAAATCCCGATTTTTATAACTGTGCGCCTGTCGACGTCAACATATTACAGTGTATGTGGTTTCAATAATAACAACTTAACGAATAATAAGACAGAGCTGTGGAGACGACACGAGTTGTATAGACCGTATTAAGAGGCGTCGGGGCACTGAGGAGGTAGCCGGCAGGTGAATTCAATACTAACAACTTACGACTTTGACAGCTCCAAGCGCACTGTAATAAAAATCGAGTTATAAGGCCCAAAAATTCTGCAAATAGAAGCACATTTTGTTCCCCAAAAGGCATGGTATAATATTTATTCGTTTTTTTTGCAGAACTGCTAAGCTTCAGTCTATTTGGTATCCCTATGATGGGCGCGGACATCTGCGGCTTCCAAGGCGACACGACAGTGGAACTGTGCAAGCGATGGATGCAGTTGGGAGCCTTCTATCCTTTCTCTAGGAACCATAACTCCGATAGTTCAAAGGTAAAGAGACTTTTAATTGACTTTGCTACTTTCATTGTTTCATTAGCTGCGCACCGCGGTTTCATCTGTACGGAGTTGGAGGTATAAAGTACTATTTATATCATTCGTGAAAAGTTTTTATTACGTATACATAATAAAAATGTATGCAATTGTATGTAATTACGCCAATTACACTGATGAGATAATTTAACTTTCTACTTGTCAAATAATCTTTGTAAGCCATCAATCGATTGCGTACCCAAGTAGGCCGCTGCAGACACAATTTGTCGAAGTGGGGGATCACTAAACTATCCAACACCCAGTGCGAGTGCGGTGCTGCTGATCAGACCGTGCCCCACTTGCTGGAGTGCCCTGTGTGCCCGTTCACCTGCACCTCGGACGACCTAAAGAATGCCACTGATGCCGCAGTCAACGTGGCCACCTACTGGGCTCATATAAAATAATATCATTATAAAGAAGAGTACCATCGACACGAAAAGAAGAAGAAGAATCCGATCAGTATTTTCTGTGTTTTCATTTTATAAACATACAAATTCGCAAACAAGGCTCCATGCACGAAATCGACTGATTTTGATCAATTTTGTTCATTAGTTGTAAGAAAGATAAACAGAATTTAAACAAAATTATTTGTGATTTGAAAGGTCGAATTCTTTGTATTGTATATAGTGGAAAGGGATTTTTCAAATAAATTAAGGATTCGTGGAAAATCACTAAAATTCGCAAAAAGTTTTTCAAAAATGGACGCGAGACTGCCGTTTGATCGTTTCGTTAGAACAGTGTTTTTCAACGTGTGAGTCGCGACCCCCTAGGGGGTCGCCAAGCCTCTTTGAGGTGGTCGCCATTACTTTAAAATTTAAAGCTCATAAATACAACACTATATACTAAATCTAACCATGTACTACTAACACAATGTACATGTACTTAGATATACTTTTCTGTATTTTCCAAACAAATATAAAATACGAGTATACCTACCGACATCAATTCTAAGGTAAGCCAACCCTAGTGGGGCAGAATCCATCAAGATAATATCTTGATGGACTAGTGGAATCTGCCCCACCAAATCGAACTAGTGTGGCAGATTCCACTGAAAATTTTTAGGCCTTCCACTTTGCCCAAAGAATAATTCTTTCTGTTTTGCAACGTTAGTTGGTAGAAATTCGGTCTCTTTCTAACACCTTCGTAATTTTTGGAGATATTTAATCAATGTTTCTTACTGTGGCTTGTCGTTTTTCTAGGTGGTCGTTTTTTTATGAGAAAACAAAAAAAAAGTGTGTTAAATTACCCTATTCTGTTCCAGCCTCAAGACCCGGTATCTTTAGGCCCGGAGGTGGTAGAAGCCAGTCGGTCAGCGTTACGTCTGCGGTACACGCTACTGCCGTACTACTACACTCTGTTCTGGAACGCGCACGTGTACGGAGAGACGGTCGTCAGACCTCTGTTCTTTGAGTAAGTAACATTAATAATATATCATCATCATCAGTATATAGCAATTTACAGCTGCACGCGTAGCGTAGCATGACCACCATAGAAACGGGTTTTGTTGACGGAAGAATAGAAAAAATAACAAACAGATTCACAATCTGTCATTCTGTCTATTCTTCCGTCGACAAAACCCGTTTCTATATCAATCAATCAGTTTATTTGTGAAACATAGGTGTTTACATAACCCCTATTTATGTAAACACCTATGTTTCACAAATGCGCGCAAAGGGGGTGCGCTATGTTTTGTCATAATTAAGACATAAAAATTTATAAGTGACCCATTTGATTATGTCATTAGAAAAAATAATATTTTAAATTAATTAAATACATGAAAGAAAAGGATAAAAAAAGAAACATCAAATACAATAAAATCAATAAATAGTCACAGTACTTATTATAAAAAGGTAAAAAAATAAAAAAATGCATCATTATAATAATTGGTTGTTCAAAAATTCGTCTACAGTATAATAAAATTTGTCAATTAATAATTTAATAAGAGCTCATACACAGACCTATCCAACTAAATCGCATAATTTTAATCGATTTGCGGTCATTCTTATTCAGCTGAGAGTAGTGGTTCCACTAAACATCTTAATAATAACTTATGAATCAGTTCTGTTTAACAGAATAACCTCATTGGTAGTCAATTTTGCCCCATTTCATAAATGTAGTGGTCATATCTTTATTGTAACAACAAAATACTTTTGAACGATTTTTTGACAAGCATATCCATGGAGTCTTTAGCACTTCTCCATAAGACTAAGTTTGAAATAATCTGTGTATTTTGTCGCTGATTGTACTATAGGCTTGTTCTAATTTATTTAATTTTGAAATTACAATAAGCTGTTTCCTTTCCAGAGCCCCAGAACAGAACAACCTCCACGACATAGACACTCAATTCATGATCGGTCCCTATGTAATGGTGTCTCCCATACTAGAACAAGGAGCCGTAGTCACTAGGGCAGAGTTCCCTGGACCACAGAGCTGGTACAACATACTGGATGGACAATTCATAGCCAGCGACAAATCCTACGAGCTTACTGACAACGAGACCGTGTCGGTTAAGGTGAGGTTATGTGTTTAGTATATTTTATCACATTTTAACTATAATAAATTGTTTTTCTTTAAGTACGCTGTACTGGTACAGCGTCTTAATATTTGTTTGCTGCACCGGTCGACGTCATTACGTCGGCGCCGGCTGTCGCTGAAAACCAGCGCTGGGGCTCAGTCTTGCATAGGGTCGCAGCATAATGCTGAGCGATAGCCGATTTGCGTGGATGTGACGCCCCAAACTTTTCTCATTTTTGTGTTTTAAGCCCTTTTTTTTGCGTCATGTTTACCGCAAACAAACGTTTTTTCTTTCTTTCTTTTATTATGGTCTATCTCACAGGATTCGTGTATTTTTGAGGATAAAAAGTGTCTATGCAAAATATCACGTCGATCTGTTGCTCCGTTATAATTAAACTTCCATGATAGTCTCCAACACAATCAGTTAAATGTTCAATAAAAAAAAAAATGTTAAGTAACTTTTTCTTTGAAGAGTATTAGATTCATTAATGTATATTTTTATCTTTGTTTATTCTCTTCAGTTGTTTTTATGTTTTACTCTCACGCTGTTTGTACCGTTTTGTCAATTTTATACTAAGTTTATATGAGTGGAAACTTGTAATTGGCCCTCTTCTACATACAGTGTGATTCTTCATAATGTGCACATATCGAAATTAGGGAATCTATGCTTAATTTTATCGATGGAAAAAATATTAAAACAGTTTTTTTTGTTTTTCTCTTTGGCAATCTTCTCTTTGGCATCTTATTTATAATTATACAATTTTTGTAAAAATTTATGAAAAAAATACAGATTTTTGCTACAAAAACATGTTTATTTTCAATTGAGGGTAGTTTTTTTTTCTCAATTTTCATTTTATGTGGACGCCTAATTACTTCCAATCATTATGGAGTATGTTTCATCGCGATAGATGATTTAGTTTAAAAGTTACACAGTATTGTTAAAAAAAAAAAAATTCCATAAAAAGTATTAAATTTCTTTTTTTTTTTGTTTTTTAAAATATTTTTACGTCGTTAAAATTAAGCATAGATGTCTCGTCTCATTTCGATATGTGCACATTATGAAGAATCACACTGTATTACTTCTGACTCAGATTTTAAGAAAACTTACAGCTAATACATTCCAGTGAATGTATTAGCTGTAAGTTTTCTTAAAATTAATAAATATCAATAAACACATACTTGGAGCTCTGGGGTGACACAGAATAGTACGGAAGGCGCACTCCGCATTTTAGGTATGAAGCTACAAGTACGCGGCGGGCTCGACTTGTCGGGCCAATTCAGTGCGCGTAACGTAGTCAGAAGATATAAGAGTTACGCTATAAAAAGAGGCAACTTCTACGTGAATATAACTGTAGGTAGGCTAGCGCTGTGACCTGAATTGCACTTCATTGTGTAGTAGCAAAAGTCGCTTTTATTTTAATGATTTTGCGGAGTGAACCATCTGTATATCGGTGCCGGTGATATTCATCGGCATTCATTCATTTTTTGCGCAAAAAAAAACTCTGTTGAATAATACCGTTAATTCATATAAAAACTGAACGAATACGATGTTTAGGGCTTTAAATAACTCCTATTAAGACCAGGCAATCCAAAGACAATTTCTATGCAAACTCCATCCTCATGCATCCCATCACTCCACCATGTGCTAAACGCCAACACATCAAAGAAAGAAAGAAAAATCGTTTATTTGCGGTAAACATGACGCAAAAATAAAACAAAATTGAGAAAAAGTTGGGGGAAGCATGCGTCACATCCACGCAAATCGGCTATCGCTCAGCATTATGCTGCGATCCTATGCAAAACAGAGTCCCAGCGCTGGTTTTCAGCCACAGCCGGCGCCGAAGTAATGACGTCGACCGGTCATCAGTAATAAAGTTGAATGTCGCGTGCGCTTTTTGGTCGTGTTCGAGCACGGAACTAAATGTCTCAATTCTTATTTCGTTCGTAACTAAAGTAATAATTGATCTAAAGAAAAAATATCTAATATCTGGATAATAGAACAATTTTACCTAAAAATAAAATTGATATTAAGCATACTTACCTTTCTCTAAGCCACAAATTGAGATAGCGTATCCGGTTCCGGTACGGTGAAGCGCTATAAGCCCCGCAGCGTCATATCCGCCCCAATCCGGCAGGTAGTGGGGATACGTTTGCGCAGCGCGCGACGATATCCATGAACCTCATTGCGGCTCAATTTACCGTGATTGATAAGGATGTCAATCACATACATTTATAATTAAGAATCAGCAGACAGAAATATAAATTGGCTTAGAGAAAGGTAAGTATGCTTAATATCAATTTTATTTTTAGGTAAAATTGTTCTATTAAGCTTGACTGTACCTTTCTCTAAGCCACAAATTGAGAAGTGTTTGTTATCGACTGCTGGATTGGGACTAAATTAGAACGCCAATGTGATCAACAAAGTTGACATTTTAAATCAACAGAATTCGTTCCTGTAACACTACATCGATATTACGATTAGGTAAATCATCTTCTCGTTTGAAACAGATTACTGATCTGATTTGAAGGACTTGATTTATTTTTAGACCTGTCCTTGATTTCTTTTCAAAAAATTTGTGAAATGTCAAAGTAGAGCGCAAATATTTTTCTCCAAAATATGATCAATGGGAATATTATCTGACCAACTAGCCGAGGTTACTGCCGATCGCACACTACCTGGACTAATGTTTATTCCAGCTTGTTTTAACAATGACTTAATCCAGCCCCCTATGATGGTGCAGGTAGCTGGTTTGGGTTCACCACGTGTGCCAATAAATAAGCTCTCAATATTACCCTTCGATCATTAGAGTACTCTAGCAATTTGTCGATACAATAAATTGAGTCAATGTTAGAGTTCGACTCGCTTTTAAGTATACAGCAACCGGATTGCTTATATATAAGTTATATTATCTTTATCAGTTTTGGGCCCAAAAATCGGCCAAAATACTATACATAGAATTATCACTCCTTACAAAGTTTTCTTTATTTATACTCAATAATGTAAGGTCATGGACTCTGCGCCCGGAACACAATAAAAGAAGAATTGCAGTTCTTTTGGAAATTTTGAACAATTACATTTTGGAGAGAATTTTGTCAACTTAAAATCGAATTAAAACATTAATGTCCCAAAAAGGAGAGTCTGGCCGAGTTTTAGCTTTGGGTGGCTGTTTTAATGCTATACCCTTTAATACTTGCTTTATAATGATGTGAGAACTTAGTGAGAAGCCACTAGGTGGACGACAAAAGGTACATACCACAGAGTTATGGACTGCAATTGTATTATAGGCAAATTAAAGTTAAAGATGCAAATCAGTTAAAAATCGAGACACATCTTCAGGAGATGGATTACACATTATTGCCACGTGACCATTTACACCATCGTGACCATGCCGCCTTATAAGTATTTAAGGTCGATTTCCTCCAGCTACCTTCTAAAATTTCTATCTGATTTTTCTGCCAAGAATCTAATAGCGATGACCACCCTGTATTAATCACACCTTTAAATTCAATTGACGAACTTGTGGAGGCGGTCGATTGGTTGTTGTGTATCAAGACTTGGTCCAAATTCCTCACCTGATAGGGAAGGCGCATGGAGCGAACCACCAGATCTGCTCTGCAAAAGACCTCCCAATCGGGTGCCTGGTTCAGGTGCGATAATACTCTGGGTATTAGACACGGTGGTGGGAATACCCATGCTAACCTGTAGTGCCAAGGGCGACCGCAGGCATTGTGAAAAACAGCCGCCTGATCTAAATCCAGACTCACATACCTGGGTACTACATGAGCAGTTCGTGATGTAAAAAGATCTATTTCGGGAACTCCGATATGCTGAAAAAATTAAATTCCGGTAGGACAGGGAAGTAAATGCCGTTCTGTCGGGGCAGATTTCCTTGAAAGCCTCTGCTACGTAGTTGTCCAGTCACGAGCAAAAACATGCATACACTCATCAAAATTCAAAATGATTCTCTCGTGAGAATAACGATTGCAATTTGACATAAGTCCTATGTAGTGTGGAACTGTGGGTTCCAAAATACTATATTCCTAGAACATACAATAACCCATCATCTGTTACGACGCCTCATTAAGGTGGATAACAATTAAAATTCTATTGTGTCTCGTTAATGACAGTTGAAAGGATAACAATCAATACAGTAAGAGAAAATAACTCAAAAAAGTTGATAACCGCATACCTATTAGTGCTCGTGACTGTATCGACCGGGAAGGAGATATACTGACACATGTGTGATTCTGTATCCACCACTGCAGTTTCAGAATAACCTTTACGAACAGCTGTGTTCGACCTTTTCGCAATAGGAAATTGCTGAAGGTCAGCATTGCATGAGAATTAAGCGCCCTCGCAAGACTACGAAGCTGGCAAAATTACAAAGTCCTAATATACTCTTACTTACCTTGGTGGCTTTTGCCATTTTCGATGTTCTCGATTGCAATAAGCGAACCTTAACTGGTGGTAGTATTTTGACATTTTGCCAAGGATCCCACAATATCCCCAGATACTTGATTGACTGTTGAGCAGTCAATACAGATTTCTAAAATTTTATTACAAAGCCAAGGGACTGCAATAGTCTTACCGTTAAGTTCGCGTTACTTAGCAGTTTCTCGATTCTGATTCGCCAGGAGAAAATCGAGATATACCAGCAATCGAACTCCTTGGTCTCTTAGGATCTGCGCGATCCAATTCGTGAGGCTGGCAAAAACCTTCGTAGCTGTTCTCCTTGGTCTCTTAGGATCTGCGCGATCCAATTCGTCAGGCTGGCAAAAACCTTCGGAGCTGTTCTCCTTGGTCTCTTAGGATCTGCGCGATCCAATTCGTCAGGCTGGCAAAAACCTTCGGAGCTGTTGCCAAACCGAAGGGGCGGCAGGTAATTTGCCAAAGTTGGTCCGATACTATAAATCTGAGGAAACGTCTGTGTCCTGGCGCGATTGGCAGGTGAAAATATGCATTTTTCAGGCATACTTTCACTAACCAATCCTGTGGTTGGAGGAAGTCGGGGACTTTGTACATGTTCACCAATCGAAATTTGTCTATTTTGACATAGTTGTTTAGCCATTTTAAATTGAAGACCGGGCGAAACGAAGACGTCGCTTCTTTTTGTACAAGAAAAATTATTGAGACAAAGCTCGGAGTTAATGAAGCTTTTTCTAACACCTCTTGATCACTTCTTTAATTGCATTAAGATTTCTTTTGAATTTATTGTATGAAATCTTTTGGAAATCCTCAAGGGATGAACAAGCGGTGGTTTGCATAAAAGGGGATCCGATAACCTAATATTATCCTTAGTATATATAAAGGTGCCCCCCCAACTTCCTCCAGACACTTACCCGATGTTTGATTCCCTCGGCTTGAAAACGTTGATGATAGTCAATCGATTCGTTTATCACGCCATCCCAGGGTACTACGTTTCTTACTGTATCGTGTATCTTCGGTGTGACGAAAAAACTCTTCTGCCCTTCTCTTTCGTCCTTGCGCAGGATTAAAGCCACTATTAGTGGAAGGGCGATAATTTGCACTGTTGCGCACAGGCAATATATATTTGCTACCTCGTTGTGTGTCCCTTCTTTGGACAGAAGGTTTATACGAATTACCCTGCGAGGATAATGTAAAGGGCGCGGCTTGAAAAAATTTTTAAGACGCCCCCTTGTTTTCCTACAAAACTGTAAACTGTAAACTTTGAATCGTCAAATAAATGATGCGCGGACGGGGGTATTTTCCTTAACGATTCCTTAAAACAACTTTCCTTTACTGAAATTAAAATACTGTCACGACGTTGTTGTATGATATCAGCCCGTTTGCCACATATCATTTGTAATAAATACGATTGTATTTTTTGGTATTCCCCGGCGGCAAAAATTTCATTGATTTTCGAAGTAATCTCTTCAGTGGTCGTTGGGTTTTTTAATTCGGATACCCATGAAATGAATTGGCTTAAACCTTTTAAAAATGCTTCGTTTTGTAAAATAACAGCATGTGACATAGCAGCTAAAGAATTTTCAACGACCGCTAATGAACGATTACATTCAAAAATTTTCAAAACATCATTACATTCGAGTTCTACAAAACCTGGGGTAGAATTATAAAGTTTTTGTACTTCAGAATAAGCCCAGTCGGGCGATTAAAATGTTGCAATTTGTAAAGCAATTCGATCTGTAATGTCTGCGACTTGAGGGTAGTTTGTATTTTAAAATCAATCTCTTTTTCTTTATTTAATTCATTATCCAATTCAGTAGAGCTCGGAATATACAGAATAAACTCACTGTCAGACATGCACGACTGAGTACTATTATTAATAATAAGATCTTGCAAAGAGGATACTTTTTCGGTAAGTTTTTCAAAAGCATCCTCTAATGTACTTAGCTTTGTACGGCGGCGTCGCTCCTTTCGCCTATGATGTCTCCTTTTCCGCGTCGTGGAAGAAGAATTGCTGCTACTGCTCGAACCACTAGATTGCGACCGAGCACGTGGGGCATTGTCCATACTAACATTATTAATATTTTCGAACAAAGAGTTCATTTTTAACACAAATTAATTTTATTTAACACTAAAAAGTAGGACACCCTTTTTAAAAGTAACGAGTTACTTTTAAACGCGACTACACCGTTCGGATTCCGAACGCCAATGAGGTTCATGGATATCGTCGCGCGCTGCGCAAACGTATCCCCACTACCTGCCGGATTGGGGCGGATATGACGCTGCGGGGCTTATAGCGCTTCACCGTACCGGAACCGGATACGCTATCTCAATTTGTGGCTTAGAGAAAGGTACAGTCAAGCTTAATAGAACAATTTTACCTAAAAATAAAATTGATATTAAGCATACTTACCTTTCTCTAAGCCAATTTATATTTCTGTCTGCTGATTCTTAATTATAAATGTATGTGATTGACATCCTTATCAATCACGGTAAATTGAGCCGCAATGAGGTTCATGGATATCGTCGCGCGCTGCGCAAACGTATCCCCACTACCTGCCGGATTGGGGCGGATATGACGCTGCGGGGCTTATAGCGCTTCACCGTACCGGAACCGGATACGCTATCTCAATTTGTGGCTTAGAGAAAGGTACAGTCAAGCTTAATAAACTATATTCATACTGTCAATAATTATTTTAGACATGAAAGCTGAGTAATCTTGTTTTTGTTTTAAATAATCTTTAAAAAGACATGATATTCAAATTAAAAAATCATCGAGTGAAAATGTTCCAATTACGTAACTGTCTTTATATATGGAAAGAAAAAGATCCAATACATCATATAATAAAGTTCCATTTTGATTGTATGCGTGAATTTTTCAGAATATTAATGCAAATTAACACACAATTTAGAGAGCCTCCTCTTAATAATACCGTTAATGTTTATAAAAACTGAACGAATACGATGTTTAGGGTTGTAAATTTAATAACCCCAATTTGTTTCCCCAGGGTGGCGGTATAATCCCCATGCAGGAGCCGCCGGCGCAGGGCCCCGTCAGCACCGCCAACTCGCGCGGCGCGCCGCTGCAGCTGCTCGTGGTGCCGGACAGGGACAACCTGGCCAAAGGAGAACTGTACTGGGATGATGGCGATAGCTTGAGTGAGTTGCTTTTGTGATTTATACTGGTAATATTATATTGTAAGGCTTACACTGTTTGTCAACCGCACCGTGAACAGGACGTCAACGAGAAACGAGATTGCGCAGCCTTAGTAAATGTACTGTCGCTACTTCGGCGTCGCCATCTCATTCTCGGCCTTAGAAATTCTATTTCAAATAACTTCGCGGTAGGCTTTTAAAGCCTACCGCGAAGTTATTGGCTTAAGCGTTTTGAGATTTGTTGCATAAACGGAAAAACTGAGAAATTGGCATTATTCAGTAAGCTAATAAATAATGATAATAAGTTTCCGAAGAAAAAACAAGATTTCCAATAATAAATTAGGAATACATACTAAACTATACATTTTGGAATCAAGGGGTCGATTGCATATGTGTACTTAAGTATTCTACTCTGATTTAGATGAGGGTGCATAGTATAAATACTAAAACGTCCATAACTTGCGAAACTAATCAACTAGAAGTTTCAATTTAAAAAAAAAAAACAATCTCCAGACGACACAGAAACTTTCTGCGTTAGCCGAATTGATATCCATTTTGGGTCTACTTTTCCTTACTTTAGGACAACCGTGAAAGGAGATTGGGGCATGAACTGGACACATCTAAAGTAGCCTAAGATGGCAAAGACAAGTAAAAAAAGAGAAGGGAGGCCTTTGCCCTACAGTGAAAATCATAGATATACTATAATAATAATAATGCAATAGCTTGTAACTGTTTTTCACGTTTTCCACGAACCAGTTTTTTTTTTTTGGCAATTTGAATATCTAATAGAAAAAACTAACTAACGAGATTACTTGTTTTAGATTTTTTTGCTGATTGATCTTTACAAAAATTCATAATTTTTTTCTCCATTACAGACACATACGAAGAACAAAAATACAGCCACATAGAATTCTCCCTTAACAACACAGAAGTACGCAGCAACGTACAATGGTGGGGATACGGCGTACCTTCCATAAATAAAATATCAGTACTGAACCAGCCGCCGATCAAGATGGTTGCTATCAACGACCAGCCTTGTGTGAAACCCTGCGAATTTACCTACAACACACAGTCCAAGGTACTGCAAATAATTGCCACTCTTTCCCTAGACAAACCTTTTAACGTTAAATGGTATCTAACTATGAAATCACCTAGCCCGAATTGGAGAAACTGGATGGGAAGCAAAAATAATCCCTGAAAATTGTGGGTAGTTTGAAGTTTATTGTAATTTATATGTGACGGTGGAGGTTTTAGTACTATGTGTACTCTGGTCCTGAAAAGTCCTGTTTGTCTATGGAAATGTGACCATTTTGTGTACCCTGAATATTGACCTAAAGAATGTATTGAAACATAAGCTGGGATATAAAATTAAAAGGTTTGTTTAAAACTTTGAAATAATACAAAGTAACGCTGGTTCCTATTAAGGAATTTAGTAGTTTTGTGAGTCGAGTGTCAGGAAGCTGGGTCATGATGATGGATAAGATTAGTAGTGCAAGTACATGAAGTTACTGTTAGTTTTGATCATAACTTTGAATTTAGCTGTGTTTAGTTATGGCTAATTCTCCTCTCATCACTAAAATGGCTTCACAAGTATGAAATAAGTCGCCATCACTTCACAGAACTAATACTCTTGTTATCCTTCTATACGATTGATGTAAGAATTTAGGAGAAAGCTGTACTAGAAGTCTCTAAATTCCTAATCTACAATAAATTCGGGCAACACTCAATTGTTATTAAAAATACTAAACGCCAAGGCTCGAGCAGTACCTAGTTTGGTACTTCACGGAAGAATAATCTAATTTTATTTGCACTATATTCTCAGGCTTTTAAACCAGACATATTCGTAGCTACTAAGATGTTACAATATAAGTATTACTAATTGACATTTATATTGACTACTGATATACTTTATTTCATCGGGGACACAGTCCATCTAACGTTATTATGATGTTAAAATATTGAAATCTATTCTAGATAACTCTATGGTAGTAGCTAAAGGTATTTATTATACAGAATGATTTTGAGATATGTTAGTAGGGAAACCAAGTTTAATTCGGTTTTTATTTGCCATAATTCCTTAGAACTATTTTCGCTATAGTTTCAAGACTTCGTTCCACAGACTAATCTCTCTGTATCACCCTGTATACATATGTATTTTTTATTCTCAGATTGTATCTGATTTCATGTGTACTTTGGTTTGTAAGATATTGGATTATAATGCTAATTTTGTTCTTGATAAATCAAAATACTAATATGTTGGTGTTTCTTACTTTTTGTAATATGAAGCTTTATAGAATTAATTATGCATTATTGTTTTTAACAAGGATTTTAAATGCTTTTCTGCCAATTATTACTATTGATATTATTGTATCTAAATCCAAGTTACTTGTGGTCACGTTCAAAATAAATAGGACTATTGAAAGGGTTTAAAACTTGCATTGTATTTACACGGACCATACATTAATTTGGGTTTTGAACTTGTCCACACTAATAAAATTAATATTGATAGATAAAATTTACGTGTACCTCTAGTCATAAGGTATATATTTAACACTAATAAAAGCTCAAATCGCATTGTATTTGGTGGTACCCAAAGTCCACAAGAATTACCTAAATGATGTTCATTATAAAATAAAAATGTTTTTCATAAATTATATAAATGTGTATGCATTATTAAACTTAAATATACATTCACATAAAATTAAATATATATTATTGGTCTTTCCAAGATAGTTATTTATTAACTTTATAAAATATAGCACCAGTTACGATTTTACGTATGACATTACAGCATTTATCAATAATATAGTGTTTAATCTGTACTTCTAAATGAATTCTCAGTGTAATTAAACTCTTACAAAATGGTACATTCATTTCATCATATCTCTTGTACAATAATTTATGTGATAATTTTGGAATATTTGTGATAATTATGTTACTTTGTTGGCGTTCAAAAGGTATATTGTGATATCATATAAATTGCACTAACTGTTGGTGTGATTGATGCCAAAGTAGTGACTTGTGTTTACCATTAATTTTATAGTTAAGAATGCACTAATAAAAATGATAACGCACAATACATACATTGTTTTTTTTCTTTGATATTTCTGTAAAATTATTTTTCGATCATCCTGGAATTCATCAATAAATCCAAGAACTACTGTAATTTGCCACGAAAATTAAAATAAAAACAAATTAACATAACATACTTTATTATTCTCTATAACATCTAATAAATAAAACAAATGTAACATTTAAAATAAGGAACTACTTTTCTAATTCTTTCTCCTGTTTTTCCACATCTGTTTTGAGGAACGTCTCGTACTGTTCTTCTGTCATCAAAGTTTTCAACTCATCAGGCTTCGTCAACTTCAACCGAAATAACCAGCCTTTATCATAAAAGTTTGTGTTTATGAGGGCTGGTTTGTTCTCTACTTCTACGTTTTTCTCTGTAACTACACCGGTTACGGGCGAATATATTTCACTTGCTGCTTTAACACTTTCTAGGGCTCCACATTCATCGCCTTCCTGGATCAATGTTTTCGGTTCAGGTAGTTGTGCGAAGACAACGTCCCCAAGAGATTCTTGTGCATATTTGCTGATACCGACTGTTCCTATTTCATTGTCTACAACAACCCATTCATGTCTGTCAGTGAATAACCTGGGTGACTCGCTACTGTACCGATGGTGTAGTTCACAGTATGTTTGCTTGATATTTGACTGGAGAAGACAACTCCTCGACACATACTGTTTTGAGAGTTGCAGGAAACATCTTTGGAATGCCATTGTGATCTGAAAGAAATAATATTGTTTGTTTACAATTATTTATAGTGAACAGTCAGTCTGATAATCTGAATTTGAACAGCCTTTTTCAAGTCAACAACACAAATCCTAACTGCAAAAGTGAGTTTGTTTGTTTGTTACTCTTACACGCTAAAATAGCTAAACGTATTTGGATGAAATTTGGTATATGGGTAGACCATGACCCGGAGAAGGACATAAGATACATTTTATACCGATATTCCCACAGGATCGAGACATATGCGGGTGAAACCGCGGGGCGCAGGTAGTCCTAACTGTAATATGATAAAATATGCGAAAGTTTGTTTATTTGTTTGTTACGCTTTTACGCTAAAACGGCTGAACGGATAAAGATGAAATTTGGCACATGGGTAGATCATGAACTGGACATAGGCTACTTTTTATACTGAATCGCAGACGAAGTCACGGGCAACAGCTGGTAATATTATGAATGTGAAAGTGTATTTGTTACGCTTTCATGCTAAAATGGCTGAATGGATTTGGAAGAAATTTGGCACATGTGTAGATCATGACTTGGGTTAGGATATAGGATACTTTGTTTCTCAGTAGTATATTTCTGTGGGATCCGACCTCCATGCAGGCAAACCCGCGGGCAAAAGCTAGTAGTCAATATTGCTCAAAGATACAAATTACCTGTATGGTAAATTGGAATAATTAAAATATTATTCTCTAAAAAAATGTGTAAACAAAACAATAACTGATTCTCTATATTACTTCATTTCAAAGTACCTCTGGAGGTGTATTACTTTGATAAATAAATGTAACCAATGATAACTGTGGTCATAATTTTATTGTTTACATTATATCTGGGGTCAAGACACAATATTTATCTGTGTTGGTATGGAAATAATATGAGACAAAATGAAACTGATGTCAATGTTTTTCTAGTGGAACTGTTCAATGATACAGAAAATTTTTAACTCAAAAGGCAATAGAACAAAGTATGAAGGTGGCAGGAGAGGACTACATGCGAAAAGTAAAACAAAGAGCCAGGAGCGCAACATAACTTTAAAAGTATGGCAGGAAGTAGACTTTACAGCCTGTTTCGAAAGATATTATAATGGGATATAGTATTGTCGAGCACTATATTATGTCTGTATCTCTAGTCTGTGCTAAGATTGTGTCAGTACTGTGCTGTTTATGAGAATTGAATTTCCGTACGCCGGCTTCGACCTAACTCGTAAGACAATGAAATGTTACATGTTAGAACACAATACTTACAAGTTATTTTTTTATGACGAGAGTCTGAAATCCGTCAGCAACCAATTGTTATGCTTTTTTAACAAATTCACTTCACAACAAGAAAAAAACTGAAATACGAGGTTTCAGGTTAGGTAAAACTGAAATTGTCAAATGTCAATCAGATCAATTGACATTGACATGTTGCAGTGTTGCTAACCCCTACCAAAATTTCCCCCAAGTTTTTTTTTAAAACCCCTAATGTAAATTAAAAAAAAAATTGTGCGCAACTGCCCAAATCGTTCGTAACTCACAAAATAAAACGCATACTTGTTTGTATATTTTTTTAATAGAAAGAGTAAGTACCTTGATACCAACGCGGCCACCAAATATCATCTCAATGTATGTTTATATTTATGGTAAACACTATAGTGACATTTGATTTCAACTAAACATTACATTCTTAGTAACAAGCAACAGTACTAGATGTCGCTAAGCCGCTATTTAAAAAATAAATATGATTCAAAAATAAATAAGATTGAGTAATACTAGAGCCCATATTTTCAATAAAATAAATAAATATAAGTAGTTAAAAAATCCCTAACAATAAGTCACCCCTAAAGAATCCCATGTTACTTTTTTATCCTCTAAATCTGGGGGAAAACCCCTAAGTTGGGAACCGTGACATGTTGCATCAGTTTGATATTTTTTTTTTTGTTTTATTAGATTCCGGAGTCCAAACAAAGTGATTCCAAGGTTCCTTGAAATAATTAATTTAAAAATAATATAGTTTTTTACTATAATTCTCAAATTCTGTGGTAATAACTGTGTACACAAGTATTACGTAAAAAAAAATTTTACAGAGGAAATTATTTGCGCATTCCGAAATGCGATAAAAGTGATAATATCGCGAATCCGACCAAATCGCAAAGTTAAAATTATTATTAAATGGCCCTTATATTTCGTGACTATTAAATTTGGTTGGATTCGCGATATTTTAACTTTTATCGTATTTCGGAATGCGGCCTGAAAATCATTGTTTCTGAACGAAAATTGTGCCGCCATTTTAAAAATAAACTACTGAAATAGTTATTAATCTGACTGACGTTAGCACAAAACTAAATATGAAGACTGCAAACGAAACTATAACAAATCATACTTTTAATATTCTTATTTGTACTGTATTCAGTGATAAGCTAGTTCACGTTTGACTACTTATTTGTTTGTTTTAAAATTCATACACATCAACTGATGGATTCCAAAAATTTGTCAAATCGGAAACCAATCAATGGAATCATCTTTTGGTAGTATCTTTCTGTCCATTACCGGTAACATTTAACCATCAAACTTGACAACATTATTTTAAAAACGTCACAACAAACGTCATTGTTCGCTTAGCCATGAGTGAAAGATGTCAAACGAAGCTTACAGAGAAATTTGATAATAAAAATTATATTATTTACTTCGGTATTCTATGCACGGTGATTGGAGTTTTATATTTTTACAGGTAGCATAATTAAATAACTACATATCTGTGTACTTTGTGAGTAGTATTTCCCTAAACGATTAGGTTTTTTTTTCAGATTTCACTTTGCCACTATAGCATTTAGCTATGTGCTGGGATGTCTGGCTTGTTATTACGGGCTCAACTCGAATATTTTACACGATTACATTGATAAATTAAAGTGCCATTTCGTCGGTGAGACGTACAAAGATGAAGGAGACGCGACAGTCAGAGTGAGTTGGCATACTTTCTTTGTTTACTGTTTACTTGCAATACAAAACTCGTTATTTCGCTATTGAGGTCATATACGCCTCCCTATTCATCATTTTTACCATTTGATAAGCAATTATTGTGAGGGTAATTATTCCAAGCAATCAAGAAAATACCTAAGCGATGTTTTTTTTTCATTTGCTGTGAGACTTCACTAATCATTTTTATTGTTTAATCAAACATCCGAGTTATCTTGCTAGTCCGTTTTCTAATGGATAGAGAAATGTATGTTGAGGTAGTACATAGAGCCAGTTAAATTGTAACTTTCTCAGATATAATCATACTCTTTGCTTATCATTTAACTAGATGGATCTTATCTGGAGCTCCAATTTTCTAACAGTCAGATTAGTAATAGCTAAGAAGGTACTTACTGGTTTCTGTGCTTAACTAATTACTTGAATCCTAATGACCAAGCACTGAGTCATAAAATAAATTTCATATTAATTATTCATTGGTCATTAGTATGAGACATCTAAGACAAAAAAGTAAAGGGTTAGTCATTCTCATTATTAATTACTTCAAAATAATTTTAAATAATAATATTATAAAATAAATAAAAATAAAAATAAAATTCATTTAATTCAGGCAAAACCCATATTACATCAAATAAAAACTATACTGCAACACACAATCTAACAAAACCAACATAATAAAAATAATGTCAATGCCGAGAACCTCGTGAAAGCTGAAAAAGATAAACAGATTAAGTATCTTGACCTGGCTCACGAGGTTGTCGACTTGTGGGATGTGGATACAGCAATCATTGTGCCGATAGTCGTGACGGCCAATGGCATAATAGCCAAGAGCCTCGACCAAGCTCATCTTTTAACATAGATTCATATCAACAACTCTGTAGGTCATTATTTTTGTGTACACAAAAGAATATGAAAAGATTATATATATTAAAAAAAAAAATATCCTTTTTATCAACAAATAGTTATTTTTTTTATTGTGTCCCACTGCTGAGCAAAGCCCTCACCTTTTTCCTTTCAAACCTCACTGTCTTGTGACTAGTCTATAATCATAGATTATCAGGGTAATATAATAAACCTTGTATTGTATTTTACAACTCTAACCTGATTTTTGTAATATCTTTATCAAATGATAAATAAGATAACTGATAATTACTAGATTTTTTTTCTTCTCATGCCTCAGCAAGAGTTATCTTAAGCCGACGTACGCACGCAAAAAAAATCGCCGCGATTTTATTAAGTCCGTGCTAACGTGAGCTAACACAAACATTAATCAAAATGAGCTTATACTAATGTGAATGAGAAATTAGTCTAGCACAAAAAGTAGTTTTTATTTAAAACTTATGATACTATATTTCATTACACATTAAGCTTTAATATTATACAACGAACTAGAACCTGACAGTATTTACGAAAAAGAGAAGAAAATAAATAGTTTTCAGTATCACATGAGTCATGATTTTTCCCAAATTATTTATGTGATAGTCACCTCTCCTCAGACTTGTTATTGAATGAATAATGTGTTATTGACAGTATTACTTATCAATATAAATGATAACAGAGTGCCTATTAAAACTTTGCCTGTCCAATGCACACAATAATAAATAAATAAGCAAATCAAGTCAATAAGCAAGTCATTGAATTCAGGACAAATCCAATTAAAAAAAAAATATATTACTTTATTTTTCAAATAAAATTTCACAATTATTTTAACCTAGAGGCCTTTGCTCTGCAGTGGGACAATAAAAGGCTCGTTATTTTTTCTTTAAATTAAAATTCTAATCTGTTCTGTTACAGAACAGATTAGAATTTAAAATATGACAATGCAATTACTTAAGACGCAAATATATGCCAGTGAACTTGAGTGGTTAACTTGCGTGTTCTATACTGAGCTCACGCAACGCGTCGTACGTCCAGCCAGTAATAGGACTCGCCCATCAAGGAGCGTTGTCCCAAATTAGACGCATTATTAATTTATTATACATAAAACAAAAGGTATTTTAATAAAACACGTATACTAAAAGATCAATAAATTAAATTATCTTTAAAATAGTGAACGTTTCAGAAAAATACGCCCGATAGATTTTGCGTGATTCTCAGTTTTTTATCCGCGTTAGACATAACTTTACAAATTAATTTCACTATGAAATATAAACATAATCTAAATTATTCCTATACTAAGTTGTTACGAAAATGCTCTAATTTAACATATATTTTTTCCAAATTAGGAACACTACTCGTTTAGATGTGATCTTCAGTATAAAATCATTAAAAGTCGATAATCGTCGCCTTAACATTATGATGATTCATAGCCATTTTTTAAGATTGCATTGTTATTATCATCATCATCAGCTTACAGCAATAAACTGCTGGACATAGGCCTCTCCAATTGCACGCCCTTCAGCTCGGTTCTCGGCAACTCTCATCCAGCTGCCACTCTTCGAAGATCGTCACTCCGCCTAGCCTAAGAGCATCCTACCTTAAGTTTGCCCATTCGCGGTCGCGATCGATTGTTTGAAATGTTGACAAAACTTGATGATGAAATCTTGTATTTTCAGGGTTGCGAGACCTGTGGGTCTAAGGATTGCGAGAGACATGACTCGAGCTTGTCGACGGAGCCCTGGGTGGGGCTCCAGATACACAAACAATTGGATCAGGCCATAGAGGATGTGAGTATTCCTTCAAACAAAATATATTACAATCCTATGTAATTCGGCTGCTAGAAATTTAATATACATAAGAACTTGTAATGCAGCAAAAGCAGAATGTTAGGATCGTGGCGTTCTGTAGTTTAAACCTACCCCATGGGGAGTAGGCGTGAGTTTTATGTAGATAATTATGTATGTATATATAAAAAAAAAACTTATTTCAAATATCTTTACAAAAATTGAATCCATAAATATTTATAAAAACCAGCCAAGTGCGAGTCGGACTCCCGCACGAATGGTTCCGTACCATTATCTATAAAACGGCAAAAAAATCACGTCTGTTGTATTGAAGCCCCCTTAAATATTTATTTTATTCTGTTTTTTAGTGTTTGTTGTTATAGCGGCAACAGAAATATCTGTGAAAATTTCAACCGTCTTACTATCACGGTTCATGAGATACAGCCTGGTGACAGACGGATGGACAGCGGAGTCGTAGGGCCTTATCATACTAGCGGATTGCGAGCGTCTTCAAAGCGAAGAGGGCGCGCAACGAACACGCGGCGCATGCGCAGCGAATTCTTTGCGGTCGCGCAACTAAATCACCGCGAATAGCAGCGTGAAAATGGATCTTCCCAAATTCGTTGATGCTTTCGTTTTCGTCTCCGGCGTCTTTGAAGTAACAAAACTAACAGCAGTGTCTCCTCGTTGGAATCCACTTTGTTACTGAGTGTATTGTACGTCGTTAACTTGCTACAAACACGCGACGAAAACGTTGCGAATTAGCCACGCGTCCACGACGTCTTCGCTGTGCAGCCGCGGCGTGTTCGCGATGCATTCGTTGCGCGCCCGCCCCGCCCCGCAGCCGCTCGCAAACCGCTAGTGTGATAAGGCCCTTAGTAATAGCGTCCCGTTTTACCCTTTGAGTACGGAACCCTAAAAATGGAAGAATATTAAAATCTGAATGTTGTATTTCACAACATTCAGATTTTATTACTGAATATCAATATCAACAACTGTGTAATTGTCGTCGCGGACAGTAAACTATAACAATGAAAAAAGTCAATTGAATTTTTTTCCTGTGTATTTTATTATTCAGGAAAAATCACAGGCGTTAAATTAGCTGTGTAAATTCATGTTTCCTGTACTTACAAATAATGTAAAACAAAAATTAAACAACTAGCTTTTGCCCGCGGCTTCGCCCGCGTGGATGTCGGAAAATATCCCACGGGATCGTACTATCGCGATTAAAAGTATCATATGTGTTACAAACCCAGGTTATAAATTATCTCTGTGCTAAATTTCATCTAAATCCGTTCAGCCGTTTTTGCGTGATTGAATAACAAACAAACAAACTTTCACATTTATATTATTAATAAAGTAGGACATAAGCAGTAATGAATAAATATTAAAATTTCATCATCTGCTCACCTTTTCCCCGGGTGCTGCTGAATGCCAGTATTTCACATGGAGCGAGTGCCTATCTGACCTCCACAACCCAGTTACTGGGTAACGCGATACCCCTTAATACTGTTTGTCAGACTTTCGGGCTTCTGACGACCCGTAACAACTGTCAAAGAGCTACAAATGACAGCCGGGACCAACGGCTTAACGTGCTTTCCGAGGTACGGCGGGGTCTTGGTATGTAAAGATGGTCACCCATCCACGGACCAACCGCAGCACGCGTAGCTTAACCTGATCTATCGACCCGAGCAGCAGTTATTACTTAGCCATTCAAAATTCAAAAGTCATTTTATTCAAACTAGGCTGAGAATCAGCACTTTTCAAACGTCAAAATTACATAAGACAGTCCCCCAAAACGCCCACCCTTCACCACTTACTAGTGCCTTTTGTTGGGAAGAAGTGGCGCAACAAACTCCCTAGCAGCACAGCTGTCTGTTCAAGTTAGAAAAAAAATGATTCTATACAATAGTATGCAAAATAATTTACATTACGCAACACAAAATACTATACAATATTATACATTAAACAATGTATGCAGTAATTAATAAAAAATCAATGATTTTTCACAGCTTTTGTAACTCAAACTTAGTACTTAGTATAACAAAAAGAATACTATGTATTAGCATAATCTAATTCTGAACCCACCAATGTCAAATGATATCTAAGAAGAAACATCTCAAACAATGGGCGACACTAAACCAAAACAATTGATATTATGAGCATGTGAGATCACCTCTTATTCTAAATGGACGGACAGTTCATACATTTGGCTATGTCTCACAATTCACTACGAATATTTACTGTATAATTATACTTCTATACTATAACTATGCAATTTTTTTTTTAAGTGGAAGCTTTAAGCGCGTTGGGCATTTTTGATATGGGAAAAAACAATTGAACTCGCGACACTGTTACCGTTTTTGTAAACGCGGTTGTGCTCTTTATTTATATTACTTTTCGGATCAATGTTCCATGCAAGTATTTAAGGTTTTGGAAGTATTTTTTTTTTGTAAACGCTGTTATGCTCTTTATTTAGATAAGGTTACGGACCAATGTTCTGTACAAGTATTTTTCTTCTACCAAGGCGATCTTGTTTAATTTTTCACTTCTGTCGGCACTCCTGGAGTGCCACTGTTTTTTTGTTTGGGCGATAATCTCTGGAACTACCAGTCGGATTTGAAAAATTCTTTTTGCATTTGAAATACACTATAACCTTCCTCAAGAATTGTAGCCCAATTCTTGAGAAAGGTTATAGTGTATTTAACATCACGCTATGACCCTTAGGAGCCGAGCAAAAAGAAGAAAAGTCAGAAAGAACGCTTACCGAAAACGAAGTAATAACGGGCGGGCAATAGGATGCGACGCTGTTGGTCGGGGGGGCCAAAATTTTACGCAGACGAAGTCGCGGGCAGAAGCTAGTAAGATAAAGAAAAAACAAAAGGTCTACTCTTTAGAATCTTGCATAAACTGAACTAAATAAACGAATGAATACGCTGAATATGCTGCATTATAATAAGATTCCCTAAGACAGTTAATTGATTCAGGAGTGACCTTGCGGAAATCCATTATAAAATACAATAGACTTTGATATATTTAGTAACCTGTTCCGCTTAATTGTTCCTAAAGAGCCATAAAAAACCCTGTAAGAAATCGACACGTGTTTCACATCTCAACGAGGCATCATCAGGATGACGATTGACTTATCACGAACCCGAATACGGCGTGTTGCCACACCGAGCGCTGATCGCAGAGAACTCTCTCTGCGATCAGCGCTCGGTGTGGTGGATGCCTCGTTGAGAGGTGACAAACGTGTTGATATTTTACAGTGTTTTTTATGGCTCTTTAGGAATAGTTAAGCGGTGTTACTAAATATAACACTTTCCATACAAACCAAGCGTGTCACTATATACTACGACAAAAAAAAACACGTATAATAAATTGACGGCTTTGAATGGCAAAGATGACAGAAATTGTGCGATCAATGCACTTTCGGCACCACGAATTTTATCATGCCTAGATATTGCCTGCGCGGTGATTCCGAGCTTTTTGCCTGCAACACTATTCTACGCCTAACCCACTTCTGTCTCATGACTTCCCTGTCAGTCCCAAATCTAAGAGCCTGTCCACACGATGCGTCCTGGCGCCTCACCGCAAAGATTTCGCCGCATTAGCGGACACACGGGCATAGTATAAAGAGAGGTAGTAAGCTATCTTCATAGAAACGCACCGCGCGCGGCTTGTATCTATGCGTCGCCGCACGCATACTTAACAAAATCTCGGCTGTTTTCTCACGAGAAACGGGTCGAGATTTTGTTCGTGCGCGGTGTGTTTCTATGAAGATAGCTTACTACCTCTCTTTATACTAAGACACAGGCGTTACGGCGCCGCGTAACATTGTTACGCCGCAGTGGCGCCGCCGCACTGCAAAGATTTCACCGCATTGATGGTTACACGGTGAGACTGAGCGGTGTCGCACCGGCGCGGCATTGCAACGCGTATACCCCTCCGGGTGGTCCCTCTTGCGGGTTGCAAGTCCATTGAACGTGCGGTGCAACACCGTGAATATTGTATGTAGGACGCCGCAGCGATACGGTTCCGGCGCCGCGCCGCCGCCGCAACGCATCGTGGGCATCGGTCCTTAGTAAATAGCAGTTTCTTACATTTAGAAATACTTCTAATGGTCCCTTTGCTTTCTTTTCTCTTCGTTATCGACGCTACTTCCCATCTTGACCTGCTTATGAAAGACGATCGCGAACGGTTTTGATTTCAAATTTTCGTGTATTATACAGACTAGGTTTTCTGTAAGCTTTATTTTTATGTCGTCTGTGGGAAGTGATTAAATTTTACCATTTGAGAGTAAATGATAAATCACTTCCCTTTTATGTCTAATTTGGAGATAATATATACCGGATGTATCCGAGATAATTTGTGGGATTTGTAATATAATTTGGAGTTATCAGTCAGGTTTTCCCATTACCTGATGGCTGATTGTGGTTACACGTTGTATTAATATTTATATTATTAAAATGTTCATGATAAATAAATGCAGGATAATTATTTATAAAGTTTTATATTACTTTTTTCCTACATCTCTTAGGATAGTTTGTTACTAATCACAATTCTAAATAAGTACCATTTATTTGAAAACCAGGTGCGCCCCGCGGTTTCACCCGCGTAAGTCTCGATCCAGTGGGAATATCGGGATAAAATTAATCATATGTTCTAAACCAGTACCCTAATTGCGTAATACAACACAATCGCAATCTGTTTCGATTTGAAACAGATTGCTAATCCATTGCTTCATAAGTTGGAAAAAAAATCTGATCAACAACGTAAATAACGCAATGAATGTTGTTGAACTGTTAAAATGAAACAAATTAGGCATAATTGTTTACGAAAATAAGTTACGCAATTATGGTACTGGTCATGGTCTACCCATGTGTCAAATTTCATTCAAATCCGTTCAGCCGTTTTAGCGTGAAAGCGTAACAAACAAACTCACTTTCGCATTTATAATATTAGTTAGGATAGGAGATGACCAATTAGCACTTCCTTATCGTCGCAACCCAACGCATGTCTCACTGTATTTTTAAAGATTGTTTGTTGTAACATGAGTATCTATTTAATATTTTTAAACTGGTTGACAGGAATACTGGCAATGACCAGCAATGTGGGTTCTACAGAATTTTACTGTATATTAGACCGCACGACAGTGTAAATAAAACCAGTATAAGCTAGCCTCTTATTCTATTGATACTCTATACAACGCTAGGCCAGCTCAAGGTTAGAGTCTTACCACCGACGTGCAGTAGACTACAACCCATATTGCTAGTTAGAGCGTTATCACACGACGACACTGTTTCCAGTGAGGTAATTTGTGAACGCTCTTTCCGCGGATGCCAAGCGATGCCGCGAATACGCAATGTGTTCTCCGCGTTTTCACAATTAGCCCACGTTCACACGGACTCAAAAATATTGCGGCGGGATTTTATCGCGCACTTGATTTTCAACTCTCAGTATTAAGCCGAGCGTTGAGAATTTAATAGAGTGTATCCCAGCGTTTTGAAAAAACATACTATTGGATTTTTAACTCTTGGGGCTAAGCAGAGCGTTGAAAATCCAGTGTGCAAAAAAATCCCGTCGCGATATTTTTACGTCCGTGCGAACGTCGGCTGTTTGTACTCTCGCTTGTCTCGCTCTCTCTTGTAGACTAACGTCAATCGCTTTTTTTTCGCGAACGCGGCGTAGACATTGATCACATGTGGCGTACTCGCTACGCACACGCAGCGAGAGCGATTTTGAATCGCCTCGCTGAAAACAAGCTCGCAAATCGCCAGTGTGATAAGGCCCTTATGGATGGTCATTATTCTCTTCCTCTTATACAAATTTATTTGGGGTCGGCATAACCTGTCTATCATGTCTTTAGTTTTTAGGGTTCCGACCCAAAGGGAAAAAAGGGACCCTATTGCTAAGACTCCGCTGTCCGTCCGTCTGTCACCAGGCTGTATCTCGAACCGTGATAGTTAGACAGTTGAAATTGTCACAGACTATTTATTTCTGTTGCCGCTATAACAAAAAATACAAAAAAACAATAAAATAAATATTTAAGGGGGCTCTTATTAAACAGACACGTTTTTTTGCCGTTTTTATGGATAATGGTACGGCTTCGTGCGCGAGTCCGACTCGCACTTGGTTGGTTTTTAGTTACAACAAAACTGCGCTTACACATACCACTTTGTATAATTTCATTATTCACCTTGAAATGTCATCATTACGAGTTTTTATAGTAGAACAGAGGAATCTTGTTTTTGTCGCATTGTGATATGCAAAGTACACGGTTATTAAATGCTTATAATATGCAAATTATAAGAAGATATAAAATGCAATAAACAAAACTTTTTACAAAATAAAGAACAACCGACTTCCAAAAAATACACTAGAAAGTGAAAAATAAATTTCATTTTGGAAGTTGGTTTCTCGGTTGGTTTTGAATTTTCGTTGTTTGCCACCGACTTCCGAAATTAAAGTTATTTTTTACTTTGTAGTGTTTTTTTT
This sequence comes from Agrochola lychnidis, assembly GCA_963680765.1. Classification (NCBI taxonomy): domain Eukaryota; kingdom Metazoa; phylum Arthropoda; class Insecta; order Lepidoptera; family Noctuidae; genus Agrochola; species Agrochola lychnidis. Next base: position 21,628,370 of record OY796866.1, read on the forward strand.
TGGAAGTCGGTTGTTTTTTTTTTGCAAGTTCGAATACCAAAAAGTACTCAAGCAAAGTTAATAATATTTATATGTGACCTCCTTTGAAGTATGACCAACAAAACAAAAAAAGAATCATCAAAATTAATTCATAATTGGCGGAGTAATCGCGTAACACACTTCCAAAAAAAAAAACAAAAACAGTTAAATTGAGAACTTCCTCCTTAATGAAGTCGGTTAAAAACATAACACCAACTTGTATTTTTTGGAAGTCTGACGTTCACATAAAGTATAACTGATAGACTGATGGTATTTAAACCTATCTGGGAGCTTGGTAGTGCCCCCGCCGAGACGAGCCAAGCGAAGCGCAAGGGCACTACCTACCTTTTCTCGAAGCGCTTCGTCGTTTTTTTCAACCCTCATAACTTGGGTTTGGATTATACCAGATAAACAAAATTCTCGGGATATGATATCAATAGTGGACTTATTAAACAATTGCAATTGTTTCAATTGCATAACTCTTATAACTACTTTAGATTTTATTGATATCTAAAAAGCCCTAATTTCGTCACTGACTCACTCACTGATGATCATCAAAATTCTTAAGGTATTTCCTGAAGTCCTAGAAAGCTGAAATTTGGTATGCCAGCTAGTATTAAAACACAAACAACAAAAAAAAATCTAATTCTTGGAACTTTTAAGCCACATAATTTTGACTAAGGTGTAGAGTTTGTGAAATTAGGGCGTGTGGAGTTAGAAGCTTGGCTCTACATGAGATCTGATAACTTTTTGACAATGCGAGCCATATGGTCTCGTCTTTGCAACATTTTACATGAAAATGTTTTTGGTGGGATGATTATTACAGATTCATAATTAGGAATAGGATTCCTGGAATAGGATTATTCACAAATATATTTCCCCTTTCCAAGCTAAAAGAAGCAATAACACTGATGCCAAATAGTTTTATAACTTTTTAAATAATTAAGGACTATTTAAACTCATTTACGCCGAGCTATTTAATTGCTTGTTGAATGCAATAAGCTGAAGGGCATTCAATGGGGAACATAATAGGGTAGTTTCCTAGGTAAAAAAATTAAAATTCTATTTAGTCCGTCTTTCAGATAATAAAAAAATATTAGACACGTATTTTTTGCTTTATTATATTAATCAAAAATAACTTAGAAAACACGCATTAAAGTTGGGGAGTGGGGGCTCGCTACGTCACAACGTCGTATAAAATCTAGCACGGCGTGACGTCATGCCACATTCTAACTCAATGTATCGCCGTAATCTTTTGATTACGTCGAAAATAAAAAAATACGTGCCCAATATTTTTTTATTTTCTGAAAGACGGACTAAAAAATAAAAAATTGGAAACAGGCCTATTGCTCCCTATTAATTGGGATCTACACAATAAAGGCTTGATGACTTCTAGAAGTTTAAAAATCGATGACTAGCCTTCTAGAAGTTTATTAAAAATCAGTGACTTTATGTTGCAAATATTTTAATTGTAACTTTGGAACTAATAACCGTAGCTAATATGGTAACCGGAATAATTACTGTTTGAAATTCTTATGTTTGTGTATTTTTGGTTTATGATTTTTGCCTTCTTGTATGCAATTTAGCTAAAAATCTAATAAGTACAATATTTTGCCGAGGAGCTCGTGGCTAACTAACAGCAGCCGCACGGGTCAATCCATCAGGTTAAACTACGCTTGCCGGGCTTAGTCCGTGGATGGGTGACCATCTTTAAAAACCGAGACTGCTCCGTGCTTCGATCAGCACGTTAAGCCGTTGGCCCCGGCTGTCATTCGTGGATCTTTGACAGTCGTAACAGGTCGTCAGAAGTTCGAAAGTCTGACAACCAGTCTTACCGGGTATCGTATTACCCAGTTACTGGGTTGTGGAGGTCAGATAGGCAGTCGCTCCATGTAAAATACTGGTATTCATCCAGTTAGACTGGAAGCCAAACCCAACATAGTTGGGAAAAGGCTAGGCAGATTAATTGATTGATTGATTGATTTTGTCGAAAATACCATCTTTATATATATAATTCTTCTGTGAGTGTGTATGTCACTGAACTTCTCTCAAACGACTGGACCGATTTTGATGAAATTTTTTGTGTGTGTTCAAGGGGATCTGGGAATGGTTTAGATTCACAATTTTGTCCGCTGGACAATGTTTTGACAGGACAACGTCTGTCGGGTCCGCTAGTATCTATGTAAATCTTCGTTATTAAATTATCCATGTGAGCTCCATATAAGCGTAACCTTAAGGGTACACTAATCGGTTATTCTTCCGTACAAACGTAGTGTAGTGATTACTCGTCTGTTTGACGGTGTACGTTCAAAACTAAAAATTATATCAATTTGCCTTGGCATTATCTAGCTCTGTATGGAAGCAGAATTGGGAAAAAGTATAGGTTTGGAAGTTATGAGAGTCGAAACTTCCATATTTCAACACTAATTTTATCTCGTCTTTGGGCCTAAATAAAAAACATAGGTAGTATGAAAATGCCAAAATAGAAACCGTACAGGGATAGGTATAATTTATTGAAAAATTCAGATAATTTTGTTTTGAGTAGACTACTGGTAGTTTTTCCATCCTACTAATATTATAAAGGCGAAAGTTTGTGAGTGAGTGTTTGTATGTTTGTCTCTTCTTCACGCTCAAACGGCTGAACGGATTTGGATGAAATTTGGTACACAGATAGTTTATAACCTGGTTTAACATATAGGATAGAACGTAGTAATTTAAAAAGCCAACTAAATGTATGTAACATTAAGATGGAAACTAGCAGACAAATGTATGATGTTGAAATACAAAACCTTCAAAAGGAATTACTGAGCAGGGAAAATACACTTAAGGAAATATCTTGTAAGTATGAGTCTAGTCAACAAATGTTAAGCGAGCGCTTGCAGGAGGCCTGTGAGTTGGTGGATTTGGTGAAGTACAATGCAGAGAGGTACGAGTCACTGACAAACAATCTCACCTGTAATTGTGCTCCCACTCCGCCACCTCTCATGTCACAGCATGTTGTTCCTGTCACTTCACCCATTCTAACTCATACTATAGAAACTATCAATCCCACTCAAAGTAATGTTTTAGTATATTCTGATAGATTAGGAGCAGGTTTTGGATCCTTATTAAATAATCGATCTAAACATGCCATAGTTAACTGTTGTTACCATAACCTGCATTTTAATGAGCTAGTTCATAAAATAAAAAACACACAAATGAATGAGCAGACTACTGTAGTTCTTTTAATTGGAAACAAAGTCAAAGTCAAAGTCAAATCATTTATTTCAAATAGGTCCATGTATGGCACTTTTGAACGTCAAAAATTACAAAATAATAAAATTGATTCTAGTCGCCCCTTCCAAAAGGTAGTTTTCGTATGGAGAAGAATGGGCAAGAAACTCCACCGTTACTCTTTTAAAAATGTTTTACAATTGTTTGTATATGTACATACATTTGTTAAATAATTATTATATGTGAAGACAATGCACCTAGAATAAAATTACTATACCACAATAGGTAAAAAGAATTAAAAATGAAGCAACGATAGATAATTTAATATGTGATAGATACATTGTGCTCACATATTTACAAACATTGTAAAAGTAGACGATTTTCCTAAAATTATACAATTAATAAGTGTGTGAGGAAATAATCACAGAATGTAAAATCAATGTCATAAAACACAAAGTAATAAATTTTACAATTAAATTAGCAACCAGTTTGATTTTGTCTTGATTCTAAATTGTCCTATGGAGCAGGACCAGCATGTTTCCAAGCACTCTTATCTTGGATATAATCCTCTAATTTGTAATATGCTTGTTTACAAAGTGTACTTTTTATATGAGTTTTAAATTTTCTTTCATTTAATTGCAATATGTCACAAGGTATTTTGTTGTAACATTTAACACAGTACCCCATAAAAGATGTATGTACTTTAGATAACCTGAAAAATGGTTGATCTAGTTTATCTTTATTTCTAGTATTAAAATTATGTCTATCACTTATTTTATTAAAGAGATGTGGATTTTTCCTAACATACATAATATTTTCATAAATGAATTGGCAAGGTACCGTCATAATATTAATCCTTTTAAAAAGTTCCCTGAGAGATTCGCGGCGACGTAGATTATAAATGGCTCTGACAGCTATCTTTTGCAAAATAAAGATGGATTCAATGTCTGAGTATTACTAAAAGGGACATAGTTAATGGTGTCGACACCCTACTTAAATTAAAATTAGGTAAATTAATATTATGTGCATTGCCATATTCAGATCATTTGTATGCTGAAGAAAATGATTACATTTATAGTTTAAATAACTTAATGCATATTTTGACATGTCGTCATAGTGACCGTTTATTGTATTTTGATACTAACAATTTTGTTAGAGATTTTGTTTTAACTCGGGAACATATGTTTCTTCCCAAGAAAAGTCAACATATATTGGCTACTTTGTTAGCTTACAATATACACGCAGTTATTGATAATTTAACTGAGACTAGGCTAAGTGACGAAATAGTATTATCTAGTATTTCTAATAATACTGTGATAGGCTTTTTAAACTTTTAGACTCGACAAAAGAGAAGCATGATAAGAATATTTTACTGTATCACCAAAATATTAATCGCTTCTCTGGCAAAATCCTAGACGTGGAATTGTTAATAGATAAATATCATATGGATATCTTATGCTTTTGTGAAACCTGTACCCTAATTGCGTAACTCATTTTCGTAAACAATTTCGCGAAATTTGTTTCATTTTGACATTTCAACAACATTCATTGCGTTATTTACGTTGTTGAACAGATTTTTTTTCCAACTTATGAAGCAATGGATTAGAAATCTGTTTCAAATCGAAACAAATTGTGATTTTGTTGTATTACGCAATTAGGCTGCTGGTTAAGACCAGATAGGATGCTGTTTAATGTAAATAATTTTCAGTTGCCAGTGCGTACAACAGGTCCTCAATAGGGGGTGGTACCTTGATATTATGTAATAGTTGTTTCAGACATAAGGAAAGGAAGGATATCACTGCTTGCTCTGTTGATCGCTTATGTGAGGTAGCATGTGCAGAAGTTGAAGGCCATACTTTCTTATGTGTTTATAGACCACCAGCCTCAAACTTGTCATCATTTTTAATCATTATGGAAGAAATACTAAGTAAACTTTTTAAAGATAATAAATTAGTCTTTGTTTGTGGTGACCTTAATATTGATCTATTAGTTAACTCACCTGATAAATATAAGCTTATATCATTGTTTAAATCATTCAATTTAAAGTGTGTATTTAATGAAGCGACTAGAATAACAGCAACCTCAGCTTCATGCATTGACAATATATTTACTAATTGTAAAATACAAGACTCATCCTTAATTAGTGGCGTTAGGTCTGACCATACTGGTCAACTTGTATCATTTAATTTAGATAAAAAGTTAAACCTAGATAAAACCATTGAATTAAGACCTCTCACTAAAAATAAATTGAAAATGTTTAATAATAATGTTCTCAGCAATCTCTCAACTGCTAGTTTTGATTCACAAGACCCCAATATAAACTACGGTACATTATTTTCTACAGTATGCCATGAATTCAATAAAGCGTGTCCTGTAAAAAAAGTAACAATCAATACTAAACCAAAATTTAATAAATGGGCCACTGCTGGCATTAGAAAAAGCAGAGATATTTTGTATAATTTGTACAACGAGAAGTCATTGACCTCTGATCCAGCCCTTCATAATTATGTTAGAAACTATTCTAAGATATTTAAACGAGTCTGCGCCCAAGCTAAATCAAAATTAATAAGTAATAAAATTAGTATTTCTAACAATAAAATAAAAACTGTGTGGCAGGTAATTAATAAAGAAACTGGAAACACAAAACAGCGAGGTCAGAATGAATTATCTTTAAAAATTGAGAATGAAACCATTTCAGATAAGCTTAAAGTTGCTGAGACTCTAGAGAAGTTCTTTACCAACATCCCAATAGAGGTTACGAAATCTCTCCCCTCATCATCAATAGTAGCTGAATCCCTTTTAAAAGAAAATTTCAGTAAGGACATTCCAAGTTTTGAATTCAAGCCCATTTCTATTGTCACAATTAAAAAAGCATTTAAAAGTCTTAACATAAAAAACACAGAAGACTTATAGGGGATTTCCGTTAAGGTTCTTGGGGATATCATTGACACAATTGCCCCTGTCCTAACAAGCATATTTAATCAATGTTTAGATAGCGGTACGTTTCCAGATTTAATGAAACATAGCAAAGTAGTACCAATTTTCAAATCGGGTAGTAAGAGTGATCCCTCAAATTATAGACCTATATCTGTGCTACCAGCACTGAGTAAAATATATGAAAAAATAATGCTAGACCAGATGTTATCACATTTTAATTCAAATGGAATTTTACATAGTCACCAGTTTGGTTTCACGAAAGGTAGGTCGACGACTGACGCAGGAGTAAAACTCATCAGTCACATTTTGGAATCCTGGGAAAAGTCCCAGGATGCAATTGGCATTTTCTGTGACCTCTCAAAAGCGTTTGACTGCGTTGACCACAAAACATTGATCTGTAAATTACACCACTACGGAATCCGTGGACAAGCTGCTGATCTTGTTCTTTCCTATCTATCAAACAGGCAGCAAAAAGTAAATGTTAACGGGGCGGCGTCCTCAGGGTCTCTAGTTAAGATGGGCGTGCCTCAAGGATCAATTCTTGGCCCTTTTTTATTTCTAGTTTATATTAATGACCTTCCTTACATGATGGCTAATTTATCGGATATAATTCTATTCGCTGATGATACTTCTCTTATTTTTAAAATAGATAGAAAAGACACGGATGTCTTACATGTCAACGATAGTCTGGCAATTCTTTCGAAATGGTTCGCAGCTAATAATCTTTTACTTAATGCGAACAAAACTAAATGTCTTAAGTTCTCATTACCAAATGTACCTCAAGTAGGTCTCAATTTAAAACTTGATGGCAAGAAGCTAGATGCTATTACAGAAACTGTGTTTCTAGGAATTACTCTAGATTCGAGATTGCAATGGGGCGCCCACATTAGAGCCCTTTCAGGTAGATTAAGTTCAGCTGCATATGCAGTAAGAAAAATAAGGCAGTTAACTGATGTAGCCACAGCTAGGTTAGTATACTTTGCTTATTTCCACAGTATTATGTCTTATGGCGTTTTGCTGTGGGGATCGGCAGCTGACGTAGATTCAATTTTCATTTTACAGAAGAGGGCAATTCGCGCGATCTACAAAATGAGTCCTTGTGAGTCCCTTAGAAATAAATTCAAAGAAATTGATATACTGACTCAGCCTTCTCTTTATATCTTAGAAAGTATTTTGTATGTTCGCAAAAACCTAGGACTTTTCAAAATAAGAAGCGATTTCCATAATATAAATACACGTAGTAAACATGAAATTGTGATACCCAAATTTAGATTAACTAAAAGTAGTAAGTCATTTCTTATAAACGGTATCCGCTTTTATAACAAGTTGCCAAAGTCTGTTACAGAACTAAGCGATGGAAAGTTCAAAACCCACATCAAACGTGTCCTTATCAAAAAAGCATATTATAAGATTAAAGACTACGTTCAAGACAAGGAAGTCTGGCAATAATTCCTTCTGCACATGTGGCTTCCCTGGTACCTCATTAACGGCATAACAATGTAAATGTCTATTAACTGCTCCCAAATTACGATGATTATTTTATTTTACTTTTTTTTTACCTCTGCCCAACCCTTCGGGGAAACAAGGCGTGATGTTATGTTTATGTGTTGTTGTGTATTCATTGACATAATCTTTTCAGTATTTGACATAATATACCTACAATTTTCTATGTTTTTTTTTTTTTAATCAAATTAGATTTGTTACAGCTGACTACAGCTGTATCATGCCACTAGGCAATCATGTCATTTGGTTTAAATAGGTCCTTATTTTTATTATTTTGTTTATCTTTTATATAGATTCTTTTCTTTTAGATTTTGTGAATGTGAGAACGTTGTAGGCTGTAGACTTGTGGACCATTTTCTATTTTACTAAGTACCTGGTACTTGTTGATAGGCCTACACTGTCCTCCCATACCTATTAACACTGTAATTTGAAAACATTGTAGAAACAATTTATTTTGAAAAGAGTAACCGTGGAGTTTCTTGCCGGCTCTTCTCCATAGGAAGCGACCAATTGGAACCGTGCACCTAGCTTCTGACGTTTCATAAGTGCCCTTGTAGGTTTATGTGAAATAAAATATTTTGATTTTGATACTTTTTATCCCGATATTCCCACGGGATCGAGACTTCTGCGGGTGAAACCGCGGGGCGCAGCTAGTAATATCTATACGCCCAAAGGTCTTCATGAAATTTTACGCGCTCGTTTTAGTTACAAATCATCATCTATTTCACTAAATAAAACTTTACTAAATAGCATGCATATTAGCCACGTCACCAACGAGTTCGAGCCGTCGACTTGTGGAACTTTAATGCATTATCAACTCCAGCCATGGTATATCTAGGAACCAAAGAGTCCTCACAAAAGTTTCTACCTTCTGTTTTAGCAATTGCCGATTCGCCTTCAAAGCATTGAAGAACCCAAACTTCCCTTTTTTAACCAACTTCAAAAAAGGAGGATGTTCTCAGTTCGTCGGAATATTTTTTGTTAGAAAGGGTATATTTTCAAGTTAGTCCCATTGTCATTTGGTCACGATCTGATGATGAGATCTTGGAGAAATCGAGGAAACTCTTCAAATATTATAGGCACATCTATAGCGATTTGGGTATTTTTTAAGAGCAGTTGATATTAGGCTATTGTAACTTAGATAAATTACAAACCAACCCACTAAAAAGTGAAAAAAAAACTTTTTACAAAAAATACAACCGACTTTCGAAATTAAAGTAATTTTTCACTTTGTAGTTTGGAAGACGGTTGTATTTTTTGTAAAAAAGTTTATTTCTCACAGACTCTTGTAACAGCACTCCAATACCTAGCCGAAAGAAACGATAATGACCTTTACTTTTGTCTGTTGCAGTTCTACAACACAATACTGGATCAGTTCATTAACACGTGGTACAGTAAGGTGACGCTGCAGCCGTTCTTTGTAGACGAGTTGCGGTATCAGCTTAGATACGCTTCTGCTTGTCTCTTGCAGAGAGCTGTTAAGGTATGAACACTGATAAGTATTATCATAGTTAATTGATTCAGGCGTGACCTTGCTGAAATACATTATAAAAAATACAATAGACGTGGATATATTTAGTAACTTGTTCCGCTTAGCTATTTCTAAAGAGCCATAAAAAGTGGCAACACGCCGTGTTCAATCGTCATCCTGAGGATGCCTCGTTGAGAGGTGAAACACGTTTCGATTTCTTTCAGGGTTTTTTATGGCTCTTTAGAAATAGCTAAACGGAACAGGTTACTAGATATATCCACGTCTATTGTATTTTAAGTATTATCATAATACTATTTGAACTTGAAAAAATGTCTTCTTGAGAAACTTTGTCAGAAAGGAGATGTCCGCTTTTTGTAGGGACGTTGGTTTTTTATTCCGAGAAGAATCTAACCAGCATCAAACTACATCTAAATAAAAACGACAAAATATGGAACTAGGAACCACTGAAATAATATTTTTAGACCCCTCCATTTAAGAGAAAAATTATAAACTATTTAAAATACAAACATTTTATTTGTTGATGGCAACTATGACAAATATGATAAACTATTTAAAATACAAACATTTATTTGTTGATGGCAACTATGACAAATATGACAAGTTTACCATTTAAATATGTCAATAAGAAATAAATTGACACATAGTACTGTCATTACTGTCAATAAATTGACAGTAATGACAGTAACTTGTGTCAATTTTGACAAGTTTACTATTTTATGGGGTGTGTTCACTATATTATCCTAGATAATTAGAAAGGTTTGTTCGTTTTAGGAGTAAATTCTTACTAAAATAAAAAAAAAAACACAAAATTGGAGGCCTTTAAAAATGTATGATATAGTTAGAACCACTAGTTTTTGGGGTGTCTATCCAAATATATTTAACTTATCCTGGTTAGAATGATTGAATAATAAAAAACCAATTTAGGACATGTCCTTTGATTTTTGGACTGCAAGGATGGACAAACCAGATCTCTCCAAATGCTGATTAGAACTTTTTGTTTAACTAACCCGACTTCAATAGTAAACGGAGGGAATATGGAATATTGTGTAAATGCTTAGAGTATATATCACTGGAGAAGCCTTACGAACACTTCCCCCTCTGTAAAAGTACAAGAGCAAATGCTCTAACACGTTCATAAAAACTACTTTCAAATCGATTCGAACGCACAACGTTAATCGTTTTCGAGTCGCGGGGTTCTCATCAGTGCTCCGTGAAAATGCCTAGTTGTGCTGTTAAAACATGTAAAAAACGTTCAAATACGTCAAACTTAAATAAAGACGGAATAACCTTCCATATTTAAGTATTTTTTTAAATATCTAGTCATGTTTTCAGTGATTTTTAAAATCCTAACCTCATAATACATTTTGACTTTTCATTCGATTCAACTATGATTCAACATAAAACACGGCATGAATCGAGTATTTTTCTCGCATTGCTTTCGTGACGTCACCATGTCTCGCTACACTTCGTTTTTATGTTCATAAGGGTCAAAATATATTTTTTTGCATTACAAAAATGTACGTCAAATCAGCTAAATTGACATGCACTTGCCATGCGATTATGTCTTCTAGCAAAAATGATAACGCGACTACCGTAGGGTTGGGGTCATGTATGAAACCAAAATTGACATGTCGATAATTTCTTAGGGCGAATTAGTATTTTTTGTTGTTTAAGAAAATTGTTTTTGAACGAAGTTTTCTAACGCGGCTTGCGGTAGGAGTAAGTTGGCAGAAAAGTCACATGTAAAAGCGTTTATACTTCCAACCAGCCCCGGATTTAAGGGGGCAATCCGGGGCCCGTGCCCCGGGCGTCAACTTCAGGGGGGCGACAAATTCAAGCGTAGCAGACAAGTGCATCACCCAGCACACCGCAACTTTGCAAAAAATGAGATGCGCAGCACATTTATAATCTTTCTATTATTTTTTTTCTTTTTTACAACAGTTTTGGCGCCCCTGTTGAATTGGCGGATTATCGATCGATACAATTTGAATATGTTGCTGCCAAAATTTTCATTTTGAGAAAATTTAAATATCGGGGGGTTAACTTAGCGCATCCCCATAAAACATTGGTGGGGGGCGGGGCGGCAGACGGCAGTTTTTGCCCCGCCTCAAAAAAATCTAGATCCGGGGCTGCTTCCAACCGTCTTCTTCTAATTCGATCAAGATAGAGAGAAAGAAAAAATCAAAATCCATTTCTTTATGTCAGCAATATGAGAAGTTAATAAGGCTTGGATTGGATGACCGCAAAAAATTAAGTATTAAATATACCACCACCTTTGTCGTAAGTTCGTAACACAGGCTCTGCGGAATCTTGTTGGGAAAACATTATTCTCACAAGATTATGATACCGGTCTTAAATAGTCATGAGGTAGAACTAGTTAAAGCCGTAATGACTAAATATACAGATACAAGAATTGCGTACATTACAAAAAAAAGGGACCCTCAAAAATGTATTCGCCATATGTACTCCAAATTTATTCATTTTAAAAATCAGTAGTTGTTATGAACCTACTGATTTTTTAAGGATCTATTATTTGTTGGTACTATAACATTATTTTTTTTACTTTTATTTAATAATTGTTATTATTATAATTTAACTTTTGAAACAACAATAGCCATTGTTCTTTTTCGTAGAAACTACCGCGCGTCCCCCGCCAAAAATGACAGAATTTTTTGTTCGGAATATTGCGCTTATGGCTTCTCCAGTGATATATACTCTAAGTGTAAATGACGTTGAGAGCAGTGGTATCGGCCCCGACTTACGAATTATTATTTTATAGAATATTTTTTTTCTAACTTGAACAGACAGCTGTGCTGCTGGGGAGTTTGTTGCACCAATTATTCTTCCCAGCGAAAGGCGGAATTGGTGAAGGGTGGGCGTTTTGGGGGATTGTCTTATGTAATTTTGACGTTCGAAAAGTGCTGATTCTCAGCCTAGTTTGAATAAATGACTTTTGAATTTTGAATTATAAGGTCGTGAGTTTGAACCCAAGCAGGCACTTTACTTTGTGTATTTAATTTCATCACCACTGTTCTCAAAACGGTGAAGGAAAACATCGTGAGGAAACCGGCATGTCCTAGAAACAAAAATTCGAAGACATGTGACATCCACCAACTTGCACTGGGCCCGCATGGTGGATTATGGCCCACTCCCTCTCTCAGAGAGGAGGCCTGTGTCTCAGCAGTGGGAACATTATAGGCTGATTATGTAATAACGTTGATCAAAGCCGAGGTTTTGACCACATATAGAAGCAAAAACTCGCCACGCTGAGTACGAACAATCAACACGATTCCCAACCGTTATTCTTTAAAAAAAATCATCTTGTCTTCCAGATAAACTACGCCCGATTTATAACGTCCCGACTAATCCCGTGTGCGTTACGTCACTACTCAGTATGTGCGTCACGTCCGGGCGTATCCTTAGATTCCAAGATGGCGCTGCATCCGGCCGCAGCCAATAGGAACGCGGAGCTGAAGTATTTGAGGTGTATCACTAACGCCATCATGCCGTATTTGTTGAAGAATAATGAGTTGAATAATCCGTAAGTAAAATACGTAATCCATAGGTTTGCATTGAAAAAACCGGCTAAGTGCGTGTCGGAACACGCACAATCGAAAGTTCCGTAGTTGGGATGAATTTATCCCAAGAACAAACTTAACATTATAGTTGAAAGACATGTTCGCCCATACATGCCAACTAAAAATGTAAATTTGTACTTAGAATATTGAGAGATTTACCATGTTATTTTAAGACCATAGACTTCTTATAAATTTTCCTGTAATCTATGAGAAAAGAAAAGAATAAAATGTGTAACTCCAACTTACAAGAAAGAGAACGGCACTATCGTTATTATAATCAAATAATTAAAATGTCTTACTGTTGCTGAAAATTACAACGCCAAAAATCATGAATTTCCGTAAAAAAATGTAACAGAACTATTAACCATTTCTGTTGTTATGTAATGTTCGTTTTTGTGTGCATGGCTAAGGGCAAAGGTCAGTGTCCCTACTTACATATATACCTGACGACACATTAACACATTCATGATACTTTTACGAGATTTTAATTAACATTCTTTAACGGTTTGTTGTTAATATGCTAATTGAATCTGAATAAGCTATTCTGAATCTCAGGGTATGTTACGAGTTGGGCACGCCACAATTGCGGCGATAAGACCCCTCTTTGAGGAGTGGCTTGAGAGACGCCACGGCGTCCTCACCTTCCGCCTGACGCAGGTCCTCACCGGACACGGCTGCTTCGGGAGGTTCCGGTTCAGGATAAGGCGGGAGGAAACACCCGGGTGTCACCATTGTGTGGATCGGCCTGAGGACACGGTGGAGCATACGGTGGAGGTCTGCCCGGCTTGGGCGGAGCAACGCCGTGTCCTCGTAGAGGCGATCGGTGGCGGTGATCTCTCGCGTCCGGCCCTGGTTCAGGCCATGGTACGGAGCGAGAGGAAATGGCAGGCCGTCACCTCCTTCTGCGAAGCGGTAATGCTCGCGAAGGAGGAGGCGGAACGCGTGAGGGAAAGGCAAATTTCGCGCCCTCACGCCCCTAACCGCCGCAATAGAAGGAGACGCCCGGGGCGGGAATCGCGAGCCGATTTCCGGCCACCGTAGGCGCGGGCTTGCGGACGGTGAGCAATGGGTAGCTCGCCGTCCGATAAGGACCAAGCTCGGGTCGACGGCGCGTTGTGTTCCACGCGCGCCTCAAAGAGATGTCAGCAGAATTGACGGGGTCCGCTAGGGCCAATGCCTGCCGGGGGTTCGAAGAAAACCGATAGGGAAATCGTGGCCCCCGGCAACAGGGCAACCGAAGGAACACGGGTGGGTTTTAGTCAGTAAGAGTCTGACACGCCCTAGCTCCGCCCAGAGCGGGAGAAGTTATTTGATAATTTCCCACCAAAGAAAAAAAAAAAAAAATATGGGTATGTTACGAGTTGCAGATTCAGACATTAAATTCTGGACTAGTTCGTTCTAGAAGACATCAAATTGTTTTGGGAATATTTATAGTGAAAGAATGTTTGTACAGTACGTGTCACGAAAGATGGGACTTGACACACCACGTGGTTTGACTTGCGCAGTAGACGATTTATGGGTCTCTTTAGTGGCATGAGGTCTGTGGCGGGGCGTTACACAGTGGAATAAGAAAAACTTTTTTTTGTTAAAAAATCTGCCTACAATTTTGACGTATCGCTGCCATTTTTTTTTATACACTCCTGAGATAACACACTTTGGTGTGTTACTGCTACTTTTCTTTAAAAGTCAATACCTCAAAAAATCGGGAAATGAAGCAAAAACAAGTTCTAAAAAAAATATTTTAACAAAAATCAGTTTCCAGGTGTTTCAGGTCATGAATTTATTGTCTTTTTATAAAAGTTCAAAATGGCAGATACAAAACGGCGGCTCAAAACAACGTCAAATTTGTGGTGTAGTGTAGGCAGATTTTTAAACAAAAACAGTCATTTTTTTTCCACTGTGCGTCATAGGGGCGGCGGAAAGAGCAGCGGGAGGCGCGGTCAAGTCTCATCTTTCGTGGCTCGTATTGTACTGGAATTTAAAACGGGTTCATGTCTAACATTGTCATAACAATCTAATTTCATCTTTAAAAACAAGTAAATAAAGTTCATTTTCTCTCTTCCAGTGTATTCCGCGTATTAGTAAGAGAGATATTCGCTGGCTGGGTGTTGTTATCACTAACCGATGTGTTAGCAGAGCCGTATATATTGAACACGCTCATCATCCTGGCCACTGGAGATGAAACGATGGCGCAATTGCCCTCCACTCCTAATTATAAGGTAAATTGTATGTGGTTTATGAAGTAGTGTAAACATTTTTATCTTAGTAGTCATTTTACTTCCCTGAGTCTTCAGGATTTCTTCTCAGAGGTAATCTAATAAAATATTTCTACTTCATCAAGTTTGAAAAAAAAACTGACATGTAAAATGATGTGACTAAAAATGCAAGTTACATAATAAATTATTCTACTTAATTTTACTGTGATGATTAATATGTGGATAAAAAAAAAATCGTAGTATTAACATAATCTGAAAATCCCTTAAAATTAAAACAACTAACTCTCTCCTAATTCTCCTCCAGGTAGAATTCCTAGAAACATTCGTCCGTCAAACAGAATCGATCTACAGCCAACGTTGCAAACTGCTGCGAGTTGACCTCGACGTGGTCATCAGTGATCAAGAACATCTGTACGCGTTCATGCAGTTCATGAAGACCACCAGCCACCTGCACTTACTGCAGTTCTATAATGATATTAGTAAGTACAGATTTCCCAAGAAATGTATGCGCTGCGGGGATCATCGTCTATCTTCGGAAATACGAAATGTGGGTGTACTATAGGTGCACCTCTGCTTAACCCTTTTAGGAATACAGGTTTGATAATATATTATTCGTTAATTCCTGCATCCATGACAAAATTTGCGTATAAGTGAATGCGCATCATCTTCACATACTGAAACTGAGTTACAATTTCTGGTAAACGCCCGGATATTTTATAGTAGCATTTGAAATGATGGGATCTCAATTCCACTTCATACTAAAATATCAATCTGCCTAGCCTTTTCCCAAGTATGTTGGGGTCGGCTTCCAGTCTAACCGGATGCAGCTGAATATCAATATTTTACATGGAGCGACTACCTATCTGACCTCCACAGCCCAGTAACTGGGTAATACGACACCACTTTTTTACATGGAGCGACTGCCTATCTGACCTCCACAGTCCAGTAACTGGGTAATACGACACCCCTTGGTAAGACTGGTTGTCAGACTTTCGGGTTTCTGACGACCCGTAACGACTGTCAAAGATCCACGAATGACAGCCGGGACCAACAGCTTAATGTGCTTTCTGAGGCACGGAGGAGTCTCGGTATGTAAAGATGGTCACCCATCCACGGACCAACCCCGGCAAGCGTAGTTTAACCTGATAGATCGACCCGTGCGGCTGTTATTATTTAGCCACGAGCTCCATACTAACTAAAGCTATAAAAATACTGACAGTTTTTTTTTTTTTTACAGAATCATTTCAAACAAAAATCCTGAACCCTGACTTGAACAGTTCAGAAGAAGAGTCTTTACAACGACAAGCTCGAGCGATGTACTCCACGTACTTATCAGTGGGTCAACCTCTGCCTATCTTCGGCGAGCTAGCGGACGAGCTGCAAGCTCTGTTGCAGCAGGATAACAGTATCAACAAGTAATGTAGCTTATCTCTATTGATCTCTGCGATTACTCCACTTATCAGTGGGTCACCCGTCTACTGCTGGATTTTATTCAGGAAATTGTAAACTGATTCCGGAGGATCACAACTATAAGCCTAAGAAAGTTTTACTTGATCGTAGTTGTCACTAAAAGTGAGAAAAACATAGTTTCAAAGACAATTCTACAAGTTTAGATGATTTAGGCTAGCATGAAGGATTAATTGTAATATCAGCTGTCAAGATAATGACTTAAAAAATGTTCCAAAAGTTCTTCCAAAAAAACACCACAAAGTGAAAAATAACTATAATTTCGGAAGTCGGTGTATTTGGTTATGAATTTTCGTTTTTTGCAAGTGGGAAAAAATACGTATTATTGAAGCTAACTCAAAAACTACCCAAGCAAAGTTATTAAAATTTATATGGGACCACCTCTGAAGTATTACCTACCAAACAAAAAAGAATCATTAAAATCAATTTATAATTGGCCGAGTTATCGCGTAACAAACAAATAAAAAAAACATACAGTTGAATTAAGAACATCCTCCTTTTGGAAGTCGGTTAAAAATGGATCCAGTAGAGCTACATGTTGTGAAAAATAGCACCAAAACTCTTAAACTATTGAACTTCATTTTCATATAGCATAATCAGCCTATAATGTTCCCACTGCTGGGACACAGGCCTCCTCTCTGTGAGAGAGAGTGGGCCGTCCACCACGCGGGCCTTGTGCGGGTTGGTAGATGTCACATGTCTTTGAATTTTTGGTTCTAAACAAATCGGTTTCCTCACAATGTTTTCCTTCACCGTTTTGAGAGCAGTGGTGATGAAATAATTTATACAAAGTAAAGCGTCTGTCTGGACCTACAATTACTCGTAAGTCGCGGCCGATACCAATGGGCCACCACTGCTCTCATTTTCATACTCTTTGCTAAAGAGATTTGTTTTGTTTTTAGATTTCAAACCAGTCGAGCGCTTTATCAAGCAGCAAGACAGTCACACGCTGTATTAGAAAAATTATGGCTGCCTAAGTTTTTACATAGTGAAGAGGTAATTATTAATAAATACAATAGATTAATATTACACAATACGTTGGTAATATTGTTATGATCAATAAAATTAAAGATGGTTTAATTGTTTTCAGTTCTACAAACTGCTTGTTGGTAGTAGGATACCTACGGGGTATCAAAAACAAATGGTTAAAAAGTAAGTTGGAAATTCATTAATTTGTGTTACTTTTTCCAGTTTATTTAAGATTGATATTTTTAATTTATGTATTTATGTCATCATTCTTTTGCCCTTATTGAAGTGAAAACTTCTTTAGGCGAGTTGGGCATTTTTGAGACGGGAAAAAACAATTGAACTCGCGACACCGTTACCGACACCTCATTTTTGTAAACGCGATTGTGCTCTTTATTTATATTACATTACGGATGTTCTATGTAAGTATTTTTCTTCCACCAAGGCGATCTTGTTCAAGTTTTCATTTCTGTCGGTACTCCCGGAGTAGCACTGTTTTTTTTTTTTTCAAATTTTATTTTTGGTCGGCGCAACTTGTCCCTTTCTTCCATACTCTTCTATTAGGCCCCGTTCTCACTATATCGTGACGACAGATTATCGTGCCCATTAAAGCATTGTGGCTTGTGTATTTAAATGGAGGTGTTCACATATATGACGACGTGCCTCGGAAAACACTTTAAGTCGTTAGTCCCGGCTGTCATTCGTGTATCTTTGACAGTCGTTACGGGTCGTCAGTATCCCGAAAGTCTGACAACCAGTCTTACCATGGGGTGTCGTATTAGCCAGTTACTGGGTAGTGAAGGTCAGATAGGCAGTCGCTACATGTAAAATTTCGTATGTTCTATGTTCTATGTTAAAGGGTTTGGTTTCCGCACTTAGTCCGTAAGGTGGACCATTGTGCGTGGGCCATAGCGGCCGTTTGGTAGTTATTCCAACCAGCCCACCTCCCTCCAGAAGCTAATTAAATCTCCTGGTCTGTTCAGAACATCTGTGTAGGATCTGGGTGACCCGAGGGTTTCTGTTCTAATCTGGGTGACGCCTGTGCATTCAAAGAGCACGTGCGCTACGGTTTCCTCAGCCTCCATGCACGCCCTGCACAGAGGACTGTCTGTTATGCCTATTGTATGGAAGTGTTTGTTTAGCGAGCAGTGCTCCGTGATGGTCCCCGTCACCAGGCGCAGGCCGTTCCTGTCCAGGCGTAATAAACGCCTGGTTAGCCTGCTATCCAAGGATGGCATAGCTTCCTTGGACTGCCTGCAACCCGGTGTCGAGGTCCACCAGTTCTCTGCTTGTGTGTGGGTGAACTCCTGTAGCCACCTGCGTATTTGGTTGAAGGGGATTGGCACGATAGGTTCGGGGCCACAGACTGCCGTACCAGATCCTCTTCTAGCAAGTTCGTCAGCTGCGTCGTTACCTAGCGATCCGCTGTGTCCTTTTATCCATTGCAGTGTCACCGTGTTGCGGCTAGATACCGTTACTTGTTCTAGTGCATTGTGACATTCTAGTATTAACTTTGAAGTAGTATATTTTTTTCGTAAGGATTGGAGAACTGAGGCGCTATCGGAGAGTATGCGTATGTGGGTGTCCGTAACTCTCCTGGCTTCTATGGCATGGGCCGCTTGTATGATGCCCACACACTCCGCCTGATAGACGGTGTTGAACATTCCCAGCGGGCGGGATATATTTATGTTGAGGTCGTGTGAGAAGACTCCAACTCCGGTACCGAAGTCGGTCTTCGATCCGTCTGTGTATACTCTCAGCTCATTCGGGCCTGAGTAGTCACACTGTTCTTCTGTAAGTGTTATGTTGTAGTGCCGTTGAAAATGGTGTGATTTCGGGGCTTTGTCGCAGGGTGATGCCATCATTGATCGTCGTTTGATTGCATCTTCCTTTATACGTATGTGCTTAACTCTGGAATCTTTGCTAAGGGTTCCTGATAGATGAAGCCTAAAGGCGGCCAGGGCCGCCTCCTCCCGCACGATGAGGTGCAGAGGCGGTAGTCCAAGCATTGCCTGTAGGGCGGCAGTGGGTGTAGTTCTCATACTGCTAGTGATTGCAACACAAGCAAACCGCTGCAGTTTTTCGAGATCTCTTTGGGCTGTACTCAGGTCTGTCCTGGGCCACCAGACTAGTGAGCCGTATGTGATAATTGGTCGGATGACTGTGGTGTATAGCCAGTGGGTAACCTTGGGGCTAATGCCCCAATTCCTGCCAAGCAGTCGCTTGCACTGCCACAGGGATATGCTGGCTTTCGTGGTGATGTAGTTCGTATGTTTTGCCCAGTTCAGTTGTTTGTCCAAAAAGATGCCCAGGTATTTGGTTTCAGTTGAGAGGCTTAGGGTTGTTCCAAAGAATCGTGGTAGTTGTAGTGTGGTCAATTTCCTCTTTTTTGTGAAGAGGATTAGTTCGGTTTTTGCAGGGTTCACTGAGAGTTGGTGCTTGTTGCACCATTCCTCTACTATTTTCAGGGCTTGACGCATGAGATTGCATAAAGTATTTTCGTGGGTCCCGTTTATTATTATGGTTATGTCATCGGCGTAGCCTACGGTGAAATAACCCTTGTCATTAAGTGTTTTGATGAGGCTGTCTGCTACCAGGTTCCATAGAAGCGGTGAGAGGACGCCCCCCTGCGGGCAGCCCTTCGCTACGATGGCCCTTGTAGTGTCATTTACTGTGACTTGTACAGCTCTCAATTTGAGCATGTTGGTGATCCAGCCACTCAGGGTCGAGTCTATGCTATGTCGGTCGAGGGCCGTTTTTATGCTGTTAAACATGGTTTTGTCAAAGGCGCCCTCAATGTCAATGAAGGCGGCCAGTGCTGAGCATTTGTGGTCCACTGCGCATTCAATTTTAGAAACCACGCTGTGCAGCGCTGATTCTGTTGATTTGCCTGTGGAGTACGCATGCTGTTGTTTGTGAAGTGGTTTAACCCGGAGAGGTCCGTCTCGGATATGCCTGTCACAGAGTCTCTCGAGGGTTTTTAGTAAGAAGGATGTGAGGCTTATAGGCCTATACGCCTTGGCTTGTGTATAATCGGTCTTGCCAGGTTTGGGTATGAAAATGACTTTCACCTCGCGCCATGCGAGAGGTATGTGTCTGAGTGCTATGCAGGCTCGATAGATCTCCACCAGCCATGGTGTCAGATGATCTACCCCCCATTGCAGCAGGGCTGGGAAGATGCCATCCAGCCCTGCCGACTTGTATGGCTGAAAGGTGTTGATAGCCCACTTTATGCGGTCTTCTGTTACTATATTGCGGGCTCTTGACCAGTCTTGATCCGTTGGGGTCCATTCTGGTTCAGCCTCCCACGACCTGTCCTCCAGGATCTTACAGTCTGGGAAGTGAGTCTCAAGAAGGACCTTACTGGTTTCATAGTCAGTTAGTGTGTATGAGTTATCGGGTTTTTTCAGCGCGCCGAGAGTTCGGTCCTGATCAGTTGACAGGATTTTACGTACTCTTGCCGCTTCGTTGTTAGTTTCAATTGATTCACAGAATTTCCGCCATGCTTTTCTCCTGGCAGTTCTGATTTGCTTCTTGTATATGTATTGGGTCTCTTTGTATACCTCCCAGTCCTCAGGGAGTCTGGTGTTTTTGGCTCTGTTGAATTGTTTACGTAGTGTTTCTCTGAGTTTACTAAGTTCAGCGTTCCACCAGGGATTTCTCTCACTCTTGGTTCGTGGCGCTCTTAGTTTGCAGCATGCATGGTATGCCTCAGTTAGGTATTGTGATAGTTTTGTTACGGTGTATTCTAATTGTGCCTTGTCTCGTAGGGTTACCCGTGATAGATGCCTCGCCAAAAGGGAAGCTAGCAGGCGTTTGTACCCGGGGACATCGGTGCGCCGCGGGTTTCGCCTCGGTGCGGGTTTCCTCGTATTGGTAGTTAGTGTAAAGCGGATTCTTCTGTGGTCTGAGCAAGAAGGCTCATCCGATACGTGCCAGTTTGTGATTAGGTTTGTCACGTTTTCTGTAGCAAGTGTTAAATCTATGATCGTTTGTCCCCGGACTGTGACCCAAGTGGGTTCTGAGCCGCGGTTAATAATATTGAGGTTAGTAGAGAATAAATAGGTGGATAGTACCTCTCCTCTGGAGTTCGGTGCGTCGCTGCCCCAAAGGGGTTGGTGGGCGTTCGAGTCGGTGCAGATGATCAGGTCCAGACTGACGCGCTCACAGTGTTGCACCAGGTCGGCCATCTCTTTAGGCGGGCAGTCTGCGCCCTCGCCTGGCATGTATACCGAGGCTAGTACAATATCTGGAGCGCTACCCTCAGTCAGGAGCCTGACAGCTGTCAGGTCTCTGGAACAGAATTGGGTGAGTGGCGTGATAGGAATTTCGTTGGGTATGTAGACACAGGTTCTTGGTTTGTCTGACGTGTGTGTGTTGAGAATTATCTTACCTCCGATGTTACCGAGGCCACATATTCTGTTGTTCCTGATCCACGGCTCTTGGATCAGTGCGATGGTTCGGGGCTTCACCTCCAGTGCCCTGCGTAAACTAGCCGTGGCAGTCTGGCTATGCTGGAGGTTTGTTTGTATAAAATTTAGGGGTGGTGACGGTGGTGGAGTGGAGTTAGTCGGAGATGGATCCATCGGACAGTCTCTCCGGCTCCTCCACTCTGTACTGGTCGTCGTGTTGATCGCCCGGCGACGAAGCGAGAAGTTGCTCACTCCAGCCCGGTGATGTGGGCGGTATAGTGTCGACGTCGTCGGCCATTGCTGCTCGGGCCATGACCTCCTCGAGTTGGGCAATGTCAGTGTCGCTCGTCTGTGTCATAATCGGTAGTGCCGTCTTCCCGTCTGTGCTGTCAGTCTGGGTCTCAGAGGGTCGAGTCTGGGTGTCAGAGGGTCGGGTCGTGGGCCAGAAGCGTACGTATATCGATCCTAGCAGGTACGATATCCGACGCTCCCGTCCCAGGACCTTTACAGCTTCCTCCGGTGGCAGCCCTAGGGTCATGTAAGTACCACTATGGTCACCACCGACGGTAGTTGCCCTGTACAACGACCACCTAGTAATGTCATACCAAGTATTCTGACGGGTCAGAATGCTTTGGAGCTTGGCCACGTCACCTCTGTAACGAGGGACGAAAAGCGAGGCTCGGACACGGGTGGGCACGTCGGTCTGTTTCATCACTGTAAGTTTCTGGTCAGTGTCTGGGAGTCTAATCGTGGGCACATTCTGGGTCAGCCAGGTCAGAGCGTTTTCATCTTCACACCACATCTGCACTGTGCCTTCCGCTACCCGTGGGTATCCGCGGAAGGCCGGGAGTGGTGTCGACGAGTCTGTGTCCATCAGTAGGTTTTCGAGATCAGTCTTAACGTGCTCAGCCTCTTCCTTGGTCAGTTCTCTACCAGGGTGGGGAAAGCAGATTGCTACAGCCAGCCGCGCAGGAATATCCTTTGTGGCCCGCGCATAGGTTCTCCGTTCCCCCTGAGCGGAGTGGACCCTCACACGCTTGGCGTCCCCCTGAAGCGTACTTGGTGAAGCCGTGTCGTCAGGGCGCTCTCTCTTCGCCGGCCCTGTACCACTCGGTCCAGGCTGCGGCTCGGAGGTGCCTGGCAGGGTGTTGATTGCCGGCAACGCCTTGTGTGAGGCTCCAGACCGCTTGCCCCTGGTATGTCTGGGTCGAGGTCGGTCGTGGGTTATGTCAGTGTCTTGGGGTCGGCTGGCGGTCCCGGCAGACTCTGTCACGTGCGGAGGCGCTTCGCGCTGGGTTGCCCCTTCGCGTACCTGCCCCCGCCCGCTTGGTTCCGCGTCCGGCTGCATTTCGCGCTGGGTTACCCCTTCGCGTACTTGCAGCTGGTCGCGTGGCTCCGCGTCCGGCCACTTTGCGCGCTGGGTTTCCCCTGCGCGTACTCGTGGCTGGTCGCGTACCAACTCTTCAGCGTCCGATCGCGCTTCGCGCTGGCTATTGCCTTCGCGGGTATTGCGCTTTCGGTCGCCTACTTTCTTCCTCTCCCGGGCCAAGATTTTTCCGCGCTTTCTCAGCGGGCGTACTCCATCAACTTCAACCGGGAGAGTGGTAGAGATTCCAGGTCTGTCATCCTTCCCTACGTTAGTCTGTTTGTGTTGGTCTTGGTCATTGTCTGAGTAAGTGGTGCTACTCCGCACGATACTCTGTTGCCAGATGCTCGCGGGAAGCACACTCCGTGTAGTCGGTATTGGCGCGTAGGTCGCAGCCGAGGTCGGGTTCATGGGCGCGGTAATCGCAGCCTGTGTAGTGGGCGCTAGATCAGCTGCCGGCCGCGCTGAAAAGCGCGGCATTAAGTTGTCCATTTTGCAGGTTGATGCTCCCCCCATATTACGTTGGGGGCTAACCGCCGGAGCGGTGTGGGACCCACCTTTTTTTTTTTTTTTTTTTTTTTTTTTGGGTGGGAAATTATCAAATAACTTCTCCCGCTCTGGGCGGAGCGGGAGGGCGTGTCAGACTCTTACTGACTAAAACCCACCCGTGTTCCTTCAGTTGCCGTGTTGCCAGGGGGCCACGATTTCCCTATCGGTTTTCTTCGAACCCCCGGCAGGCATGGCCGGGACCCACCTGGGTAGATACTTTATCTCGCTGCATGTTCATGGTGTGGGGGGTGGGCTTTTTTGGAAACGAGGTTACCCTTCCTCTGGGACCGACGGGATAAAGGGATAGGGGGGAAGGTATTTGGTGGATGGAGGGTGTGGGTTTCTTGGGGTCCACCCTAGGCCTGGGAGTTGGCCTAGGGATTTAGGATCGACGGGAAAATGTATGGATGGGGAGGGATGGCTTTATTTGGTGATGGGTTAACATAGGAAGGGGTATATGGGTTACCCTAAGCCTGGGAATTGGCTTTTGGGAACTTCTCTTGTCCGGGATCTCTATAGAAAGATGCTCCGAGTGTGGGATCGCCCACTAACGGTCAATATAACCGTTAGTGGTCGGTCCCGCAGCCGGAGGTGGGCTATCCGCAACCTGCCCACCCGCTCGGTTGCAGGAGAAGAAGTGCCTGGCAGTCTGGGTCGCCCCACCACGGATGTACGTATACATTCGCGTTGGAGCAATCCAGCCTCCCCCGAGAAAATTTCGTATTCAGCTGCATCCGTTTAGACTGGAAAACGACCCCAACATAGTTAGGAAAAGGCTGGGCGGATTTTTTAATAGCAACAACCTTATGCCAAGAAAACTGAACGAAAAACGGCTTTAAGTTACGAGGAAGCCCAGCAATTTGTCTTTTCCTTTGAAAAGAAGTAACATTTGCAGTGTAACATTTTCCAATTATTTTCCAGACCACACGAAAAGCTCCTAAACACAGCTCTAAAGCTAGGCCATCGAATAAAAGGCGCTCTAAAACCACAGACAGTAGACGGACAAGTTCTAGACTGCTACACGAATTGCGACGAATCCGAGGGCGATGGCATAGACAACATAGATATACTGAATTATTTAGATAATCTGGCGGTTGAAGATGCGGCGAGGGGACACGATTTGAGCACTTATAAGGTCGTGTTGACCAATGTTGAGACAAAGTTGGTGAGTTTTTATGGTATTGAAGTGATTTTTTTTAAATAATTTTAGTCGTAATTCCAGTTGTGTGAGTGATATTTTAGAGGTATGAGGAACAGGGTATAAAGTTCACTTATCCTCTATAGAAAAGGGAGGATCCTCCGACCAGACGAGTGTCGTGTCTGGCAGGCAACTGCCCATTGACTGATGTTGGGGAAGTTATATATAGGTGTTCGCGTGGTAAACTCTAATTGCGCGATGCAGGATTTGTGTGACGTCAGGTCTTTGATGCGTAGTTCAAATGTGGCGATGTAGATGGCGCCATAATGTAGCAAAAAGACCAAAAGTAACTTTGATTTGGAATTCATGTCTATATTTTACTGCCCATGCGATTTTAACAAAACTGTGTCTTTAAAGGGTTATCCGCGATGAAAAGTAAATTAATGCCAAAACATAGAGGGCTAGGTTTTAATCAGGAAAATCAAAATACACGGCACGGCGCGTTTCTGTCGCGTTCGTGCATCGTTTTCAGTATTCATTGTCCAACTAGGTGTCAACAGGTGTGCTGCAAGCAAACTTGCTTTATTGCAAAAACGTTTTTAACCACCTCTGTGGTCTACTGGTTAGAGAGGCCCAGAGGTCCCGGGTTCGATTCCCAGTTGGGGCAAAATTTTATGCTCGGTTTGGTTGGTGGTAGGGCTTGTTCTAAGTCCGCCTGGCTAGCTACCACCATCTTATCTAAGTCTGTCGCCATAACAACAATGATTACAGCATTGTTGTGTTTCGGCAGTTAGAGGTAAGATAGCCAGTTCCTCTGTGGTTGAGGATTCCGGGTGAAGCTCGCTTCCACCTTCGGCCTGATCATCACTTACGATAGTAAGATGCAGCACCAAGGTGAGATGCAGGCCAAGAGCTTCCCCGAAGTGAATAAAACAATAAACCAGAAAGTATATTTGAAAACACAAATCACAATCAATTTGATTACATCACTAATAAAATAACCTTGTTTTCTCTTATAGCAAGCCCCACCCCGTCGCGGCACAGTCCGAGTATTCACGCTAACCGTTCACCGAGTAGAAGCCGGCTCAGGAGCATCACTCTGGAGCGTGGAGCGAAGTGAACATGACTTCCATCTGCTGAGGAGCAAGCTGCATGAGTTCCATGGAGATAGGCTGTTCCTAGACCTCACACTACCCTCCCGGAGGTACGTTTGTTATAGATAAGAACTGCCATTTTTGCGTTATTTAGTTTTAATACTGCAGGACACTAAACGCCCCCAGACGTAACAACAATAAAACTTCTATTGTGTCCCGTGGCTAAGATATAACAGCCGCGCGGGTCGATCCATCAGGTTAAGCTACGCTTGTCGGGGTAGGTCCGTGGATGGGTGACCATCTTTACATATCGAGACTCGCACGTTAAGCCGTTGGTCCCGGCTGTCATTCGTGGATCTCTGACAGTCGTTACGGGTCGTAAGAAGCCCGAAAGACGGACAACCAGTCTTACCAAGGGGTATCGTATCACCTAGTAACTGGGTGGTGGAGGTCAGATAGGCAGTCGCTCCATGTAAAATACTGGTATTCAGCTGCATTCGGTGAGACTGGAAGCTGACCCCAACATGGGAAAAGGCTAGGCAGATTGATATATTGTGTCTCGTTCAGTGTCCTAAGTCCTTCATCAGATTTATGAAAAAACGGGCTTAAAATATCCTTCACTCTCATCACTAGATGACCCTAGCAAATAATAGTTTTGAAAACGTTCAACTTTCAGATTAATTCGACTTGCTAAGTCTTACCAACTAAAACTTGTAAAATATCAACCTGCAATAGGTTGCTAGAAGTGCAGAAAATTACGGTCTAGTAAGGCTCAATTTACATTGCCACGAAGTTTTTGTAACGATATTGTGCATAGCAAAATGAACTTAATGTCAATTGTACGTATAACGAACAAACTAGGTACGATCTTGTAACTGCAGTAATTACCGAGAATGCGCGAGTAGTCTCCAGAAAACGCGACACCTGTTATTTGGCTCGTAGTTTGTACGTTATACTATTGACATAAAGTTCTTAATGCCTTGTACAAAAAAAATCACTTCCGTTCTGTTCCGTGGCAATTTAAATTGAGCCTAAGCGATCTGCTATTCGTTTATTTGAAAGAAAGAAAGAAAATACGTCTATTTGCGGTAAACATGACGCAAAGAAAGATTTTTAAAAAACTCATAAATAACAAATATGGGGAAAATATGCGTCACATCCACGAAAAACGCTCAGCATAATGCTGCGACCCCATGCGAGACAGAGCCCCAGCGCTGGTTTTCAGCGACAGCCGGCGCTGACGTGATGACGTCAACCGGTGCAGCATATAGTGAAACAAATCAAGAATAAAATAAATACAATACTTAGTCCTAAATGTTTACACAAATATAATATTTAAAATGGCAACATTTCGTTCCGTCGGCGACTCACGCGCCGCAGACTTATTGCAATCTGTGCGCTAGCTATCATAAAACGATTTGCTTGACCTTAAATTAAATTCTCATTTCCCTTTTAACTTCCAAATTGTTCATCTACAAGAAATCATGTCATAAAATTTATTTATTTCTTGCAGAGACAACAGTCCCTTAGAAACTCTCCGCTACAAATACGAAGACTTTCTCCAGCGACTTCTACAGAAAAGTCTTCTCCAAACCAGTGAGCTTCTCCGCATATTCCTCACGGAAGACGGCGACTTCTCCATAGTCGTCCAGGCTTCAACGTTGAACGCTACAAGCAGTGACCTGGGGAATATATACCAGAGTGTGGCCCACAGGTTACGAAAGGAAAAAGGCCAGCATCTGGAGAGTTTCATGAGGAATTTGTTGGTGTCTTCAGATATTGAGCGGTATCAGGCTTTGTGAGTATGAGGAATAATCTTATTTATTGTATCTGAATTATTATTTTTTGTCTCCTTTTTTTGAGCATTTTTCCATAGAAGTAAGTATATTAGCCCCCCATATTGAAATTGGAGCTAGATTATTTGTTAAAATAGTTTTTTGTTATAGTTGCCGCGTTAAGAACTGAGTCGTCGGGCCATAAATCATTGTTATTAGTCTGTCTGCACTTACGAAGCAGGTAGCAAACTATCGATAAGACGCAAGGCGTTGCAACTTTGTTATTGCTTCTGACATTTATGGCTCGATGACTCAGTTCATAATGCGAGTACTATAATAAGGTGGTTTAGTAATAATCAACAAACTGTTTTGCAGTTTGGCAAAATATACTGATTACTTTTATATTTTTGTGTAATATTTTGAGAACCAGTACACAAACAAAAATGAGAAAATTTTACATCAAACGTGCCGCCGAAATTTATTACACGAATATATATTTCACTAGCGGACGTAACGCGGTTTCACCCGCGTAATTCCCGTTCTCGTGCGAGTACGGGGATAAAATATAGCCTATGTTACTCGCTGATAATGTAGCTATCCATTGCTGAAAGAATTTTTCAAATCGGTCCAGTAGTTTTTAAGTTTATTCGTTACATACATTACATTACATTACATAGCCGTTATTGTCCCACTGCTGGGCAAAGGCCTCTCTACTCGTTACATACAAAAATATAAAATTTTCCTCTTTATAATATTAGTAAAGACAACATTTTATTCATATAATTTCCCCTTTTCACATAATCGAACAAAGTTTCATCTAAAAGTCGGTTCGAATTTGCTTATGTTATAAGAACATGCTAATCAGTCTCAATGTATATCAATCAATCAATCAATCAAAATATTTTTATTTCACATAAACCTACATGGGCACTTATGAAACGTCAGAAGCTAGGTGCACGGTTCCAATTGGTCGTTTCCTATGGAGAAGAGCCGGCAAGAAACTCCACGGTTACTCTTTTAAAAATAATTGGCTTTTACAATACTTTCATATAACAGTGTTTCTAGGTATGGGAGGACAGTGTAGGTCTTTCAATAAGTACCAAGTACTTAACAAAATAGAAAATGGTTAACAGGTCTACAATCCACTAAGCCTACAGCGTTCTCACATTCACAAAATATGTAGAAAAGAATCTATACAAAAAATAAATAGATTAATAAAAATAAAAAAAACCTATTTTGATTGCTGTTACAACTGTAATCAATCTGAGTAATTATCATGTCCACAAAAGTGACAAAAAAAAAAAAAAAGTTCAAATTAAATCGTAGGTATATAATGTCAAATAATAGAATAATAAATATGTCAAGGACGAATGTAAAAACAAAAAAAAAATAAAAATAAATAAAGATTTAAATAAACATGTTAATTTTGGAGCAGTTAATAGACTCTTACACTGAACAACGAACACGTTGGAAACATAACAACGTTGTAGGCTATAGACTTGTGGACCATTTTCTATTTTACTAAGTACCTGGTACTTGTTGATAGGCCTACACTGTCCCCCCATACCTATTAACACTGTAATTTGAAAACATTGTAGAAACCATTAATTTTGAAAAGAGTAACTGTGGAGTTTCTTGCCGGCTCTTCTCCATAGGAAACGACCAATTGGAACCGTGCACCTAGCTTCTGACGTTTCATAAGTGCCCTTGTAGGTTTATGTGAAATTTGAACGTTTCATCGTAGAAACGTTTAATCAGTCGATTAAAAAGTATTGTCATCGTCGGAATTAGTCCTATCCCTTTGTTTCAGTTCAAATGAAAAAATGACAGATTGTGATTGAATATCTGTCATTTTGTCTATTCTTTCGTTGACAAAACCCGTTTCTATTGTGGTCATGCTAAGCGTGCTGCAAAGTTCTAACCCTCTGTTCTCTCCCTAGAAAGCACGGCACAGCTCACGTAGAAGAAGCGCAAGAGATGAGCGAAGATATAACAGTAGAAGTACAAACGAAGCGACAACGGCGCGTGCGCAATATTCACACGACCGTGTTCCAGAACAATTTCGACGTGACACCGACAGTACGCAGTGTGGACACAGAGTACCAGAGCAGCGTGGTCGGCTTCACGCAGTGTCTTATGTATGCGTGTGAGTATTACTTACTTACAATATGTTAGTGACGGTACAGAACGACTTTAACGTGTCACCGGCAGTGCGCACGAGCATTCATCACCACGCTTGCTTCAGCTTGGCATGTCAGATATATTTAATACTACAGACCTCTTCAAATGATACACCCGTTTACCTCTACTGATGTGGCGACATGTCAAAACATCTAGATTTCTGAGCTATATCTTAGTTAAATGTTAACGTATTATACACATAAACCTTCTAGAATAAATACTCTAAATTCTGTACCTGCCGTGAAAAGTGATATATCTTGACCTATATCAGTTTTAATATTCTTACACTAACTTTAACAGTAAAAAAATGAAATTTTTTGGTCTAATTGGTACCCCTCTAAGATTAAAATTGAGCAAGCTTATTTTGGTGTAAAGTGCTCTAACTAAGCATTTTTTACATTTATTAATGTGTAATAAAATACATTTTAAATAATATCAATGTGAACTGAACAAATATTTCAAGTACCTTAATGTATATTAATACAAATGTATGTGACTCTCATTACGCGATCTATGTGAATTAGTACAAACTGATATATTTAGGTACACATAATCATCCAACACCAACCAATAAATAATGTGTAAAATGGTTCAAGTCATTTTAAATTAATTTACACATAAAACGACTTTAATATATGTTGTGTTAGGTGATACAACTGAATTTCTTTTTAAATTATAAAAAACTATACAAATTATCTGTTTCTTCTTACACTAAATCGTGCTCTAAGATATTGTTTACCAATGTCAGTAATCAGTACTCATTTTAGTGAAGTAGACAAAGAGTCAGATTTTTTTAAACTTTAACATTAATTTTCTCAAAATCTTGATTTTCCAGTTACATCACTTTTCACTGAAGGTACAGAATTATAATTTTGAAATTCGCATTAAAATCCATTAGGTAGTTTAAAAGAACTAAGCGGACTAACAGACAGACATGAAAAGCGACTTTCTTTTATATTATTTTAGATTATAGACTAGCGACCTACCCCTTACTTTGCTCATTCTGTGCTATTTAAATATTAGAAATAGAAATCGTTTTTTTGCTTATAAGTATCCAGATAAGATAAAAAAATTATAAAATTGTCCCGATACATTTACCTCACTGTATGCTAAATTTCCAAATAATAACAAAATTAATATTTTTAGGTTAATAATTTAAATTTTACTTTTTAATTCCAGTAATAAAAGTGATCCGCATCCGCAGTGTGATTGCGCACGTGGTAGGATCACTGATGGCGATGACCAAAGGCCTCTTAGACGACGCCTTCAACTGTCTGCTGAACAGAACGCTGAGAAACCTGCTGAACGAGAGACGACTGGCGCATCTTATTAGGTTAGGACATGGTGGGTAGCTTTTTTATTTTGATGTAGATATTTTACCTTAGATTGGAGATGCTAAACAGAAAAACTATGGGCCGTAATTTGTCAGAATCATTTACACGCCTTGTTCCATATCCATGAACTATTTATAATAAAGGTACTTTTAGATTATATTCAACATCTGCCTAGCGTTTTCCTTACTATATTGGGGTCAGCTTCCAGTCTAACCGGATGCAGCTGAATACCAGTATTTTACATGGAGCGATTGCTTATCTGACCTCCATATCCCAGTTACTGAGTAATACGATACTTCTTTGGTAAGACCGGTTGTCAGACTTTAAGGTTTTTGACGACCCATAACGACTGTCAAAGATCCACGAATGACAGCCGGGACCAACGGCTTAAGGCTCCGTGCTGCCGCACCGCACGAAATCACTGATTTTGATCAATTTTGTTTATTCGTTGTGAGAAAGGGGACGAGAATTTAAACAAAATTATTTGTGATTTGAAAAGTCCAATTCTTCGTCTTGTACATAGGGGAAAGGGATTTTTGAAATAAATTAAGGATTCGTGGGAAATCACTAAAATTCGCAACAAGTTTTCCAAAAAATGACGCGAGACTGACGTTTGATCGTTTCGTTAGAAGAAACTGCTTTAGATGTTGAAAATTAAAAAATATCATCAACATCATTATATGGTCTACTTGTACATAGGGGAACCACTTTTTTCAACTTTCATACAAAATATAGCAGAAAAAAAATGTTGAAATAACGTAACTTTCTCAAAACTTCAAGCCAAATAAATATTTTTTTCTAATACTTAGAAACACTTTTAAGAAATTTAAAAAATTATATATTAATTTTAAGTTAATTGTTTAATAGAATCTAAATTTTATTTTATAAATAAAGAATTACTTCATTACGTAAATAAATGGCAAAGTGAACTATATAAACGATCGCGGAAAATCTATTCCGTCAGTAACGAACGGGCCTTCCCAGCGTGAGGACGTATCACTTTGCGTCGCAGCACGCACACACGCACGTACGTGTCCGATGTTAACATATTCCAGAAATTGTACGTCGACTACCACATTTTGATCCACAATTTATTTTAAAGTACTTTGCTTGTTTTTGAAGAACATTAAAATTTTGCATGCCTGGCAATAAATAAAATACCGGTGTACGTGTGTTCGTAATTCTTCTTATCCTAAACGGCTTGACTGATTTAGATGTTTTTTTTTAAATTCTTTTTGTGTAACTTGGATGGTTCATAATTATAGTTGGACTCGCGTGGCGCTGTTGTCGCAGGACAACATCTGCCTGCTGGGTTCACTAGTTATATTTTGACTTTAGATTTCATAGTTTTGAGTGATTTTTGGTAGGGAAAAAAGTTATGGGTTCGCGTCACCGATATGCCCGCGCCTATATGCTGTTGTAGCAATAAGTGAAGTATTTTGGAACGAAGTTTCTTTAACGCTACTGAAAACTACTTTAAGTCAAAATAAAGATCCAAGATGGCGGCTGCGAACATTTAAAAATATTTCGTCATGGGTATCGTTTTCATAGTTTTCGAGGATACTAAAGCTGATAGTGAGGTCAAAATATAAATCCAAGATGGCGGCTGTGACAATATTCAGATTTTTCGCCATGGGTGTCTTTTTCATAGTTTTTGATGATTCTAAAGCAGATTTTGATGTCAAAACGTAAATATAAGATGGCGGCTGCGAAAATTTTCACATTTCTTCATAACATCACGCCATCAATTTCAAAGTGTTGGGCCCTTTGAAATTGATGGCGTGATGTTATGAAGAAATCTCATTTCCGCAACTTTTTCGCGCAAGTGGGTTCGCGCAAGTGTCTTTCGCGAAAATGTCTTTCGCGCAAGTGTCTCAGATCCCTTTATGGATACTGGTGCCAATTCTCTTGTCACAAATTAATGCCTCAAAACTAGACTAAAAATCACCAAAGTTTCGTTCATTCCTGTCAAACGATGATTTCCCATCGTGAAATAATTATAGACTATATTTTATTTTGACAGCACTAAGATGGCAATATGGTGCCGATTCTCTTGTATACCGAACTAAACTTACTAAACTATCACTAAAATTCCTTACTTTTGGCTATGAAAATCTTGAAGCTATTCTGCAACAAAAATTTTCTAAATTTAAATATATTTTGACACACTAAAATTATATTTGACAATCGCGAGTCCACGTGGTACTTGTTTGCCCTACCCCGTGAATTTTTTTTAGAGCTGGAGGCGCACAGGGGGCAGCCTTGACGTTTTATATAGAATTTTTACTTTTTGTAAGGAAAATAAGAAAAAATATTACCTATATGTAGAGTGTCAGGGGTTTAAGGGTTTCATAAAGGGGATCGAAATTCTCATTATTTTTGCGATTGGACGCACCATTTTCTAGATATATGCAAAAGAAAAAAAAAAGATACAGTACTGTTTTTTGCACCTGAAGCGAGGTGTTGGTGTGAATTTTAGTTCAAGATAACTAATTTTATTCCGCACCTTTTTAATCGCGATTAAAAATAGTCAGATTTAGTTAGACATGGTGCCGATCCTCTTGTCACAAATGCCTCTAAACTAGACTAAAAATCACCAAAATTTTGTTTTATTCCTATCAAACGACGATTTCCCATTCTGAAATAGACTAAAGTGACACAACTTAACTAGATTTTAGTTTGACAGCACTAAGATGGAACTGAGATTTTCATTTAGTGAAAATAGCAATTTTACTATTCTGAATTTGACATTTTTCACTTAAAATTTAGATTTTCTAACCGAATCTGACTATTTTTCGCGATTAAAAACGTGTGGAATAAAATTGATTATCATGAACTTTAATTCACACCAACACCTCGATTTCACATGCAAAAACAGTACTGCATCTTTTTTTTTCTTTTGCTTATATCTCGAAAACGGTGTGTCCAATTGCAAAAATAATGAAAATTTCGACTCCCTTTATAAGACCCTTAAACCCCTTATACTCTACATGTAGGTAATATTTTTTCTTATTTTCCATACAAAAAGTGAAAAGTTCCATATAAAACACGTCGAGCGTGCGCGCCTCCGGCTCTAATAAGATTCACATGGTAAGGTATCACGTGTGGAATCGCGATTGTCAAATTTGATTTAGATGTGTCAAAAATTTTCTTAAACTTAGAGAATTTATTTTGCATAATTGTGCCGATTCCCTTGTTCACAAACTAAACTAAATTTAAGTGCATCTTTTTCTTTCTATTTCATTAAGAAAAGGACAGAAGATAAATTTTAGTTTAGTCCTGTGGAATTAATCAGCGCTTGACGTTAATTGACGTAATTTTAGTCGGCAAGTTTTTAATCACGTCTAAACTTGTATGGAGAGTGATAGGCGGTGATTAATTTGACAGGACTAAACTAAAATTTATCTTCTGTCCTTTTCTTAATGAAATTGTAAGAAAAAGATGCACTGAACTTAAATTTAGTTCAGTTTGTGAACAAAGGAATCGGCACCAATAGCTTTGAGATTCTCATAGTCAAAAGTAAGAAATTTTAGTGATAGTTTAGTTAGTTTAGTTCGGTGTATAAGAGAATCGGCACCAATCAAAATTTTAGGTGAAAAAAGTCAAATTCAGAATAGCGAATTTTTCATTTTCACTAAATTAATAACTCATTCAGTTGCAAAAACTGTACTTTATCTTTTTTCTGTTCTTTTGCTTATATCTCGAAAATTGTGTCTTATCGCAAAAATAATGAAAATTTCGACCCCCTTTATGAAACCCATAAACCCATAAAACTCAACATGTAGGTAATAATTTTTCATGTTTTCCATACAAAAAGTATAAAATTCCATATAAAACAGAATTGTTATAAATATACTAAACGAATATACACAAACATTCCAGACTTATTTCATAAGCGTACCTACGTAACTTAACAAAATACCGTCTATAGGATCAAAACTGTTTAAGCGATCACTACGCTCGATGTTTAGGCGTGTGTGCGTGAACGGTGCACACAAACATAGCATCGCAAGAATTTACCTAAACTCTGTCGAGTGAATTCACAGCCAGGAGCCTTAATGTGCTTTCCGAGGCACGGAGGGGTCTTGGTATGTAAGTATGGTCACCCATCCACAGACCAACAGCGGCAAGCGTAGCTTAACCTGATCGATCGACCAGTGCAGCTGTTATTATTTAGCCGCAAGCTCCTTTAGGTTATATTATTTTTGTTTTTAGAAAAACTATGTTTCATGTTTAATTAACTGATTTAATAGAGAGACAGAGAAAGATTATCTCTGACATTTTAGATTTCTGAGGCATAGAATAGGCAGACTGCTCTGAGCTTATCATCCATGGAAGTCGCAAAAGATCGACTTAGAAAAAATCACTGACACAACGTAGAGCCACTGGGTCTAGTAGAAGCATGACATTTTGTACATGAGTACCTTTTATAACGTAGGTGAGCAAAAAGGAAGAATTTTTGATTTTTGGTTCTATTGAGCCTCTATCGGGGCTGAGAAAGATGTCCCTAATTCCTCTCCCTCTCTTTCCAGGACTGTTATTCGGTAGGAAACAATCGTCCGCCCGCGCCGACGCCGCGAGCCAGCGCGAGCGGGCGCGGCGCCAGCTGCTGGCGGCCGTGCCGGGCGGCGCGGGGCGCGCGGCCGGGCCCGGCCTGCGCGCCGCGCTGCACGAGGCCTTCGACGTCATACAGGCGCCGCAGCTTAACAAGCAGGTATACAGTGGCGTAGCTACAATTGAGCACCCTTTTTTTTTTTTTTTTTTTTTTTTTGGGTGGGAAATTATCAAATAACTTCTCCCGCTCTGGGCGGAGCGGGAGGGCGTGTCAGACTCTTACTGACTAAAACCCACCCGTGTTCCTTCGGTTGCCCTGTTGCCGGGGGCCACGATTTCCCGATCGGTTTTCTTCGAACCCCCGGCAGGCATTGGCCCTAGTGGACCCCTTCAATTCTGCTGACATCTCTTTGAGGCGCGCGTGGAACACAACGCGCCGTCGACCCGGGCTTGGTCCTTATCGGACAGCGAGCTACCCATTGCTCACCGTCCGCAAGCCCGCGCCTACGGTGGCCGGAAATCGGCTCGCGATTCCCGCCCCGGGCGTCTCCTCCTGCGGCGGTTAGGGGCGTGAGGGCGCGAAATTTGCCTCTCCCTCACGCGTTCCGCCTCCTCCTTCGCGAGCATTACCGCTTCGCAGAAGGAGGTGACGGCCTGCCATTTCCTCTCGCTCCGTACCATGGCCTGAACCAGGGCCGGACGCGAGAGATCACCGCCGCCGATCGCCTCTACGAGAACACGGCGTTGCTCCGCCCAAGCCGGGCAGACCTCCACCGTATGCTCCACCGTGTCCTCAGGCCGATCCACACAATGGTGACACCCGGGTGTTTCCTCCCGCCTTATCCTGAACAGGAACCTCCCGAAGCAGCCGTGTCCGGTGAGGACCTGCGTCAGGCGGAAGGTGAGAACGCCGTGGCGTCTCTCCAGCCACTCCTCAAAGACGGGTCTTATCGCCGCGATTGTGGCGTGCCCAGCGCGGGGTTGCGACAATCGCACCCTCCATGACGCCATGAGATCCCGCCGGAGCTCTGTCCGCTGTGCCGCAATTTCTTGCGGCATCGGGGTTAAGCCCCGGCGTTTCGCCTCCTCGCGCCACTCCCAGACGTGCGCGAGGACCTTTGCCTCCAGATCCCATGGCGGTAATCCGGCAAGGAGGCTCGCCGCCTCGCAGGAGACCGTGCGGTATCCTCGGGCCAGCCGGATGGCCATGACCCTCTGGGACGCGTTCAACCGGCGGGCTGGCCGCAGCCTCAGTGAACGCGCCCACACCGGTGCCCCGTAAAGGGCCATGGACCGCACGATCCCCGCATAGAGCCTCCGGCAGGAGGCGTTTGGATCCCCTAGATTGGGCAGGAGCCGCTTCAATGCAGCCCCGGCCCGCTCAAGTCTGGGAGCCAAACGTCGGAAGTGTTCTACGAAGTTCCACCGGCTGTCGAGGACGAGTCCCAGATACTTCATCGTCGACTCGACACCGATGTGAACCCCTCCCGCCATTACCTGGGAACCCGACGGTGGCGCATTCCGAGGACCATGAAAACCCATGGCCTCAGACTTGTGCAGGGCCACCTCGAGTCCCAGCTGCCGGATCCTATCGACGATTGTCGCAACCCCGCGTGTCGCTAAGTCGGCCGCCGCCTGGTACGACCCCCCCTGCGCCAGGACAAGCGTGTCGTCAGCGTAACAAACGACGCTGACGCCGCTAGGGAGGTCGGCGCGCAGCACCCAGTCGTATCCGATGTCCCACAGATGCGGCCCCAGGACCGAACCCTGTGGGACACCGCACGACATCTCTTGCCGGTTCCACTCTCCTTGGTGACCGGGGTAGATGACGGCCCTGTCCGTCAGATAGGCCTCGACCACACGACAGAGGTAGGTCGGCATCCGGTGATACCGGAGTGCCTCCCTTATGCAACTCCAGGGCAGGGTGTTGAAGGCGCCGCAGCTTAACAAGCAGGTATACAGTGGCGTAGCTACAATTGAGCACCCTGCCATTACATGTACGAGAATACATAAATATATAACAATACACACAAATTGGTTTCCTCTATTGGTCACCCTTCAATTATGGGCCAGACACAAATGTAAAAATTTGTATAGAGGTGATAATTAAATTCCGACACGCGTGTAATATGAACGGCTTTAATAATGTATATTTTAATTCATTTCTTGTTTACTAACTAAATAATGAGTACAATCGCATTTACAAAAAATAATACTTCCGAAACCTTTAAAGTAAAAACACTTGCATAGAACATTGATCCGTAACTTAATATAAATAAAGAGCACAATCACGTTTACAAAAATGAGGTGTCTATGTCGCGAGCTCAATTACTTTTTCTCATCTCAAAAATGCCCAACGCGCCTAAAGAAGTTTTCACTTCAAAAATTAATTCAAACTTCCTTTTGTTTCAGCTGGTCTACAATCTATTGGATCTGTGCATCATGGAGTTGTTCCCAGAACTGGGTACCGTAGACAATACCCCATCCAAAGAACCAAAGAGTTGAGAATTTGTATCCATATCAGAAAGACACTATTTATTTTATAAATAAAACTTCAGCTAGGCATTTTTTATTTTTGTAAATCGCCAAAAACGCACGGTTGTTTGATGTTTAGTTAATTTATACGCAACTTATTATGTAATTGTAAATATTTGTATTGTATAATAATGAATCTATTTTTATAATATTAGTTAAATATTAAAGCAATATTCGTTCACTTAACCCTTCGAGGTTGTAATCGAAAAGACCAGAGTATTTTGAAATGTTTTCAGTGTAGAAAAAAAACACCAGAAATAAATTATTTTGATAATTTAAACTGTTTTATTGTGTTCTGTAATTTATTAATGAAAATAAATCAAAATAATAAAAAGTTAATTCAGGTAGAAAGGTAAAACACTAATGTTATGTGTTGGGTTGGGTTGTGTTGTGTGTTGGGTTGTGTTGTGTGTTGGGTTGTGTTGTGTGTTGGGTTGTGTTGTGTGGTGTTGTGTGTTGGGTTGTGTGGTGTTGTGTGTTGGGTTGTGTTGTGTGTTGGGTTGTGTTGTGTGTTGGGTTGTGTGGTGTTGTGTGTTGGGTTGTGTTGTGTGTTGGGTTGTGTTGTGTGTTGGGTTGTGTTGTGTGTTGGGTTGTGTTGTGTGTTGGGTTGTGTTGTGTGTTGGGTTGTGTTGTGTGTTGGGTTGTGTTGTGTGTTGGGTTGTGTTGTGTGTTGGGTTGTCTTGTGTGTTGGGTTGTGTTGTGTGTTGGGTTGTGTAGTGTGTTGGGTTGTGTTGTGTGTTGGGTTGTGTTGTGTGTCGGGTTGTATTGTGGGTTGGGTTGTGTTGGGTTGGGTTGGATTGTGTTGTGTGTAGGGTTGGGTTGTGTTGTTATGCGTGTAATGTGTTGTTTGTTGAGTTGTTGTGTGTAATGTTATTGTGTTTGTTCTTTCACTAATGTTTATTTACATATTTTTTCAACTATCTTTTGACTTCTGTCTGGCCACTCTTACCGAGTAGTAAATATTTATGAGAAATAATAATAATCAATAGTAGCGAGTGCGGTGCTCCTGAACAAACTTTGTCCCTACTGCTGGTGTCCCAAATGTCAATTCACCTGCACCCTTGACGATCTGGACAACACCTCTGACGCCGCAATAAACGTGGCGGGGTCATAATAAGCTTGCAGTAGGTACTGCAAGCTTATTATGACCACTATAGAAACAGGTTTTGTCGACGGAAGAATAGACAAAATGACAGATAAACAATCAAAATCTGTCATTTTGTCGATTCTTCCGTCGACAAAACCCGTGTCTATGGTGGGCCCCAGATAGTATAAGCAACATAGATGTACGGGTACCGTCGAAACGAAAAGAAGAATAAATAATTATGTAATTGGAGAGGCCGACTTTCAGCAATGGACTGCTGCTACAGCATTAGATAACTGATTATAAACAATTCCATGAGTAAGACAAATAAAAAATATCAAGTAATAATACAAATAAGCGATGCCAGATACGGTCTTATTGACACAATCATTCTTTTATCATATGCACCAGTGACTATGAACGTAGAAAACGTAAATGGGTACTTTTCGTGGTATGTATTTCCTAATAAGTGCAAACAGTGGCGTCGGGTATCTAGAATGCGTTTAATGCTGAACTAAAGCCCAATGTGAAGTCAAAATATTTTCATAACATTTTTAGAAGTAGGAAAAACACTGGATATCAGCTATTTGCGTTGGAATATGCATTTCTGAACGACCAGACCAGACCAGACAAGCAAAAGAAGTTTGTGAGGATCGTAGCAGGTGGTGTCCTGTAGTTTCTGCCTACCCCCATGGGAAGAAGGCATGTGTTTTTGCATATATGTATTTCTGAACGTTAAGATCATCATCGATAAGCGTCACTAGTTTCTGAACGTCATGCGTAAACAATTCAATGTTGCCAACTTTTTGGTCATTGCACATCTATTGGGTAAATATGTGATCGTCGGAAAGCGTTCTCTACAATTTAAAATAAAATATATAAATAAGTTACAGAACACTTTACACAACTCATCAACATAATTTTGAATGCAAATTTAACTTAACCATTTCATGTACAGACGCCAGCACATCAAGCTACCCGAAACTGTAAAATTTTCCGAATCAACTTTGAACCTTAGACATCAACGATAAAGTCAAATACGGATAAGTGCGCAGACGCTACGACGCGTGACGTGAATTTCCCGTCTGTCTTTTTCACGTATCGAATACGAATCGAATACGAACCAGTTGATCGTTATTACGAATTGATCATTATTACTCAACAAGTGAACACAGATACTCTGCTACAATAGCGATATAAGTAATAATAAACTTCTTGAAGAGAATGCAAAACAAACATTACATGATTGGGTATTTGGGTTGCTAGTAGGTATTAATAGGAAAACAAATACAGGGCGTTAATCAGAATCACATAAATCGTAAACGATTTCAACACCAACAACACTCCACCAAAATTGTAACTGGGGAATAAAAAAACTGAGTTGGCAACACTTGTGTTATGTCAATCTTAATTTACAGTGGAAAGTAAAAGGCGATGGGAGTGTTGCTTTGTGTTTATTTCTTGTTTTAGCTAGAAACGAATGACTAAGTTAAAAACAAAATGAATAATTAGAAATCAAATATTATTTAACTCATTCAGTTACTAGATTACACCATTGTAAATATCTCATAACAAATTCTTGTTTTGATTTCATCAATGGTTGTGTTACTGATTCTAACAAAAACAAAATATAAAAACAATTGAATAAATTAGTTAGTGTAATGTTTGTGTTAAGTGATGTCCAGTGTTTATGAGGTTCTTAGTAAACACGCGTGTGCTTAATTAGCTGATAAAAGTTAACAATAATGGCTTTCATAAATAAATATTGTGTACATAAACATGGATGTAGTTTTTGAACGTGCCAGTGTTCGTATTTCGAAATCGCGATGTCGTCGTCGCCGTGCCAAAAAGGCGGGATGCGCCTCAGTGAAGCATTGGATAACATGCAACTAGCGTATAATCCGATCACGAAACAGTTACATTTTGTTAGTCCTAAAGTGGAGAAACATGCAGAGGATACATCTGATGAAATTGATAAGCTGTCAAAGAAGAGTAGTTTCAGTGATGAGGGTAATTTCTCTATATCAACTTGTGAGAAGAGTGATACAAGTGATTCTCCTAAGAGTACTTTGCAGTGGGGCAGTGTGGGTGGGCACCACAGAGGCAAGGATGGTGGTTCCTTCTCCAGCACTGTGTCAAGTCTGTCAGAGTGTTCTCTTGGCTCCGCTGCCTCCAAGGATGATGAGGTCCCCGATGCAACAACTCATGATCAGGACCACTCTAAGCTGAAGAAGAAGGGGCTTTCTGGATTTTTCAGCAGGTAAGACTTACTTTTTTTAAATTTTATAAAGACATAGGTACTTGATTTTTAATTGTGTGTAATTTTAACCATTCAAATGATTTAAAAAAATGCTGTGGTATGAGTGTCCAGTCTATTATTAATTTATTACGATGTTCCCATCAAAACATAATGAGTCATCCTATTCATTTTTAGTATTTACATGTGTATAGATAACACCTAGCTTGGTAAAGGAAAAGTAACTCTGTGACACCATCAAAGGCTTCAAAATACATTAGCAATTTTCCACTGTATGAAAAAAAAAAGGTTCTTAATTTAAAATCGTGGCCAGTGGCAGTTTTTGCTTTTTTTTTTGCTTTTCATTCGCTTCCAATAAACGAGGAAAAATATTCAGCTAAAAATAATGCAACAAATATCTTACTGACTATTAACATTTTAAATGTAAATTATCATTGATCAGTATTCTTGATTGCACTTATTAAGTAATGTATTGACAGTCTTTATGTAACACTATCTCATAACATTAGGAAGCATTTAGTTACCCACTTATTTTATAACTAGGAGAATAAATTAACCCGCTGTTCTAGAAATTGCTATTTTCTGTATCGGACTATAAGTTATTTTTAATTATTTATTCATCAAAATATTTAAAGTACAGCAAAGAATAATGGCATTATTTTGTTATTAAATTTTACTTATTTTAGTTTTCAAACTAATATAAAAATCTACAAATCTATCTTCCTTATTTGTCAACTTAATAAAGTGTTAATAATGTCACATACCATATATTGCAAACATCAATGCCAATCAAATAAACTAATATTGTAATATTTACAAGGAAAACCAATGAGTTTTTCCTTCAATGGGATACCTATTATTCCCCAAGTACCAGACAAAACGTTCATAAAACACTGTTCACAAAACACTTGCATCGTCCGTCTACTATTTTAGTAATAGCAGGTTAAAGAAACCATTGGAATTTCCCTCCGTCTTAGTTTTAATACTAGGTATTC
Source organism: Agrochola lychnidis (assembly GCA_963680765.1). NCBI lineage: Eukaryota > Metazoa > Arthropoda > Insecta > Lepidoptera > Noctuidae > Agrochola > Agrochola lychnidis. The sequence goes on from OY796866.1 coordinate 21,671,034, forward strand.
TTTTGTTTATTGTCCATTGTATTTTCTGTGATAAAAATCTACCCAAGCATATAAAATATCTTATTCGGTATTAAGGTCTTTCAATTTATTACACATAAACTACCAATTTAGGACAATGGCGATTTTTTTTCATGTATTTATTGAGTTGTGTAAGTCACGAAAAGTTGCCATGAACGACAGGATTAAAAATTTACATAAAATTATAATAAAACACGCATAGTAGTAAGAAAATAATTTATTTTGAATTTTATTCATAGCAAATTTTATTTAATTAAATTATGCATCATAAAATACTTTTTATACTGTACTTAATATCTAAAGTCTTTTGTATTGTAATAATTTGTGTATTAACTAAAATGGAGACTAGACTTGCGCTTTGCCAAAATTGACTTTATCAACGCCAACTAACTGGCAAGAAACTTCAAACAGTCTCTCTTGATGATCTAATTTCTTAGAGAAACCGTTACTGATTCCTTCAATACAATTACTTATGTATAAACCCCCCCGTTTCTCCAAATCTTTGTCAAAACAAGCATGAAGTATTGAAACAGCTCCTTTAGCTGGGGTCTTGAAAAACAGTTTCATGGCCCAAGGGAATGCCTTTTTAAACATGGTCTTTTCAAAGAGGTCTGTATCCACAATTCCTGGGTGGACCGCATAGCATTTCACTGCAGAACCTTCTTCTTCCAACATCTTGTTTACGTATCTGGCACTCATCAGCTGTAACAAACAAAACACGTTTAAAATACATTTTTAACACAAAATTCTTAAAAATAATTTGAAGCAGTGAACTGGTTTTCTAATTGAATACAGTTGGTTGAAGAAAGTAGAACATTTCTTTACCTGTGCCAGTTTAGCCTGCGCATACGCAGCCGTGGAATCATAATGCGCCTTCATATTGATGTCTTCAAAGTATATCTTGCCGGGGTAATGAGCGCATGACGTCACATTGACAACCCTTGCTGCTTCTCCGATAGCACCGCCCCTTTTTAGCGCTGGCAACAACAAGTGTGTCAAATAAAAGTGGCCCAGATGGTTGACCGCTAACTGGTTCTCAAACCCATCCTCAGTGAGTTCATAGTCTCCATACATTATCCCAGCGTTGTTGACAAGAAGGTGAATAGCCGGGAATTTATCCAACACATTTTCCGCAAATTGCTTGACAGATTTCATGGATTGCAAATCCAATGGGAAAGCCACAATGTTATCGCCATTTTCCATGTTATCAGCTAACTTCTTCATCGCTTCCGGTTTCCTCACACCGGCAATAACGAACATATTCGACTTTAGTAATCCTCGCACAACTTCGGATCCGATTCCGCGAGCGCCGCCGGTGACGACCGCAATTTTCCTCTTCGCATCTGGCAACACAATTTTGTTTCTCCATACGTTCACCCAGTCATCGATAAGGCCGCCGGCGCCTGCGCCCTGCATGTCTAGCGCGTATCGCAGTTCACTGAGGATGTACTTCAAGGGCTTGTGTCTGTTGACGTACCAGTAGATAGCTGCAGCACCGGTAAGAATTAACGCTGATGCGATTGCGAGAGACATGTTGAGGTTATGTTATCGTCCGCTCGACGCGACGCTACGGTTGCACTGGCGACCGTTGCTTTCACTCCGCTGGAAATCCTCAACGCTTTCTCTCGATCCGGTGTTTGTTTGGTCTAGTACCGTTAGTCCTGAGGTCGCGCTGCTCATTTATTGATTAAATGACAGGGAGTCCACAGTATCTGCAACAATACATAGAATTTAACGTCAACACAACATAATTAATGTGACGCGAGCAGAACTTTGCGAAGCGTGTTATCAATGCGTGGCCTCCAGCTGTACTGAAAACGATGACGCAACGCCAGTACTATTGATATTAGACGGAAGTCGTTGAAGCGTTAAAATCAAATACAAAGCCTGTTTAGGAATCTTAGTGATTCTTTACCCTAGAGCTGAAAACTAAATACCTGGTTATTTCACGCACGGCACTGATTTCACAATAATATTTACGGAATGAAATACCATCTGTTATACGATATGCACGGTGCACCTGACGGTACTGACTTGTTTGTTTTGCAAATACAGTCGGGGCGCATGCGCAGTACGTGCCGGTATTTATCGGTGTACCGTCCGATTTCTAATTATGGCATTAACAGGTTGCGGTGCAGTGGTTATCGCGATTTCGTTAATATTCTTTGTGCTGTTGTGTTAATTTTGGCAACTTGTTAAATAATGATATCCGATTGACGCTTCCGATTTTCTATTGGAGTTGTTCTTCTGTTGACTAGTTTGAGTGTTGTTCTTGTTCTTAGAATTCTAATAACCGGTTTAGACTAGGCATGTTAAAAATGTGACTAACCCAAAACATCGTGTTATGAACGCAGCGAAGGCAGCTTCATTTGAATATTTTATGACTTCGCCCAGATGGCTTTACAATTAAGAAATTGTAAAGCCATCTGGGCGAAGTCTTTTCTTTTGACGGTACCGCAGAGTTGCGGGTTGTTAATGGGGGCGATAATACTGCCTTTTGATGAATCGGCAAAATCTTAGATGCGTCATTGCTGGATATAGGGTACACAACATTCGAAGGTCTCCTCTCAAGCTTAAAACTTCCAACATTAAAGGAAAACAACTCCTCTTGAGATTCCAATTGGAGTGAAATTCCTAGCGAGCGACACGGACAAATTCAACTCATTTTTTCACATGAACGCGTAACGAATCTGTCTCATATAATAAATCAGGGTTAAGGATGTAAGGCGACCTCTTTATACGCTCCCCTTATCCAACATCAATGTTTGACGCTGAGAAAGACAGCAATACCTCTCCATCCCTCTCTAACGTTCTAGCGGTGCGGACTAGTTCCCGCTCCGAGATTTTAATTAAGGGTCTTTGAACTACTGAATGCTGATGGTGCGTGTCGTCTACGCTATGACGCAACGCTAAACCGCTGTAAAAACGCCAGTGCTTAATGTGAATGTCTATTTAGTCCGTGGACTCTGACTGAGTTTACTGTTAATGATGTATTTAACAACACGGATCCTGATAATGAAGATGAATTTGGAAGAGTTGGAAGGACTGTTACGATATCTGGTGATATCTTTATTGTATCTCTCGATATCTTGATGACATATCTTCTGAAAACTTTGAAGTCAAATCAGTTTATTTATTTAGTAACAATTCACACTGCGTTCGAATATAATCCAGCATGAAACGTAAGATAATGATAAAATTCTGTTACCACAATCGCTTCGGAATCGATAAAAACAACCACAAAACATTATGGCTAACACAAAATGCCAACGAAGCTAAATTCTGCTAGCGAGTGCATTCATGTGAGCCAGTGAGCATGACGTCATTTATAAAACATATATTTCACATATTCACATATAAAATAAGCTAGCTCAAAAGAAATGCACCTATATGAAAAGTACATAAGAAAGACTTGAAAACGATGCTGAACCTGAGAATAAATTTGAAGTAGAATATATGAACTTATGGTATGTATATTTGCAAAATGCATTCCGGGCTCCGGTAAAATATCGGGGCAACCGCAACACAAAGACATTGAGGGCTTTTTGAGTTGCTGCAACGCGCTGCGGTTGACTGTTCGGTCAGCAAACGCACACACAGTCTTCCAGCCAACATTTTAACGTTACCATAAGCTCATTATTAAAATTGAATGCACACAAAGTCAGAAACAATGTCCTATTTACTTTAGAAGATAATTTAGAACTTATAAACAGCTAACTAATAGCGTAACACATTTTCGGTAAATGATTAAGACTAATATGTTTCATTTGACAGTTCAACAACATTCATTGTGTTATTTACGTTGTTGAGCAGATTTTTTTTCGCTTACGAATCAATGGATTAGCTTTTTTTTTTCAAAATGGTTCAGATTGTGATTGTTCGTGTATTACGTAATTCTAATTAGGATGCAGTTCCCTAAAACGAAGTTGCATTATTTGATCATTAAACAACAAACAGTCCTGTTGATGCAATTAATAACGAATTTTATGCTGATGTCACCTTCGAAGATAAAGTCGATGTTTTTACAACGTACGTAATAAACCACCGGGCTTTCAAAAAACTTGCAAGAAAGCATAAAATAAATGAGAAGCACTGAAATAAATACAAAAATACAAGCCCTTCTAGATCCGGTTTGAGAAACAATACTACATAAAGTTAAGGCGAACTCGCTGCATACGTAATAATAATGTACAATGGCCAATTCCATACACTCGATACTTGACCGGGGAAACCTGTTTTCAAAGGCGCTGTGCCCCTGGACTCACCTACCTCCACGACGCTCGACCTTGGAGTGTTTAACACTAACCCTTTTTACTGTCGCTGGTTTTGTGCAACGTGGATTGAAAATTTTCTTTCTCAAAGCTGCAATGGAAAGCGTGCACTTGGCTATTAACGAAAGTTCTTGCGATTCTTTGTAGCGTTTGTAGACTTCCAATAGCACTCGGCTCGGTCAAACGTTTGATGATAAAGATTGCCCAGCGAGTTTAAAAAGTGTTTTCGAATTAAAAAGTTTGAATTCGGTTCAAACTTTCAAAGCATGTCTTAAAAGCTTAATCTGATACTGGTGCAAATTGACCATATGGATGCGCACGCCTAGCATATGGCGCAAACGAGATGCTCGGGTCCTCGGGACACCTGATACGGGGTCGAAGCGAAAATAGAAAAAAGCGACAGACTTTCTGGGAAGCTGACATTTAAGACAAAATAAATAAGCACCTTACCCGAAAAGTGTTCTTGGAAAGAATATTAAAGATACAATAAAATGGATTTAGAGCGTCCTACTTTTTACTCGCCCGGAAACTTAAGTAAGATTGGCACTCAAGAAAATCGCGCGCCTGCTTTTATTTAAAGAACTACAAAGGGCTTTGTTTCTGCCATGATGCCATCATTGATATATATCTGTTGGTAATAATAACTGTATGTACAGCTGGTATCTCAAACCGGTTGTCCGGGTCATCCCTCATTAGCTGCGAGATCCTCAAATTAACGAACTGCTAAATACAGAGACCTGTTTATCGTCTGTCTTTACAGTATTGTCGTTTCGCCTTGGGACTTTAAATGGCAATGCCGCTTTAAAAAAGTTGGCATCAGCTGTTTAACCAAGGTTTCATTCATGAGTTTGTTTTTTACTTGTAACGACGGCGACGCGTGACAATGTGTCTTGATGGTTTTCTTCGCTATTGCTGCTAAAGTGAGAGTAGATAATACCAGTTTAAGCACAGTAGTACCTTATACGTAAGTTTCTCTGCGAATACACCAGATTAGGCGGAGCTGGGGATTTGAAATCCGGTTTCCACGCACTATATGAACTATAATAGTTGTGGGAGCATTGAAAATCTGTTTGTCCGAAGACTACTCGGTATTCTTATTTTACTGGCCATTAAAATAATAATGCTGTTTTTCTGGCAATTATGCAAATGAACTCAGAGTTGTTTTTCCCAGTGTTTTGTTTGGTCATAATCGTGAGTTAAATATTTTTAGAAATCATTTGTTCTTGCTTCTTTTACCACTTCTAAAGTTTCGACGTCATCGCGGCTTTCAACAGATTGTTTGGAATGTTTGGGATTATCAAACATTCTCGTGACGCTGTTCACAATCGTGAACGTGCTATTTTCATAGATACAAGATGTTTGGATACTTGATTTATCATAAATTGGCCTCAATATCTTGTATATAATAAACCCAATATACCGAATATCGTACATATATATGTTGTTTCTTATGTTAATAATCAATTCTGTAAAGGTTATCCAACATTCGTGCGGCTTCTTTGACTCAAGCTTTGTAAAATTAATTTCCAAAGGAATTCACAATGAGGATGCCCTATAAGAACCAGCTTTCAACTAGTTTGAAATATAATAACTATCACGGTTCACTGATTTGAAAGATTACCATCCTGTTATTTTTTTCAACGTAAATGCGCATTTTGACCCAACTGCCTTTGACCACGGGTTTACCAGAAAGAAATTTCATGGTTGAGGTAGCATTGACAATGTTCTATTACGAGTTGTTCAAGTCTATACTTACGCCTGAGTCATTGACGTCAGTACAATTTTATCAAGTATTTTACCGCGACTTAATTGCTGCTATTGTTGTTCATCTAATGACTAATCAGTATTGGACGTTGGAATTCCGTCGGTCGTCGTTCCATCTGCATGGCATAATTTTACCGTCGAGTCAACTTTAGTTACGCCTTCGGTTACGTCAGGTTCTTACTCACATTTTAATGCATATGGAATTATAACACTGATGAATCGAACTTCTGTGTCATCTTCCTGAAGCAAACCGGAACTGAATTATAGATGATAAATGTTATCTAAATTTTAAGTGTTGGTATTTAGAACTGGGTTAATCTATTTGTTGAGTCATGAAAGTAAACATTGATAAGTTTTCTAGACTAAACAAATAGTGTGATTGTAAAAAGGTCAACCGATGACTTAAGAGCGTGCATTCTGAAAGTGGGCAACGTCGCAAACAGATGTCAAATATATCGCTATTTTGATTAATTTGGCAATATTACTGTATGGAAATATGAAATATGGGCTTACTAGTGAATTCAAATATTGATTATAAAATGCAATAATTAATATCGTAACACCGAATATTTAGTTTTTGGAATTGGAAACTTTCCAAATGCCTTTTTAGGGTTCCGTTAAAAAACGGAACCCTTATAGATTCGTCATGTCTGTCTGTCTGTCTGTCTGTCCGTCCGTATGTCACAGCCACTTTTTTCCGAAACTATAAGAGCTATACTGTTGAAACTTGGTAAGTAGATGTATTCTGTGAACCGCATTAAGATTTTCACACAAAACTAGAAAAAAAACAAATAATTTTGGAGTTCCCCATACTTAGAACTGAAACTCAAAAATTTTTTTTTCATCAATCCCATACGTGTGGGATAGGTCTCTCATATCTATGGATAGGTCTTCAAAAATGATATTGAGGTTTCTAATATAATTTTTTTCTAAACTGAATAGTTTGTGCGAGAGACACTTCCAAAGTGGTAAAATGTGTGTCCCCCCTGTAACTTCTAAAATAAGAGAATGATAAAACTAAAAAAAATATATGATGTACATTACTATGTAAACTTCTACCGAAAATTGGTTTGAACGAGATTTAGCAAGTAGTTTTTTTTTAATACGTCATAAATCGTAAACTTATCGTTACTTGCTGCTACGGAACCCTTCATGGGCGAGTACGACTCGCACTTGGCCGCTTTTTTTTACATCTTAGACGGTTACAACATCAAATTCAGTGTTATTTTGCAATTCATTATGAATATTCTAGTTCACTAGTTAGCGATATTTCATATTTCCATACAGTAATATTGCCAAATTAATCAAAACAGGTAATTATTTGACCGCCATTTAAGACGTAGTACACAGACTGCGAATTTCGTGTGATGGAATGCGTATCATTCACACATCACTAATGGCAGGGCGGTCCCCCTTCTGTCTAGCCAGAGGGGAACTGACTCCCCTAAATGTAAAGCCAATATTACCGATTCCGAAAACAATACGAATGAAGACACAGATATAAATATAGCTCTTGGCATCACATTGCGTGATAACAAAGAGAGAAAACACCTCACGAATTACGTTCTCCGAGCAAGATCTTACAAAACAAAGCAAAATTAAACTCCCATTCAGTTTATTCTTAGACATATTTTCTTCAAAGTAAGTACCTTCTTATGTCTTAGTACACATAGATAAAAATACCCATAACCGTGCTTATGAAGTAAAGAATGATAAAAGCAACGTAAACTTTCCTGGTGACTCAACAGTTATTTATTTTGCTGGTTTTACACTGCAGTGTTACTTTGTGGACTCTGATAACGGCATGCAGGAAATATTTTTCAAACGCCTTTATTATGCTATGCAGTGTTCTCAGAATTTTAAAAGGTACACTGTTTGAATTTCAAATTAGAAACAGAATATAATGTCATTTATAGCTTTACAAAACTAGTGACTCATATAGATTCTAAAAGATATCCAATATTATAGGTTCTGAAGTTATTAAATACTTATGGTCCATATTAGACTGTAATAAGAAATGTCAGTGAATAATTTACGTATGATATTCTTTTATTATCACTTTTTTATGCAAAATACACTGGAACTGAAATAAAAATATTTATATGAACAATATTGTTTTTCAACTTTATGAAGTTTTGTCAAAATAGTTTCTCTTAGTGTCATCTTATAGGAAATTGATGGAACAACTTCTTTATTATGTATTTATATTGGAATATTCTTATCTTTTGGTAAGAAACTATTTGGGCCCCCAAATAGTTTCTTACTTAATTTTGATAAAAAAATTAAAGTGCTGTTCTTAATTGACTAGATTGTAAATCCGTCTCAATCGCAACGTTCTTTAGTAAACAAATTAATTAGACTTAACAAGATCGTATAAACGCATCAAGATCAATATTGAATTTAATAGATTTTAACTAAAGCATGTTGAACTCGTCTGCACTTTTGAAGACAACATCTACGTTTCAGGTTAATGAACTGTTTTGTTTTTGTTATAAGCCTTTAATTTATAAAGTTTGGTGCTAAACAGATTCAAATAAGAAAAGAAAAATGCTGAAACAACCGAATCCGATATTATATTCAGTAAGAGCATTATCTCAAATTGAATTTTGGCAAACATTCGTATACGTATTCCGCGTTCCCTAAGCATGATTCATAAACAGTAATGGCTAGAACAAAATGTCACTTGTAATGTACCCATGAGTAATGTTTATGGTGGTAAAAAAGTGACAAAGCACGAATGTTTTTATTTTGTCGACTTTGTGGCACAAAGTTTACATTACAATGACTACGATGAAGACAACACTGTAACACAATTTATACCTACAGTGATTGTAACGAGTGATAAATTGATCGCTGTTGAACTTTGTACAGCAATTTATAGAGGATATTTTATTTGGGCGTGTGAAAGAGGGTCTTATATCTAAACATATTCTGAACAATTTGGACCCAGTTAGTACTTGTAAGCAGAAGACTTGTGTTTATGAGCAGCAATTTCAATCAACCCAATTTGCTTAATAAATCTTTGCCAACAATGTTGTAGGAATACTTTGCATCATAACCACTAATGCTCTTGTCAGTCAAGATTTCGCTACTGCCATAATTAGATACGATCTTGGATCATATACCTATATAATGTCAGTGCACTGATATTTTTCAAGACCGCTAGCCTGCGTAGGAAGGCAAAGCCTAAAGTGACGTCATCGCCTTTCACTGTCCCTATGCCCATTTGAGGAGTGTCACCTTTAAGGAACTTGTTGGTCGGTCGGTCAGCGATGTGCAAAGGTTCTGATAATCAAGCATAGGTTTTATTATCTAGGAAGGCTAAGGTTGCGACCTAAAGTGGTATTAATAGCTTGAAGCGAGGTTTAGATGAAGTTAAATGAGAATGAATTGTCTCAGCGGGTGGGCATTAGCACCGAGACGATGTGTGTAATATGTTTTTATTAAGAAGCGACAGGGCAAACAGTGTTAGCGATGGAAATAATGTAGGAGTAATGTAATGTGTCGAGTTTATTGACGAACATAAAATTCAGAATATAGACCCCGATATTGCGTTGGCTTCAAATAATAAAGAACTTGAGTTATACGAAGAAGTAGATAGTCATGATATTATAATCAAAATTGATATAGCAAGAGCACCTGCCTGCTGCCTCGGGGTCGATGACTCTTTTTTATAAACATACAGATTGTGTAGCAAGATTTGTTCTCTTAGAATTAGAATATTTCTAGAATACATAGCGGTCGTTGTGGTTTTATACTTGCCAAGTATATAAAAAGAATACACAATCAATAGTATTATATCCCCAGCACCGAAATAATTGGGTTATGTCAGCGGGGGCGAACAGTATAAAATTAGTATCATAATTTTATCTAACAGTAAGGTTATTTATTAGGTGGATAGTGTAGAGATGGCGTTTGGTATGGACGTGTTATATTTATCACTGCGCCAACAGAGTGAATACTTCCTTCTTAAAACTTGTAATCATTACCTTAGTTTGGGTCAAGAGGACCAGCCGAATCCGACTGAAAGACTGAAAATCTTTTTTGAAGACTTAGGTAACTGAAAAAGCTATCTTATCAGCTTACAATAAATTGGTAGCCGCCGTCATTTATCAGATCCTGTGACTAACTGCCATCTTATTCATAGCCAACATAATCTTTGTAACACGATCCACAAATAAGATATCACTTTCTTTATCTTTCGATGTGAGCAACTGTTATCTTTCATGGTTACGTAAAATATAGTGACGAGAGTGACGATCATAGAATTACCAAACATCGTCTTCAAATCGCGTGAGAAGTACAAATTATTGCTACACGATAATATTCTGGGGTCCGTGACAAAAATTAATCGTTTTACCTGAAAATTGTACAGCGTTGTCTTGAGTCGTAAGTTTTCTGAAATCATCCAACGGCTCGGTAATTTCAATGTGTCTACGATCTCTACGTGTTTCGTTATCCGCGAGGTTATATTTGGAGATGAGTGCAGCCATAGTGTAGCAATAGAACGTAATAATGCATGACATTCATGAAGGATACGTGTGTGCATAAATACTCTTTGCTATGTCAAAGATAAATTAAAACCTCTTTATAAAATAAAATAGGAGCACGGCTACACAGACAAAAACGTCCACTGCATTCATAATAATGAGTTATGGACTGAAAAAGTCATTCCAATGTACCGATAGATCAATATGGTAAAAGCAATTTTGAGTACGCCATTTGATTCGCCGATTCGTTCCGTAAAATGATGCCGTAAGCCGTAATGTGTTTATGTCAATACCTGCGTGGTATTACATGTCGCCAGTCGCTACGAACACAACATAGTTGTCATTCGTAGAAATCGTGACATTACGAAAATTTAATTATGCATATTGAAAAAAATTATGGTGCGGGGCAGTAGCTCGATTCACGTTTACTGATGTCATTAACAACAATAGCGATGGAATATCTGTCAGTGAAATTTAATAAATTCGTCCAGTGAAAGTACTGCACGGACCAGAGTAGCGATTACATACGCCAGTTAGTTAATAATTACGGAAGACAGTTTATATTATATACTTTCTTTAATAGCAGTTAAATATGAGATTTATGAATTTCCTTCGAACAGAAAGACCATGATTGTAAGGCGGTGATTTTATTGCGGATCGGTTTGCTTTACTTTAATGATCTCAGTAACGATAACAAAGTTTTATAGCCCTACAACTTTGTAAGGTGACTAATAATGTACCTACGTATATCAAGGCAAACCAATTAAGTAATATACGAAAGCGGAAAAGGCATATATTGGGTAAAATCTCCTAGGCAACAGAAATACGAACAAAACTATTAATATTTCCAAAGAATATTCCCACTAATAGAAAGCAATATAATGTGTATGAATAAATATTGATTGACTTGGGGTCTCTCTAGAGGCCATCCAAGAATTGGAGCCTACGTCAATAGAACGCCGGCGTCAAGTCCTTCCAACGTAATGACTTTCTGAATGTAGACTATTTCTGGATTCGATAACCTTTTTATATATATACATAGGTATATATCGACGCTTGAAAGGCAACACTGACTAAGCGACATGGGAACCCATGTCGCTTAGTCAATGTTACCTTTCAAGCGTCTATATATATTTTCGGTGGATGTCCGTGTCATTCGTTTTCATATTATGTGGAAGCAATGATGTTTCTTTGTACTTATAGTGATTGGATTTCCTGGGTGGTCTTGCCCCCAGCCTGTCCGTGCTGTATAAAGTCAAATTAGATAATTATATCAGCGATTCTATGAACAGCAGTCTACTGACCGTATTTTAGCATTCATGAAAGATTATGCGTCGTCTGTCGTCACAGTAGTTAGCAATGTACCTATTACCGAGTGATATGAAGCTGATGATAGATTAATAATGATTTATATCACTCAAGTAACTTAAGAAAGAAAGTTCAGTTTCACATTAATGATTGATCGTGAACGAACAGCTCCATCCGTACTTAATCTGGCATGACTTAAGCTTTTTATAGCCAACAGGAAATTGTTCCACCACGTAACCACTCGTGTTTTTATGGTTTTACTTTAACTATCAATAAATATGTTAGTCGTGTAGTAAAAATTAAAATAATTAGTGGTTGCGCTCCGCAGAGGCTGCCGACATAAATAGATTTTGATATATATCTGGAGTCTACATATAATGGAAATCTTGTCTGGGTTTTATATCTGTACCTATATAAAATTCTAAATGTATTTTCCGACATCTTTGAGTAGCGTACATGTATTTCTTACCCATCTTCAATTTCCAGACGTGATTTATTATCTGTCCCAAATACTTGCTATGTCAACTCGAATTTCGAATGCCTTGAATATTCTCAAGGAGTCTTCAAACCGTCAAAGAGTACCTTGTGCAACCAAAAGGAAGTGAAACTCAAATATGGATCATCATCAAACATCAGAGAACATTATATCGTATTACAATAACAAAGTACCCTTATGCTCCGTCGTGACAATTACAGCATTCAATTGATAAGGCCACAAGAATGCATGAACTATGAATGAATGTCCACTATTTATAGAGATAAAGTGGACTAGATTGGAACCATTCGTTTTTGTATTACTGATGTAATGGTGAATGTCGTTGAGGACATTTTAATTGTAGCAATTGTGACGATATTATTGGCAATTGATCTTTGATCAGACAAAATATCAATTGATTTGAAAGAGTTCATCGTATCGGAATAAAAGAAAATATACTATGATAAAGTGCCTGAAAGAAGGGTCGAAATATTACCTACAGAAAATATGTCAGAAAAGAAATATAGACTCCATTTTGATCTCGAAATGGTTGCTAGGGAATTCTCATCCGAACGTAACCTACGTGTGGATGAATAGAACGACCTCTTGACATTTACGAAGCATTTGGAATTGGTAAACGAACTGTACCGTATAGCTTTTGCAACAATGCTTGCCTTATTAAATTTACCTATGTCCTTATATTTACAGAAATATATATATTTTTAAAGAAAACGTTAGTCATCTTTACTAAGTGTTTGACTCATAGCCCTATAAAGAGCCCATCGTCCTTTATATTGGTTAATCAATTGCAATATCGTCCGCTTTCATGCATGACCTATAAAATAAAAAGCCAGACAAAAAGAGTATCGATTTGGTTATATGGTATGCAACAATTGATCTATAATAAATTACTTTGGACGTTTAATTCTATTACTATCAATGAAATTAAGGTCACAGAATAAAACTTTGCAGATTTTATTGTGCCTTAAGATAATAATATCTTAGAATTGAACACGTAATATATTCTTAAATCGATTTGTATTGAAACATTTGCACGTATATTTGAAAAGGATCAATTGATTTAAACCACATCGCTTTGTTAGTGTCTTTTTTGAAGGTTGGTGATTTTTTTTTTGTTTATTGTTTTTATTTTTCAGTTTTTAGTTGTGGTAGCTACCCCATACAAATTCGAATACCACTACCTGCTATGTAAATAACAGTGACAGGAACTTAACATTTCATCTATAAGTGGGAAAAAATACGTATCATTGAACCCAACTCAAAAACTATCCAAGCAAAGTTAATTAAATTTATATGGGACCACCTTGAGAGCATAACCAACAACAAAAAAGAAAAAACATGCTACGAACATTATAAACTCCTCCTTTTTGGAAGTCGGTTAATAAAATGAGCAAACACCACGGTTTTTCATCGGCAAGAATTCACTGATTGAAAGAATACCGCTTACTATTTTAAATTAGTCCGTAACATCAAAGGTCAAACCATGAAGTGATGTCATGAAACCATTAATCCAAATCCGTCTGCTCCAGACTACTTGAGGCAACGAAACAGTTCACTAATACCGGAATTATTTATCGTACGACGTCACCGTGACCTCCTCGATGTATAAATACTAGCACATATTATATTGACGAAAGCACCTACGTCACACGGCATTGACAACTTTTAGTTTAATACAGTTTCCAATCTGAAGAACTTGATCTGTAGAACCGAAGGCCGAAATCAAGAGTACGAATATTTTCGGGTAGAGATCCGGTTTGAATGAATCTATAATCAAAACAAAATAGGTCACAGTTCACATCGATGTTATAGTTTCGATCAAATATAAGCATATATTTATATCAATACTTGGGAAATGAGGACAGCTCTCCGCTTAATCGATTGAACTTTACGTAAAAAAGATCATCATTCCTTAGAGTCGATTAAATTAATCCGATTCGTGCGACTCGATTGGTCAGTAATGCACTTTTGAATAAGCATGATGTCATCAGATTGCGATAATGCCAGATTCAGTTCAAGAATGGCCAGTGTTTATGTGCTAAGAATGTGTCAACTGCGGTCCGCAAAAGATTAAAAGAGGGAAGTAACTGTGATTGGACTCGACGATTCTGATTTTAAGTTATAGGCTTTAATTTAAATCCTGTAGGCGTTTTTTCATTGGTAATCATGAATCATGATAATGCTACAAATTGGGAAAAGAATACAGGTGTTAATTTATGTAAATCAAAATTGGTGCTGGGCCCAACTCGTAATGGAAAAGAACTGAATGACGATGCATATATCGGTTACGCCGTATACATGCGTCACTCATTTCTAATTCGAAGTGAAACCATAGCTAATTTCAATTGTACCTAATGCTAAATGTGTCTATAAATCTTGGCAATCAACATTGTTTAAAATTCCAACAAATGCTACCACGTTTCCCAAAACATTTGGAGTATAAAATGAGTATTGCACTCATATGTGCATGAACCATGTAAAAGTCTATTGTTGGTCGAATTTTTGCGTGTATTACGTAAACAAGTTTCTCGTATTCTTTCACAACTTTCATTCATTGCGACACATTATTTGCTATTGTGCGTACTGCGATGGTGTTTAAAAAACGAATTTCGATTGTTCTCAACCACACGTGTTCGGAACAGAGTTACATCTTCGCTTTTACATAATGAATGTTGGTAAACATTTTTCCGACTTAATCTGTGGCAGGACTGTGATTGACCACAACATTATGTCTTGTAAATCCGAGCCAATTTAAAACTATGCGGTAAGAACCAACTTTTAGATGCTACAGGTAATTTTCATTCTTTGTCCCCTCTTGTTAATGTTCTTTTATAAGCCTTCCTTAATTTGTAAAAGTTTACGTCCGGAAGTTAATCTTCTACGCTTGTTCACTACTTGCAGCTTAAAAGTAAGTAATACAAAACGAGGAGATTTTGTGAAGTTTTAGAACAACTAAAATCTATTTTATTCTTATCATTTACCAGAACATTGGCGTAACTAAGAATAACGTTTTTGAAAGATAATATCAGCCAATAAGTAGGTGCTCGCCGTTTGTTAGCTCGGGATAAGATCATTTGAAGTTTCTTTCGGAACTGTTGACCTCAAAATGGATCTTGATTAGAAGTTGCCGTTACAGTAAGAAGCTCTCTTTTTATCAATTTGAGATCATCTTGTAATGGACTTCATAATTATTTTTTAATTTGTTTTCTTTGTTAGTTATTTTGTGTTGATCACGATAAAAAACTATTGCGTAAAGCCTGCTTATTATGTTTGACTTATATTTGTTATTAAATCAGCAATCTAGTTGTCACCTGTCTCATTATACGTTTTCTCTATAGAAGCTATACGTTTTAAAACAGTTTTTTTGACTACAATTGGTTGCTTGCTTCCCTATTACCTTCAGCAAGAAAGTCGAGATGCATGGTATGCTACTCTGAGTTAGGAGCTAGTCACGATTCTACCGTATACAATCGTAATGTTTGATTCTAACTGGTTCCAATCCAACTTCCAACACTGCGGCATGTAACTTTATGTTGGCGATGCACGTTTGATATCGCTCTCAGTTCTGTTCATCCCGGAAGCGAAAACAAACTCGTAGATAAGTAAACATTGAAAATGTAAAATATAATTTAAATATTACTTTTGTTATTATGTATCGATAACCCGTCTGTTTTTCAGTCACTATGTCTGTCTGGAAACAGTGTGTCGTGTCGAATATTTTTGTTTCCACTATTTACTTTTATTTGTTCTTGTTTAGCACGTAGTGTGTGTCTAGTGGACATGTGCGCTAAAGCTGTGTGAGTACTATTGTTATTGACACGTCATATGCATGTATTTGTCTTAACAGAGCCTTCGACATGGTCGTCGCGGAATTTCAGTATTGGTTATAAATGTTCTTCGGTCGTTGGATAAATAATTAAAAAGTAGTCTTAAAGTACTGGAAAATTGGAAATGTTTGCAGTTCAGTCTCGAATTTATTTACACAAGTTGTCTCAACAGGTAGTGTAACACTAGTAATGTTGTTGATAAATATCGGTAAGCCGGAAGAAACAACAAGAACTCATATTCAACTCATAATTGAAACAAAATATACAAACAAGCCTGTAATATCCGTGGCGTGGTTGATAAGGAAATTCTTCTTAGCGTATCGATGGCAAACGAAATAGAGTCGGCCCAGAATTTGGCTACGAGTTTGGCACCTTCGGTAGCGTCTATCAGTTCCTGTAACGTCATAACGTGCAGGCAACAGGTCACGCTGGGTACCCCATTGTTTGTTGAACAGCATCACATTTAAACTCAACATTTAATTTACATAAGGAATTTCATTCACATTTCATTGCATGATGATATATACAGACAATTAATATTTGATACAATACAATAAATCTCACGATTCCATGTAAACGCACACAACTATATCCACATCTAGATTTAGAGTCTTACCGCAAACAATTTACACTTCACAATTACAGATTTTCTATTCTCCCTAGCCCCATTCCTAGACATATATTTACTTGTCGCCTCAAAGAAAGAGCTTGTGCCCCATCATAGCCCCATTCAAGTGAGCAAATGTTAGTTATTTACATTCCATTCCCGTGGCTCACATTCACACCCATCTCACTTTGCTTGGGGTCGCGTCAGTGACCAAAGCAAATGGGTCTCGGCCATCTATCCTCGGAGTGCCAAGCCAAGGCTACTATGATACGGATTGCCAAATTTTACGTTAATGTTTGTTTTACGGCTGCTTTTTGCAGTATGTAGGTTAAGGATATTCATATGGCATTTTTCAGTGACCCTCTAGCAATTTGGATCCCATCTATGTGGTTCTATCCAACATTGCGAAACGATTTTTAAGATTTCGAAGCATCTGTTATGTTTGTTATTCTAGAAACTTTACTTCATTAATCACAAGCGTTGTTTAAGTAATTCTTTGTCTTTGAATTTCATATTTTGGCAACCATTATCGTTTCAAAGGATACTGTCCTTGGCAGTTTCTTTGAGTAGCTTAGAACTTAAAAGATGACCTCGAATAAACCCACATATCATCTTTATTATTATATCTGATTACACATTGTTGTGCTTATTGTTAGAGTCAACTGAACAAAACGACTTGAGAACGAGTGGAATGCTAAATATCTGTCACTATTATAACACAGATGTGTCTTTATGACCGGCACGTTATTTCTCCACGTGGTTCCAATTGGGGACGAGCGTCATTGTTTGAAGTTATCGTTTGTGACTATTGTAGATTCTGGCAGGAGCATTCAGGAGTATGTGAAATGCTGATATGCGGTAGTTTTGTAGACGGCCAACCTCTCTCAAGAAACGACAGGGTTAAATAAATAAGTATCAGTTTCCAATCGATGCTGGTTACCTTGCTTTACTATTTGTTTTGTGATTTTTTCAGAGAACTTACATATTTCTTTTCCAGCGTTTCTACGTGAGTATTTAGGTCAGCTTCTAGTTCAACTAAATGCAACTGAATATCTTTACATATTGCTTTTAACACATCTACATAATATTACTGTAGTTTGTATTATGGCGCCATTGTATGCGAGTCTATTTACCATCTGCACAGATATTCTATTTTCCTTATCAACTCATTATTCGGAGGCCGAGTGTGTTTATTGTAATAGAACTAAACGGTCTTAGAATTTATTGTATTTCCAACAATATCAACATCTCAGTTCCTTTAGCATCCGCCTTGTATATTCTGCTTTTTGTTACCAGTCTTCTTAGCCTTGACATTTGATATCAGTTTAACCGTATTAACACTGCTGTATACTAAAAAAATCGCCAGCTTTATATTAATAAACGAATTTATAGACGTTATGTGTTGGTGGATAATTTTCGAGACTGCCGCAAAAATCGTCGCAGTTACCTATTTACGCTGTTAGCCAATAAAAGCAAACACGTTTGGGTTTTTTATTATTCCCTAGAATTTAATGTCAGGCCTTGACTTGTGATATCGTAACGCAGTAGTTACTGATATGATCTGGTAATGAGAAGTTTCTATAGTGATAAATGATAATAAATATAATTGTGGCAGCATCATGCAATTGTGATATCATAATTAAGATAGACGTCATGGTAGTCCATCATAAAAAAATGTTGCTCGTAATCATAGATCATCACTATGATAATGTTGAAGTCTGAAAATTCCAGTAAAATCGCATCGCACAACACAGCGTTGTTGCAATTATAAATATTATAATATTAAATTAGTTTTATGACGAGAGGTAAAAAACCTACTGCTATCAAGCACATGTAACCAACCGTGGTTTTATTATGTCAACAATTTATTACGTAGTTCTCAGATTTTGGCGTAGATTACACAGCCGGATATCAACAAATATACGAAATATTAAAGATAAAATTAACAGTTATTTAGACAATCTTATCTAAAGAGTAATCAACGGGTAATCATAGAATCAACGTCATTATCAATAATGACGTTCAATGGTTCAATTGACTTTTTATTGCGAAGATTAAAGTTTTCTTCAAGCAATTGCTTCATTGCAGTTTGATAATTTTCAATTACCTCTAATTATTCCCTAGAAAAACTAACTTGTCATTAAACTTATGGCATGAACGAATTAACTCGTCAATTAGTAACAAGACCTCCTACATAATCCTTTGCTGTTTATTTAAAGTAAACTGTACCTTATTTGCTTACTCGAAGGGTGTTAACACCTTCGTAGTTATGTTAGTTACTATCGTTACTCACGTCTTCTTGCAACAGACCTTGCCGTTTCTCACGGTTCACGTCGTGGTGTCGTCTTGAGATCGAAACCGGAGGTTGGGCAAAGTGTTGCAAAACTGTTATGGAGAACGACTACGTACATGCCTTTGCGAGCTATGGGAACAATTAGAGAATTTATAGCTAGGCCAAATGGATGACAATGTGAATACAGAATTGGAATTCGTGTCATTAGAGATGTCATCGTAGACGTTGCGTATTTAAATGAGACATCCCTGAGTAATGATGATGTCAGAGGTCAGGTGCACGCTGTTGCTCATCTTTCAATTGTCTTCAGATTCCTACGAATGTAGTTGGTAGCATATGCTTCGTCGAAATTCTGTACATTAGAAGGCCCATGACGTCTTACGAACTGATTCCTACACAAGATTATCATTTACCAAGAACTTACTGAGTAAGGTCCCAAGTACGATGCGAGAAAAATCAGTAGGATGTTCAAACAAGTTATTCCCAAGATGCTTGTAGGCGATAAAATAGTGTAAATGAATGAAATCGCCTAATCTACTGTATCTAAAGCGCTACTAATCTGGCCGACACGATCTGTTGCGTACGATTCGTCTAGTCTAGATTACAAGGAGATTAGCCATCTGTACGAAACGACTGCACGAGGTGTTGAGCCATTAAATTCTCCGAAAGTTTTGTCATCTGTTGATACAAATGGGAACGTAAATGAGAAAATACGATGTCCGGGAAGCCATTCAAATCTTAGAATATATCTGAGGATGAATGTCATTGGCTACAGGCAATTTAGGCAAAGATGATGATGGTTATAACTGAAACAAAAGGAAGACTTCTAATTCTTTTATAGAAAAAAATATTTTCTTGAATAGCATTTTCCTTGTAAAACTGGCATTTATCAATAAACAATCAAGCGAGACTGGTCGAACTATCGACGGAATAAAAAATAAACGTCAACTTATTTTGCATTACGTAACGGTCCCGCAGCGTGGCCAAAGCAAATTAATGAAGTTAGTAGAATGCGCTTTAATTATGAACTTCAATTAAACTCTACCCTACAGTATAAAAGAGAATGAAGCCTTGGTGAACTTTCTAAATAAACATTTAATTCATGCTTTATTTTCAACATTATGATGAAAGGGTATGAAAGTAATTTGTGGTCATTCCAATTATGACGAACTTAAAGTTAGTTACCGTGCATGAGCAATAGAAGAGCCGGAAAAAGAAGAGAAGTTATGTGTTTATTGTCAGAAACTTAAGCAAGTAAACAGAACAATAATAACCACAAAACAAAAAGAAACGGAAAACTTTGAGGTAACCAAATATAAACTTCAGTGCCAAATAAGTCAATGGAGCTATCAACATAAGATATAACAGTGCCAATAGAAGATACATTTTTTTTTTTAAATAATATCTTTGACATGGAACCTGACCAGGAGCATGAAGGTTGACGCTCACCGTGTGAACTTTGAGGCGACCCGCCATCTTTAATTCATGAATATTCAACAACAATAAACTAAATCGTCGACTTAATATAGAATTTCCTGCACAAACCACTAATTGTTTACAAACATGTTGTAGTTTTGAGGATGATATCAAGTTGTTTTAAATGCTTGAAATTCAGTTTCTTAGTCTTTTTCGAAAACTAATTCTGAGTACAGAAATCTGATCTTGTTCAGAAACAAAAAGAAATATTTGTATTTGCTACAGTTTCTATTTTCCAGTGGTATTAGTCTCGACTAATAATACGCCTTTTGTCTCGACAAAAGGCGTATTATTGAATGATACTATAGAAAAACAAGTATGTCACAAACAGGCAGCGGATCGCTGCCTTCTGTATCTGCCGACCTTCGTTAATAGCCTGGAACACTTGAAATCAAACGTAAACAATCTAATTTTAGTTTTGAAATAACAAAACAATTAATGCTTTATCTTTTATCAAGAGAAATAAATATTATCCTGCTTCAGACTGACATAGAATGTCATTGGTAGACGAGTCACATGGTCACATCCACTTAGGAGTAAAAATATTGCATTTAAATATTGCAATAGCGCAAGCTGCAATGGTTGCTAAGCCATTACTTACGAATACCAGGGCAAATGGCTTCCTATACTAGCTATGTTATTAAGTGTTTAACAAATCATAGGATGCTGTGGCATCACGACTACGACTGAGAGCAGTAGAGACCACCATGTCGTCGATGTAGGTTGCATGCAGAAATGTTAAATATTTCTAGTCAGAAGCCGATACCTAGCAATATCATCCAGGAGATAGCGAAGCAAACGCTTCCGCAAAGTTTCTTCCGTGATTAAGTGAAGTCATTAAAGCCTATATTTTAGTCGTCTTCTGCTACCCCATCTGCGACATGATAATGCGCTCGTACTGCATGGATGTCAAGGCAAACATAATTACATACCATTTGTAAATATCGACGTAAATAATATGTCGAGATCTTTAAACGTGTGAACATACGACATGGTAGAACAAATTGCGGATGTAATTTCCCTTAATTATGCTCTAATGATAGCTGAAGGCGATATAATACTTAGCAATATTGAAGGCCAATCTGGTAATCGAATTCGTGCACACTGGAGCGTTACATTTTGTTTTAAAATTGTCTCATGTTTCAAAATCAAAATATTTTATTTCACATAAACCTACAAGGGCACTTATGAAACGTCAGAAGCTAGGTGCACGGTTCCAATTAATTGGTCGCTTCCTATGGAGAACCGAATGTGCTAAGAGAGAAGAAGGAGTGTTTACGATGAAGGAATAAGATTCGTTCCATTTTCTTGAACGATCACAAGTTTTGTGAAGAGCTAAGCTCCTTTTACTTCAGTAGGAATTCAATTTTATTACTCCTCTGTATTTTGATCTTTCGGTGCGGATTTCAAGACAATCTACGGTTCTGGGTCAGGCAGGCCGGTCGTTATTGCTTTGTTTTTCTTTTAGATCGAATTTGGCTTTAGGTATGTGCTGTATTTGTTTGATCATTTTTGTGGTGGTCCGGTCATTAAACTTTTAGTCTCGGTTAACAGTAATTCATGGAAAAATCGAATAATTGATCCCAAGACCTCCAAAATTATAGTGTTTGGGTAAATCTTTTCATTACTAAGACTTAATTATTCATACACAAATAGTTAAAAATGCATAACACATGCTTTTCGTGTTAATTGAAAATTACGCACGGTTCCAAATTAAATTAGGAAGGTAAAGGAATCTCGATGATGGTCATTTGAATGTTATTTGCAACACGGTGTTATGCACGTGCAAATAAAAATGCTTGACTAATAATGTAATCATCAAAGTCAAAGTCAAAGTCAAATCATTTATTTCAAATAGGCCCATGTATGGCACTTTTGAACACATCGGAGGGAAAACTATAGAAGCTTGCACGGTTGAACAAAATTCACCCACGACTTACTTGCAGTCTTCCAATCCTTGCCATTCACAAACTTCAGAGAATCCCACACAAAAACTGAGTGAGCAGGTCCATCGACGCCCACTGGCAACCATTAATCTGCCAAACATTCTATGATGCGAAGGTCACGACCACACAATGGAATGTTGCGATCGCTACAATGGATGGGCAGGTCGCGGCTCGAATAAATTAGCTTTGCGATACGCTATTGATATTATTAGTATTGTCGAGTATTGTGCAGTTGCACGTGCCTGTAGCCGAAAATGTGAATGTTTCGACATTTATGATAGTAGGTGTAAATTTCCAGGCATTGTTGTTTCCTGGGTTGGAATGTGATAGTGTGGTGTGGGATTTCATTATTTGAATATCCGAATTTTTTCGAGTACCATTACAATAATTTACATTATACACAGCACCAACAGACTAGGTACTTTCCGTAGCCCCGGTACAAGCATGCAGCATGTTTTTAAAATTGCTTTTTGTGTCCAATAGGCACTCAAAACGTTGTTAATTTGCTGGCAAACGCTTTGATGTTTCAGATTATTGTTTAATTATATTTTCATTTCAGCTGTTACGATTTCCATTTCATATTGCTTCTCATTCCCCGGAAATCTGTGTATTAAGATATCTGTGTGGTTATTTACTATAAAACATTTTCTCATAATTACAACATTCCTTATTTTATTTTGCTTTCCAATCTTCATTCCTATACTCCGTCTGAAATAAGATTAGACATTTAAACAAACCTTTTTTACAGTCCGTTCAACCGATTTTGACTTCTATTGCGTAGGCATAAGGATGGCATTAAAAGCAAAAAAAGTGGTTACAAACCAACTGTTTACTGCAGCTGCCATTTGTCATGCCACCAACGCAATAGAAGTCAAAATCGGTTGAACGGACTGTAAAAAAGGTTTAGTTAAATGTCTAATCTTATTTCAAATGGAGTATAGGTATATATTTATATATATGGATGATTTATTTCTAGCTAAGCGTTTGATCAAGCACTAATCGGTAGACTTGAGCATGGGCAATAATTGCAATAATTTCCTTTCTAAAACGAAATGAAGAGATTTCTCTGTACGCAAAGAAAGTCTTATTTCGTATACACCATAACCACTACAAGAATTCTTCTCACTCCGTTTAATCTTGGAATAAAATAAAAATTCTAAGCATAATACCAGTCTCGGTATCTTAAGGGTCACATCGTGCTCCCTGACCTCAAATTATTGTAGCTCTTACCTCGCGCCACATACCACAAATGATGTGAGATTCTTGCTTACATGCTTCTAAGGAGGTTACATATTTCTTACATTATATAGTCTGGATTGTTCGCAGACGCTCTCGTGTGGGTGTTCAAGATTAGCTTTGATTTATTAGTCCTGTTATTTGCAGTAGGATTATACGAAAATAGGTGTAATTAATTGGCATATGCTGTTTTTATTTTTGCGCGCGTTCCCATACATGGTCTGGCACTTAGTTGTGACCTGTTGCTGTTCTGTTTATGGCATATAGTTTGTTTTTGTTTCGAGTAGGTTTCTAACGGGAGTTCCAAGCCAACTGAATAAATCAGTAAGATAAATGTATTTAATTTTGCATAAACATTGCTTGGGAGTATTACTTCTCATTCGCAGCATCTCTGTTCTGCCAGGTTTACAAATAAAATATTCCACAATAATAAACAATAATGTCTCGTTTTGTAAATTGTATTCGTAGAAATGCAGAAAGCAATTTAACCCAACTCACAATCAATTCTGCGTTCGTAATCAGAAACCTTGTGAACATTCGCCTCCGTTTTAATTTAATAAGAAATTGGGAAGTTTCATGTAATTTGCTTCGGTATTTGCAATTTTGCTGCCTGCAAAATTGTACCTATAGTTGCCATTTCACTGCTGACGTTAACGCGCGAGTTTCTACGTTTCTAGTTTTAAAGCTGGAAGCCATTTTACTTTTACGACTCTCTTTTCTAAGAACTGCTTAGATTTAGTTCAGTTTTCCATTCATATTTCATTTAATAAAAGGTTCATATATTCAGTGTTTGATTTATAGTCGTTTCTGTGGTTTCTTTTGAAGACTCATGAAGTTTGATGTACACACATAGGTACAGGCTGATATGAAGCCATTATTGATAGTACGACTCAAAATACCAAAATATAGTTGTTGTGCAGTTGTCTCAAATGTCTTTTACTCAATACACACTGTTTTTATTTAACTCGCAGGTCAGTAAAGCAACGTATAATGAGCGCCATTGTTTCCATATTTTCCATTGTCGCGTTGAAATATAAATATGAATTTAAACAAACCTTGCCGGTATACAGCATGTTTGCTGAAGTTATCCGTACTGTTTGCGATCTCTAACGTCATTGTTACGCCGATGTTTCTACACAAGCATTTGGGACATATTATGTAGTTAAATAAATAAAAAACATTGTTTGTGGGGTGCACTGGATTTCAATGAACAAATGATTAGTCAAATTGAACGGTGTATTCGACTGTGCAATGCACTTGGTCCTTTGGGACAAGTTCATTGGCTTTCTCTCTTCTGGATTTTCCCAGTAACTTACTAACTTGCTTCCTGGTTTTAACTACGAATGCAGTGAATTGGCAGTCGTGTCGAAGGTAGTCTTCTTCGTTTTTTGAAGATACCGATGATCACAAGGCATGAAACAGTGAACGAGAAACAATTAGTAAGACTCACGCATTTTCTTTTTTTCTTCGGCTGTATATTCAATTGATTTACAAAATTGCTCTTCGAAATCTGATTGTTATACGTCCATGATAATTAATTTCTGTACGACGTATACTTTAATACAGTTCTCAAGAATTTTAATTGTTTCTTCTGCCCATTGTTTGTGCGATCTTCAAGATCAAAAATGTCCTCATTATAATATTATAAGGTTTATACTATCATTTGTAGTGATTATGTAACTAAAATTATATTTAAATACAAGGTAGTCGTGAGAACTTGTTTCTTTGATAATTGCATGTTCTCTGCCGGGTTAGATAACTTGACTACTTGAAACACATCGGTCGTATTTACGGAATTGCTTCGGAACAGCTTCGGAATGTAGTGCCGTTTCCGTTCTGCTCCTGTGACAGATGTGCGGTTCTATTTTTGTCGTTTTATTTGATGTCATAACGAGCGGTTGTGAAGCAAATTGCCACATTTGTTGAATACTGTGTTCATCTCTTTGGGCGGGATGTAGTTTTTGGCTTCCACCGTTTTGCTATTGCAAACATTCTGTGACCTATTATTTAGTTAACTGTTCATTAACTTCGCTTCTGGCGTCATCATCATCTGATACAATTGGTCCTTTCTGTCGTGTTGGTTTTCATTTTCATTTCTTATTTTACTATTATAATGTTTGCATGTATAAGCTAGGTCTCAATTCGTCGACTAACAAGTGCGCCGGGTCGTCGTGATAATGTGTCGGCGCGCGCGCACGTTTCGTACCACGGTGTACCAAGCGCCGCCCGGCACCGCCGCGCACACCACAGCTGTTTTTATTCCGCACAACTAACAGATTAGCTTTAAAACAATTGTAGGAAACTCGCATTTCTATGGTTGCGTAAAGCTTTTGTTGTGGCGTTATGATTTTAAGTACTTTTGCGTGGCTTGCTGCAGTGCGTTTGACGTTAATGTTGCATTTTTGGACTTCAATATTTCAAAACTTTACTTCGCAAGTAGTTAATATGCTGATATGGTATAGGTTACATCAAACTTACCTAACGATATTTCATTTCAAAACTATTTGCGGAGATTCTAAAATGGTCCGAAACTAGGGTTTGGTGAAAGGTTTCCAATTCGATGGAAATTCAAATTTTCCGTTCTAAATATACTGCCCTTTATACGGATTGGGTGTAAGCTCAGTTTGTAGACTGTGATAGTGCTTTCTTGAGCGAGGTCGTGTGTGTTTGTGGTGATTCAATGTTTGCCTTGAATCGAGGGCGTAATCTTTTTGATGGTGTTTATTTTACGACGCCCCATTCTTTCTCACATGTCCAGGCGTATTTTTGTACAGAAATAAAAGATAAGGGTTCTAATAAGATTTTTCAAGAAGCAGTAAAATGCTTGTTGCTCAGCTCGTAAACTCACTGTTCTGTGATTTTATTATCCACGTTTTTACGATAACTTTTTATTAAGGATAAAAAGTAAACAGACATCTTGATGACCCCTTCTGATGCTGTATGTGGCTCAGATATTAAACGAGGCATGATCCTATGAATGGTTACAAGGCGAAATATCAACTTTATTTCCTGGCTATTAGGTCTGAATTCGTCTGTATATATAGTAAACAATTTGATATTAATGTACTACGTAAATTGTACGAAGGCCGCACATGTGTTTGACGTTGATGCATGCTCATGCTTCGAATATAATTATTTTTTATGCTCCATCAGTTTGGTTTCCTCATTTTGCACACTGATTTCGTACTTAATTTGTTGTCATATCACGAACATAGGTACCTACGCAGGTTTTGTTGTTCAAGTTTATTTTTGGTTGTGCATGATTAAGGATAATGATCTCTGAAAATAAATTAATTGTTGTTCACTTCTAATTATATGCCAATTAATAATGGATGGATTTGGCTTGTGATTTAAACAGGTTGATTACATCCTTGCTGTAGGATATGGCTCCATAACCTGACGTTGATCTGTATTAGCAGCTTCTAGTTATCTAATTACATTTGCAACTTTTCCACTACTTAAGACGTTAGGTAAGTAATTTATTATACTACTTGTTATCGTTTTCCGTTCCATAAGTTCTTAAGTATTCTATTAAATCAACTTTTCTCTTTTGAACCACTTCCGGCTAAGTTACAAATGGCTTCTCTTAGTAGGTACTTCAAAACTTAGTTCTCTGTATAGTAGTTGTTATTAGTAGCAAATCAAAGCCATTTCTTAGAGTTAGGTTAGGTTAGCCTCGATTACCCTTATAACAAACTTTTTGAAAAATGTATTTTACGCTCCCCATTACATTGAGCTAACATTGATGAAGAGCATACAAATACCTGTCTTGATACAGTATAAGATACCAAGTCACCACAAAGCAAAACATTTGCAGCAAAAAGCACAGGTAACCACAGACATTTTGTAACAATCAATAAAAAACCTATGCACTCCACATCTATATCAGAACCATATAAAGCGACCCAATTCATGTAATATGCCAAAGCATCTATTGATCGAAACCAACCATCCCACACGAGGTATAGAGCTGCGAATTATCACACAATGACATTCCGTTCTGCGTATACGCAGACAGTTTTGATGATTGATGTGTATTGTCAGTCTGTCCTGTTTTTGTTATTGCTCACCGAGAAATGGGAAAGGTTAAATGAGAACAACCAATGTATTCTTAGAACTTAGAAGAAGTAATCTTGAAGAGAGCTTTTATTCCACCCGATGTTAGGGATGACATTATTGACAGCTAACTGCACCAATGTTTTCACGGTGCGATCGTTACAGAATTATATCGGTTGTTGTTGATCTTGAAAAAAATGGGTAAAGTAAACGTACCCATACTCGTCGGGTTTTGAAATCCACTGACTTTATGACCGGTTTTTAGATAATTTGACAACTACTGGGTCACTGTCGACTTCACGCGCGTTCACCTTAATTCATGTAACTGTTTGTTTATTTTGTGTTGATCTAAAGGTGCCGTGTACTGTTTCGGACTTCTTATTTGTTGGCAGAAATACAATAAACTCAAACTCCTAAGCATTTATTTCATTTCAACCATTTACAGGCACTTTTGATTTGTCAAAGGAGTCGGTCTTTCAGAAAGATGAAGCTAGTTGCCCATTCCAAAGTGTAACATGTACCTATATATTAAAATACTGGTTACAAAAAAAAGGTTACTTATATAAAAGCTAAATGCTGTAAAAAGCTCAAGATCGAAGGTTATTCAACTTGCAGACGCTAGTTTTAAATTCTGTGCACTTGGTCCTTTCATACGAGTAAAAAGGCGGCTCACTTTGTAAAGCAATTCTCGTTAAAAGGAGCATTGAATTCTCAAACATTCTCGTACTTTTCGTGACATTGTTATGCGCCTTTATAAGGACTACGGTCTATAAGAACCAGGATTTGGTGAACATAAATTATTTTTAATCATTTTCCCTTTCTCGATTAATCTCAGTGGTATGTGTATTTTGTTTTTAAGAAAATAATTCCACAATTAACTCGCCTTTGTCAAATTACAATTCCACGTCTCCCTTTGTAGTTTGTCTCTAACCTTTCTCACGCATATGTAAAGCTAAATGGTGAATGTTAATAATGCTATAGATTCCGTTAGACAATTGAAAGAGGCAGTCTTCAGCTTCCGCTCTTCCTTCCATGTTTTATATGAAAAAACAAAACAGACGAGAAATGCCTCCATCCGCAACTCACTACGATTGAATTTCATATCAACTTCTTTTAAAATAAATCTATTGCAATTTATTAGCTTTTCTTTTACCTTTTATGGGTTCACTGTTGTAGCGAGATGTATTTGTTTCTGTATTCAAAATACAAATACAAAGTGACAAAAATAAAATGTCTAACTTACATTCTTGAATTTAGATTTCTTGTGTAATTTGTTATTTTCGTCACATCACCGATATTGCTTTTTCAACTGACTATGTAATGCCTTGTCCACCTGCTTCACTAATGACAACCTCATTTCTTCTCATGGTTTATTTATGTTATTACTTCTTAATTTCTTATTTGTTATTCTCTTCAGGATGAGTAGTTTTCTATTTGTTTTGATTATCATTATTGCTATCGATAAGTATAAGCACTTCTTTCAATTGTGTCGTCGTCAAGGTAGGTAGCATATTATCTATAAAGCACTTGAAAGTATAAGAAAACTCTTATTTGACAATGCTACCTGATGATTTCCTACTGCTACTCATAGAAACTGCAGCACACAACAGGTTCTGCGAACCTGACTTGGGTAACTTCCCCAGTGCACTGTGTAGCTGAAGCGAACGCATCCCACAGTCCTTTTGTACAGGCTAAACGAGCCATAAATATGGGATAGTACTGGCACACAGTTACAGTAAATGTACAGGCTAGAAACGCCAATATATACGTCGACTTTATAGATACAACAGAGCATATATAGTAACATCAGAATATTATCCAACGTTCACTAACTGATCGTTTTCTCCTAATTGACATCCACAATTTGCAATGATAAGCCGTTGATCTACAACTTCCTCTCCATCAATTCTCAACGCAGCATGAAAACGTTTACTTTTACTTCCCTAATTAATCTTGATTTAACAAGCAACACGGTAAAGGCGTAAAGTGTTTAATCAACATAATTAATTAAAATTCGTTTGGTCATCCTTTGTTAATTTTCAAAAGAAAGTTTATCCGTTATTTTGTCATTACCATAAAAACTTAGAAAGGCTTTTGTCATTAAGTAAACGCAATTTCGTAATGGTCATAATCATAATAATATTATTAACATAACAATTTAAATAGGAAAGTATGTTTCGTTTAAGTTAAGAGTTTTGCATAAGGCAAGTCAAGATGGCTATTTACAATTGCGAAATACTAGAAACGTTAGTGAAACGTGCGGAAAGGAAAACCGAACACTAGAAACTACATGAATTTCGCACATTTCAATGACTTTCTCATCCCGATCGGTGATTTTCTATAGAGGCATCAGCCTCTATTCGATCGATTTCCGTCCGATAGTGGTAATCAACCAACAGTGACGTATAGCATCCGCATCGTCAATCCGTTCTTGTTTCAACTATATTCCAAATCTATCACAGAAAGTCCTAATTAGACTATTTCGTCACTATATTACCATCGAGCTACTGACGAAATAGAAAAAGAAAAGAAAGAAAGAAAATTCGTTTATTTGCGGTAAACATGACGCAAAGAAAGATAAAAAACACGTAAAATAACAAATTGGGGGAAAATATGCGTCACATCCACGCAAAACGGCCATCGCTCAGCATAAAGCTGCGACCCCATGCAAGACAGAGCCCCAGCGCTGGTTTTCAGCGATAGCCGGCGCTGACGTGATGACGTCAACCGGTGCAGCATATAGTGAAATAACAAATCAAACATAAGATAAATACAATACTAGTCCTAAATGTTTATACAAATATAATATTTAAAATGGCAACATTTCGTGCCGTCGGCGACTCACGCGCCGCATACTGATAAATCAAAGTGGGTGTCCACCGTCCATTACATTATACACTTCCTTTAGCCCACAAAGGAAGCGTCTGTCTGCTCGCATTTATCACGAGATTTTAATGGAACTTTCAATGAGGTGCTTCAGCTTGATGTGTAATAAAAGTGAAACAGGGCTTGTTGAGTGAGTGTACTATCTAAGTTTAAAACGACTTAAAATAACTTTTTGATTCTTCTGCGTGGCCTTGTCGCATGTTACTTGGGGTCGGCCCAAAACTTTTTCCTCTTACATTCTCCCCTATAGAAATATTAAATCTATGTCCTCCTCTGTTAGCTGTCACGTTATCAGTCACTCTCTCTTCATTCATATTACTATCATCATATCCCTCACACGATCCATTTATCTTTCCTCCCTGTCGCCCTCCATCCATCAACATTTATACTCATGACTCTCTTAGTCACATGCATTTAATCCTCCTCATCACATACCAGCACAAACGGTTAACAAAGTTTCTAAATATCCTAAATATATTTTCTCTTTTGTTACAGAGGAGTATTTCCATGGAAGAGCAATTCTTCAAAGAACCATGACTCGCCATCAACAGTGGTGTCATGGCGTCTCTTCGGCAGTAAATCCAGTGGGAACCTGGCTGCAAAGACCATCAACTCCGAAGCGCAGAAGACTTTGACGCCAGTATCTTCTGGAGCCAATACTCCTCATCATCACAAGAGACAAGGCAGTTCTGCGAGTGAGAAGCAGTTTGAAGATCTGGTGGCCAGCTCTATAGCTCTTATACAGCATGATAGGTGAGTTTGCTTTGTTAACATTAAATCATCTTCCAGTTAGTGTTCATGCTTAGGCATTTATTAGTCCTTATAGAAATGGGAAAGGACATACCATGAAAAAGAAAATGTTTTTCCTTAAGAATGACACCTTAGATTTATCTCAATACTGTTAGAACTGTCGGTCAGTTTGTCGTCTTGGCGGTATCCTCATGCGAAAATGATGTTTGTGCACTAAAATGAACCCGAAGTTGACCTTGCAAACGGTCTTGTGAAAATATTGTCATACCTTATAATAATAGTACGGTTGATTGCATTATGATGTTATTAACAAACGCAAAGAACACAGACATTCATAAACCATGAATTCGCTAACACAAACACTTTCAGGGGACCTGATAGTTCTGTTTGCCTTCCTTCACAAAGGTATCCCACGTCAGTTAATGACGTAGCCAACTCGTAAATGTTATTGTTTTGCCCCAATTACGCGGAAACTTGTTTGCGCAGCCGTAGTATCGTATTCGTGGTTATTATCAGGAATATTGCTTGAACATACAATGTGCATTAAGTTGAATGTTATTTGATATTCTAGTTGAACTAAGCAAAGTCTTTTGCGATATGAAACTAGAATTCCAAACTCGTTAACATTAATCTTTCAATAATTTGTTTTGCTATTGAATTCAATTCGAGTAGCAGGGTGTAATATTAATCATCTATAGTTCAAGAGGTACACATAGAATGGATTTATGGAGTCATCGACACGATGAACTCAAGCTTTCTTCGTAAAGTTCAAACCAATTTTTAAGTTCATCAACATCATGTGCTACCTTATCAACTACCGGGTTACCGTCCCTTCACCTACTTCTTCTTTTTGTGTCAAATAAGACAAAGCTTTACATAAAGTAAGCTATATTTTAAAGTAAGTATCGGAAAGTAATTGACTTCATAAATAACAAAGCTTTCTTCAAAAAGTTCAACACTCTTATGCGATTGTGCTCAAACTAACAGATCGTTGACCCTTCTTTTTTCTCCAAACTCAACTAAGTCTGATAAATGAGTTACAGATTTACCAGCATACCATAGTTGGTGACATTTTTGAGGCCACCAAACCGCAAATTTTTCAAACTTATACAAAAAACACTTCACTGTTTTTCATTATATCTGTCTTCATAAGTTTTAGTTAAAAACGTTCAGTATGGTCCATAAATCAAGTCATCGACACAACAATCGAATAACCTTTTTCAGTCAGTTCATTAACATCGTCTTAAAGTTCAGTAAGGGTCGTTTAATCAACTCATCGACATGAAACATAATTACATTATACTCTCTCCAATAAGTTCGTCTACTTCGTTCAACCTTTACACTTTCCTATCGTAACAAAGACCATACAAATTGGTCCACCGATCCATCAGCACACTACAATGGCCGTCGGTACCCGGTGACATTTCCGAGGTCATTTACAGGTGTTATCTGACCGACATTGCCTGTCCTAATAATCTGTTTTCACGTTTTCGCGTCACGCTTCGACGAAACTGTTGGCTAATTAACATTTGGACTGAATTGCTGAAACAATCCCAGTTAGGCCTCGGTTTTATAGAAAGCAGTTTGGTAAATTCTTGGGAGAAGTTGGTGAAATTGATACAGCAAATTTGAAATTTAGAGGTGTCTTCGTCAGACTGTTTAATTACATTTAATCTTATTAAGAGCTAGGCATCCGAGCAGAAAGACCATCGTAAAAGTTGGTCTTTTTACTTCATTGTAAAAAGAATATTTTTTTGGGTATTTAAATAATAATTTCACAGTTCAAGGTAGTTTCTCTGCGTGTAGACTGTGCGTGTGTTATTATCTACAATCCTTAATTAGTTATTTGCTTTATAGTTATACTTTCAGTGCCAAAAAAGAAACCTTTTTGATTGCTATCGTGACTGACGTGTGCATCTAAATAAATACCATGTACATGTGGGTGGGTCGACATGCCCCAATAGTTTCGGTCATTGCTTCAACGATCCGACTTAGTTTTCCGTGCGTGTTAGGATATACTAATCCTTTTAATTATGTTGGTTTGGCTTCTAACACACTGGACCAAATACATACTGGAGTATCATTTTGGAGTTATT
This sequence comes from Agrochola lychnidis, assembly GCA_963680765.1. NCBI lineage: Eukaryota > Metazoa > Arthropoda > Insecta > Lepidoptera > Noctuidae > Agrochola > Agrochola lychnidis. Next base: position 21,704,554 of record OY796866.1, read on the forward strand.
AGTCTTTTAGGTTAGTCTTACTATTGGGCCCAACTCATTTGACATCTATATATATAATACTTGAGAACTGTTGGACGATTTCGTAATAGTCCGAAGCTTTCTGGAAAATGTTCAAATTCGGAAAATACTGGACGTCCTTTTCTCTATGGGATTTTTTAATGACCTTTTGAAATTTGTACAGGATGTCTGTCGGTTCAGTCAAGCATCGTCTTACTAAGCCATTCAAGTTTGGTCCTTGTTGACGCACAAGTTGAATGAGCTTTTCTGATTTATTTTTATCAATAACCGCCTTTACGAGCCTTCACGCTACTTAAGTGCATCCGGCACACTGTAAGCTACCGTCCCCGCCAGCCTAGCTAATTTGCTAATGTTCCCACTTTGGCATGAGTTATTTTCTTATAGCTAGTTCCTATGCGTAAGTACTCATTTTATACATATTTTGTGTAGATCTCTTGGAGGAGCTCGTGGCTAAGTAATAACAGCTGCACGGGTCGATCCACCAAGTTAAGCTACGCTTGCAGGGGTTGGTCCGTGGATGGGTGACCATCTATACCTACCGAGACTCCTCCGTGCCTCGGAAAGCACGTTAAGCCGTTGTTCCCGGCTGTCATTCTTGGATCTTTGACAGTCGTTACGGGTCGTCAGAAGCCCGAAAGTCTGATAACCAGTCTTACCAAGGGGTATCGTATTACCCAGTTACTGGGTTGTGGAGGTCAGATAGGCAGTAGCTCCATGTAAAATACTGGTATTCAGCTGCATCCGGTTAGACTGGACGTCGACCCCAACATAGTTGGGAAAAGTCTAGGCAGATTGATTGATTGTGTAGATCTCTTGCATTTGCTGATGTTCTTTTGTTAGATATTGCGGGATATAATAATATCCTTATAAGCATTGTTCTCTGATTCTCTGATATCATTTGTTTTGCTGCAATCGATTCTTGCACCGGGTTTTACCAAATGGAAACACAATTCTAATATGACTAATTTGACTGGAGAAGTGAAGTAAGTGTCAGTTTAGGATTTTCCTTGTTACCTAAAAAAGGTCTAAATAAATTTTGGAAGAGTTACCAGTTTATATGTTATACCTAAATCTTTATGAACATGTAGAATGTTATAGACTTTAGCTACACAGAATTTAGTTCTCTATAGTACAGAGCATAGAGCACTAAATTTGTAGCTAAAATGTATTATAACGTCCATACATAAATCATTACATTACTAAAGCATGGCAAATCTACAAGAGCTAAGCGCATTGGCACCAGTAATAAGATTATTAGAGCTTGAAGGCTGAAATACTGATAATACTGTTTCAATGTGCCCAATTAATGTCACGCGTGAAGCCTTTTTGTTAATCGCATCAGCACGTGTAGATACTTTAATATTTTTAGTCCTTCCACCCTTTCATAATTACTTCAAAGCACCCGTTACATAACCAGCGTATAATGTTCCCATTGGTGAGACCGAGCCATCATTATATTAACCAGTAATATAATCTCTTCTGTGCTCAAGCCTGCGTTCTGCGTTTCTCTCTTGTGAGGGAGGAAGCCGTTATCTACCACGCGGGCCGATTGTGGGTTGGTGGGCGTCAAATCTTCGATTTTTTCAGTTCCTGTTACCTGTTTTCTCAGGGTATTTTCTTTCATCTTTTTTAGAGCTACACATAAGGGATGATTTATGCTAGACCGTCACGGGCGCGAGTTTATTCAATTTCCAGGAACCAAGACGCTGCACGGTGTCGCATGAACTGTTTCATATAAAATGTTCGTGAAGTTTTGGATCCGTGCCTCGTACAGTGCAAGGCTCTCGCCCAGCACAGTCTATCATAAATAATTCTTAACTAGTAGCAAATCTATGTACAAGGTGCGCATTGACACTTGTAACGAGATTAGGTACTCAGTTGAAGGCTGCCAGTCTAGTACTCTGCACTGATAAGACTCTTTCAATGTGCCCAACATTGATGTCACGCGTAACGAGAAGCCATTGTTTATAAATCATGTTAGCACGTGTAAGCAGAGCTTGTTTTGTTTCATATCCAATATTAATGATATGTGGTTTTATAATAATATTACGTTTAATGGGCATGAGAAAATATAGCTAGTTATTTTCACGGTTATTTTTAGAGTTTAGATTGGTCTATGAAAATGCATTTGAATGATATGGTCAATACAGTTGATAAAGCGTAGTTGGAAAAATTGGTTGTGCGCGTGTTAAGTTAGGATTTGGACATAAAGGAATACAAGAAGCTTTTGGTGAGAACAAGGATGACAAAACATCTAATAACTTTGTTGAGTAAGAAAAAGTATCTTCGACAGAGAGGTACACGCATTTGGACATAAATTAATCAGCTAAAAGGCCTTCCGACCCAATCCGAAAAACAATCGATATCTAAAATTAGAATAATCGATACCAAACAGAATAATAAAATGCGGTCCAAAGTACCCCTACATACGGATAAAGCATAAATAAATCAATATTAATCGCCGTATTGGAACAGATATTCCATGCATGCTGTGCGTGTGGAAAAACATCATACATTTATGCATTGTGAACAACAGGTGTTATTAATTCCTTCGTCACAAAGAACGGAGGGAAATCCCTAAGCATCTTATAATTGTGCAAGCCGTATACCTGATGGAATTTCATATCAGCAAGAATGCAAACCTTCCATACAAACTTTCATCCCATATACATTAAGCTCTTTTTCAAAAAACCTTCATTTAAATGCTCACCTTCACAACACGTATTATAAGGAAAATTTAATGTTTCTAGACCCAGCATTTTATAGTCTGCGTTGTTTCTCAGTGAGTGATTGAATGAATTCAAGTATTTATAAATTACTCGTAGATAGGTTCATTTCAGTTCAGTATTTGTACTTGGATGCTTCTACCACTAGATTTGAAGAAGATGGTATTCGTGTGGATGATGTAACATTTTTCAACATTTGGTTGGTATGCTTGGGAGGACAGCATCCTTTATGATTGGAGGTATTAATAACATACATACTGCAATAGGTATCTGTTTATAGGTTGTGATTATGGAAAAATTCTCACACGATTGTTCGTCTCGCTCGACCATCTTGTTCTATAAAGATGCGAATGATGTTATTGGACTGTATTCCAATTCATACAACATTTAGCGTTATGAAACTGTATTCGGGATTACATTTTCTTGCGCTACCGATTTTTTTCTATTGAAAATGGCTCAGTTTCTTAGGTCTCTTTAGCAAACAGGAAGAGTTTTATAAGCTTCGTTTTAAATATTCTGCTAGAGCTTTGTAAGTCTGAATACAAAATGCTGAATTTCAATTTGATCAGCTCCAAAAAGAATATGAGTGGTTTTTAAAGTGCGTGATCCTCCCTTTATGGGGGCTTTACATAATCCCATTATATCTATCCTCACGACCTCATTACGTGTCCGTGCTTACGAATTTAAATAGCCAAATTAATATTCGCCACACAATGTGAAAATTACCGGATTCACGCAACATCGCATCGTTGGCACTTGCGCTAAATTTTAGTAATGTCCGGGAAAATTGGAGGGTTAGCCCCTAATAAATTAGTCATAAACAACATTATTTATTGCCTAGCTTCCCCTATGGGTACGAGAGAGAATCGATCGGACAATGGCCACGTCCTCGACGTTAATTTAGCTTCACTTTATAAGTCAGTATTAGTGGGCTTTAGGCACTATGTCGATAATTTCAATGTTTAGTTTTGCCGTGACTGACATGAAAGCTTATACCGTAGACTCGGTATCTAATTTCATTCCATGTTTACAGCCAACAATAAAATTCTCAGCCCGAGTTTACCCAACATTATTATGGGAAAATTGCAGTAAACAGTTATGGGAGTCGTGCTTGAAGGTGGCTGTTTTACTTTTTTAAACAGAGGCACAGAAGCGGAAATACCAGTCTAATGACAGAGCTGCCCTCCGCAATTTGCGCGTTCGTGACCGCTGTAGGGCTATAGCGAACTTTATTTAATCTGTGCCACTCATCTCGCTCCGGTTCGTGTTGCCCGGAATATTTTCGAGAGCTCTCTAAATATTCGCAGAGCAATTTTTATATTTTCAACATTCCGCTACTGCTATCGAATTTCCGTTCAGGTTTGGGTTACAACGAATTGCAATTGTAATATCTACATGGGAATTTATTTACGTATTGGCGTGTGACTGCGCAATCTTGAGTAAAGACCTCTCTAGCGTGCAATTTTCAATTATGATGCTAATTTAGCAAATTGCTCGTTGCTGTCCTAACAATGTCGTCAGATTACTAACCTACGTGCCTGTTTAGTTTAGCCCGTCTTTAGCCTTTCGAGATACCAATTTCGCATCGGTGTCTTCAATATCTTGCGTTTTCAAAGTTCAGGTTAAATATGCAAATCTGTTTTCATCAATCATTATGGATTTAGCGTACTTATGTAAATTGTCCATGGTTTATTCGATGCGTGCGTTGCGCTTATAAGCTAATGCACTCTTAAGATTTTTAATGCATGCATAATGAAGCACACACTCATTCGTGCATTATAAAAGGTGCAGAACTACAGACGCTTTTAGCGGAATGCGTTATAATGAATTAAACATTTATTCGCAATTCGCTTTCTTAATTCAATGTGAACATTTGAATAAATCATCTCGTATCTCTTGGATTCAATTTATCGGCAGTACATGTTGTAATTACGTGTAAAAAAAATTGGGAATAAATACAAGGAGCGTGAAACACGCAAGTTGCTAAACTTTTTAGATTTTATATTAATTGTGATTTTTTAAGCTGATTATCGAACGAAGATTAGCGTGACCGTTGTTTAAAGGTAAACATTAATTTGGCTCGAAAATTTAAATTACGTGTCTGCATGATTTCGATGGGTCGTGTTAGTCTTGTAAGATGTAAATGTCTTCGGCATTTTGGCATGTAGCTGTGAGAAATTAGGCATGTTCAATTTAAGTTTTGAAATGTGCATTTGGACCTTTAACTTTTTTGGGAGGTAGTAAAAAAAAATCGAATCCAAAGCATTTAGTTTAATTAAACTATTTACAGGCTTTTGAATTGTCTAAGAGTCGGTCAGTCAGAAAGATGAAACTATTTGCCCGTTCCAAAACGTAATAAATTTCTATGGAGAAGAACGGACAAGAACACTCTTAAATCGAAATATTGATCTTTTTAGGCAAAGATAGTCATCGTGTGAATCTCCCGCGATACATATTTCAACATTTTCAACTCATATTGAATTATTGTTATCTAAAGTATCATTGATAGTAATAGAGGCCGTATCATAAAACTTTACGACTGAATCGAGCGATGAATGTGCGGTTTCAACTGACATTTTCCAAAGCAATAGTCATTTTGAGGAAAGGCCAAGGTTTAAGATATTGTTAGGAATGATAGTTGCTTTGTCTATAACAAGAAAAGGGTAAATGTCTATTATGATATTCTTAGCAGATTTTACGTAGCTTTTGTGACATTTGGAAAAAAAGTGCAGATTTCGTCTTTTGGTCTGGTCTTTGACTGCCTCGTTGGTCTAGTGGTTGCAAGCGCTACTGCTGAGTATGAGGTCCTGGGTTCTATTCCCAGGTCGGGCAGTGTTATTGGGTTTTCCCATCTAGAATTTCTCAGAATCAGCCCGGACCCTGGATTTGTGCCCGGTCGATGGCAATAGGCTCGTCCCCTATTACATGGGATTTAAACATAACTGGCGAAAATAATGTGGGTGTCCTATGGGTATACCTCTGCCTAACCCTTCGGGGATTACAGGCGTGATGTTATGTTGTTATGTTATGTAGATTTCGTCTTTTGGGCTGTAAAAGGAAAGAAAAAAAAGCTGATTTAAAAAGTTCTTGCAAATCATCTGAGATGCCGCTCAGATGATTTGCAAGAACTTTTTAAATCAGCTTTTTTTTCTTTCCGTTGAAATAAGTCTTTAATTCTGAGACCAAATAACATCGAACTTTGGTCTGCAGCTGCTTCATCAAATTTTCAATTCTGTGCCTGTCTTTGATTAAATATTTCGATAAAAGCAGTATTTGTACGGCAGGTGTATTCAAACACGCATAACACGTACAGTTTCTCAGAAACTATATCGATACAATATAAACTAAGCCAACAATGTAACTTAGCCCGTTCTAGATCGACAAGCGTGCACTTTTGATGCGTTTCCATATATTATGTATCGCACGCAAGCCCTGCACGGATACCATTTGAATATTCAATCACTTTGTATATTACTTTTGTACTTATATCATCACGATGAAGCGATCCTTTGTGTTATTTAATTGCGTATAATGCTGCATAATTATTTAAGTGTAATTGTTTAAATAATAATTGTAAATGATTGCAAACAACCGGATTTTTCATCAATTATAGGTATGCAATTAATTTCGTTATCCCGAAGATTTGATTGAGTTTTCATGTCGTTTTATGGTAATGATAAGATGAGTAGATCGCAGCCTTGTTGCAGTGCATACTAATTACTAACAATGTATTCTTGCCTCAACATTGTAAACTGGTACAACTTTGTAAGTATTAGAATTGGACCTGCATAACTGTGATATTAGATTCTGATGTGAAGCGGTAAGGTCTTATTTTTATCTATCCAATTATACGCAATGTATTTATGATCCTAATATTATTAATTAACTGTATATATTAAGCTCTGCCAATGAGCAATGAAGCGCAGTATACTAGGCATTTTTGAAACACAATGCTGCGCTCCAAAACAAAAATAGCTGACGTGACTCAAAAGGCTGCCCAACTTAAATGGGACTGGGCGGGATATGTCTGCCGTATGCCGGATAAACTGTAGGGCCAAATAGCACAGAACCGGTGCCCTGAGACAGTGAGGTGGGGTCGCGCCAGACCACGTAGGAGATGGCTGGACGAACTGGATAGGTTTCGTCAAGATTAAAAAATGAAAGATGGAAGGAGTAGAGGGAGGGTTTTGCCCAGGAGTGGGACAGCGTAGGCTAGTAAAAAAAAAGCAAAGCAGCATTAAAAGCACATCAACCTTTTAATTTGAAAGAATATAATAGAAAATAGGGATGACGACAAAAAAATTTTTGTTGACCTGCTAGGTATTAAAAAATATTGGACACATATTTTTCTTTTTTATATTATCAAAAGATTACGGTGATACTTACATTTAGTTAAAATGTGCCATGACGTCACTAGTATGTATATTTAATACTTACCTACTTGTGACCAGGGTTGGGCAGTATTTGAATTACTTGTAATTAAAATACGTAATTGAGATACAAATACGTATTTAGTATTTGTAATTCAATTACTTCTTAAAAATGTAATTTGTAATTGGTATTTCAAATACCTGACGCTGAGGTATTTTGTATTTAGTATTTCAAATACTTATGGCTTCAAAATACATTTGAATATGATCTGATATTTAGCGATCTTATAAAATGGGTGCGTTCTGCAAAAAATTGCCCTCGATAGCATTCGTAAGCAAAATGGCGACCGCTGAATATGTCAACCTTTAAAGTCGGCAACACTGGGCTGTATTAGTTCTATTCTATTTACATAACCTAACACCTGACTGTATTTTGTAATTTGTACTTTAAATAAAAATAATTAAAATACTGTATTTTGTATTTTACATTTCAAATACACGATTTAAAAGTACTTTGTATTTCGTATTTTAAATACGTGCGAGATAGTATTTTGTAATTTGTATTTTAATTAAAGCAAAGCATGTATTTTGCCCAGCTCTGCTTGTGACGAAGCGACCCCTCACTCGCCTACTTTAATGCGATTTATCTAAGTAATTTTTTATTATTATGATAAAGCAAAAAATACGTGTCTAATATTTTTTCATTGTCTGACTGGCGGACTATATAGTTTTTTTTTTTTTTCGATCCATGCATCATCCCTATTGTTAATTGTTACAGCAGGTCGATAAGAAATAAGGATGGCCAAAATGAAAAATAAACAATTTGCGTTACTAAACCCATTCCATTTCTTTTCAGACCATCAAACCTACCTCAAAAATGCACAGAAGAAGCGCTCCGCCACAAAGCCGAACACGCCCGAATGGTGGAAGCAGCGAGGCGACGAGTCGAACGCGAGGCAGCTGCAAGACACGCAAGAATGCAAGAGTCGCTGCGATTGGAGGAGCGACTAGCAAGGCACGCGAAAGAGTGGACGCAAAATATCCTGCCGGAATGGAATAACACGTGAGTTACTGTAGCTTCTACAACGTGTAACGTTAAATGCGCAAAACCTCAGACACCCCAACTGATCTTTAATTCAATTGACCTATTTCAGAGAGAAAAAAATCATTAAAAAAAAACGTGTGGCACTCGGGGACTGCCGCGGTAAAGCTATTGCATAGCATTTGTAACCTCCATACTTCCTATTTGTCAACGCTACACTTGGGATGATGACGGGATGACATAAAACAAAAATTACGTTCCCATGACAACATCACGTTGTCATGGGAACCGTCATTACATGGTAGGCGGAGTGGGGGGTGTTAGGTTTTATTTTCGTTACGTTACGGAATTTCTTGATTCGGTCGCCGCGCTCAAAGCCCGCGATAAAAGCTATGCAATAGCTTAAAAATAGTAAAGGTTTTATGTGCTGTTTTAGTTCGTAAGATTCGTGTTGGCATTGAAATAAAAGCTATTATTATCCCGCGTATGAGAAAATTTAAATTGATCGACAACAATTTGTGTTTGTTTACCTATTTTGGCGGGTTTGTGCTTGACCTATTAAGAAATAGATACGGCAACGTTTTTAATGAAGATTTTTTGAAAAATGTGACCTATATTAAAAAGTGGTTCAATTGATTCTGCTCGTTATTCTGATCAAACTATTTTCAGGTTTTTCGCATTGAACGTTACACGTTGCATAGTTAGTAAGACATTTAGGCAGATACTAGCCGTCGCTTACTGGCTAATATAAGCATAATCAGCCTATAATGTTCCCACTGCTGGGACACAGGCCTCCTCTCTGTGAGACGAAGTGGGCCGTAATCCACCACGCGAGCTTAGTGCGGGTCGGTGAATAAAATACTAATTAATTTTAATTAATTACCAATATGTCGCAACGGTAATCACAAGATACCTATTCATGTCAATGATTACAAAATCATTGTAAATGTTTAATCGTGTTCTTATCACACACGGTAGGTAAACCTAATGGAATTCAAACATATTCAGGTCAAAGGTATTGTTACAAATGATACTGTGTTTTTACATTGTTAACAATACCTTTAGAAATGATCTATGTCTATGTAGAAAAGTTACTCCTTATAACATCAGCTATCTGCCAAAAGAAAGTCCCGTCAAAATCGGCCCAGCCGTTTCGGAGATTAGCCGTAACAAACAGGCAGACAAAAATGATCGTTTTTTGTTAAAAGTACTGTATATATTTTCATAAGCATTTAGTAAAAAACTGTTACTTTGACATTACAAACACACTTTAATTTATTTGTATAGGAATACAGAAATACACAGTTTGTTTTTTTTACACTCTTTTTCAATGAAGACCCAAAAACTAAAGTGATCACAAATATGCGTTTAATAGCAGTTAGCAGCATTGATACTGTGATTAACAGTATTGCTCAAATTACTATTTAAAAGGTAATAATAAAGTAAACCTAAATATTTCGATTTAGTTTAATAGGATACAACAATGAGGACCATCATGCATTCAAATCACATTAAAATAGTTGTAAATCATTCCCTATAAATATTTATAACACTCGAATTACCAATAAATAAAATGAAACAGGAAAATCAAACCAATTCTATTTACAGGAAGAACTCAAAACACACGCTAGAACTTTGGTGGAGCGGACTCCCCCCAGCGGTACGCGGCAAAGTGTGGCAGCTGGCCATCGAAAACAAACTCAAAATCACCCACGACATGTACCAAGATTACGTCGCGAGGGCGAAGCAAAGGCTACACGAAGCACAACTCCGAAGAAAACGGTTAAAAATCAACAGAAACGACAACAAATGCAGCTGCCAGAAAGAAAATAAAGAAAAAGTTGTAGAACAAAAAGAAAAACTCGCTAAACTAGACGATATTCTCGCTAAAACTGATGAAAGAATCAAAACTGATGAAGAGAAATCTCGTTTAGGGATTCCTAGAAACTTCAGCGAGCAGAACCTAAAGTCGCAAGCCACAGATGCAGGGCCGAAGAAGTGTTGTTCCAAATCCAACCCTAATCTACTAGACTATAGTGACGAATGTTCCATGGAGTTGATTCAGTTGGATATTGCGAGGACATTCCCTCATCTATGTATTTTTCAGCCTGGAGGACCGTACTTTGATGTGTTACATGAGCTGTTGGCGGCGTATGTCTGTTATAGACCGGATATTGGATATGTACAGGTATGTTTGTTTTGAGAAAAAAAGTCATGCATATAATCAAAATGGAACTTTAGTATATAATTTTTTGGATCTTTTTCTTTCCGTATATAAGACAGTTACGTAATTGGAATATTTTCACTCGATTCATTTTTTATTCGAAAATCGTGTCTTTTTTAAAGATTATTTGAAACAAAAACAAAACTACTCGGCTTTTATGTCTAAAATAATTATTGACAGTAAAAAGAAATATAGTTTATTATCCAAGTATAAGATATTTTTTCTCTAGATCAATTTATTACTTTAGTTATAAACGAAATAAGAATTGAGACTTACGACATTTAGTTCCGTGCTCGAACACGACCAAAGAGCGCACGCGATATTCAACTTTATTACTGATGTGTTAGCGTTTAGCACATAGTGGAGTGGTGGGGTGCATGGGGGCGGAGTTTGCGTGGAAATTGTGTTTGGAGTGCCTGGTCTTAATTAGAAGATAAATCTGTCTCTTCAGTCTAGTCATCTCGATTCTGTAATGCAACTACTAAGTATGGGATCCTGGGATCGATATCTGGGGTCGTTGTTATTGTGTTTCTCATTTAGAACATTCTCAGTAGCATGTCAGAGTCTGTATTTGTGCTCATAATCAGGCTATAGTGAACTCAGGTTAAGCTACGCTTGCCGGGATGGTCCGTGGATGGGTGACTATCTTTACATACCGAGACTCTTCCGTGCCTCGGAAAGCACGTTAAGCCGTTGGTCCCGGCTGTCTTTCGTGAATCTTTGACAGTCGTTACGGGTCGTCAGAGGCCCGAAAGTGACAACCAGTCTTATCAAGGGGTATCGTATTACCCAGTACTTAAGACGACAATAAGTGACAGCGACCTCGAGCGAGTGGGCGGAGCCACGCGTCACCTCCCCGCGACCCCGCAACTGCACGCACGTAATTTCGTAGGGTTTCAGATAGTGAGGACTATCCTGTCTGATTTTAGATCACCAACCAATTTTTTTTTCAAAATATTGTTAATAAGTAAGCTAATATTCTGATAATAATTTAAGATTGTTATCATATTATTTTAATAGTTTGCATTGAATAAGTTGGTTTATTATATTTACGTAAATAATAAATGTGTCCATACATGAATAGGACATACCTACTTAAAATAATAACAGAAGATGACAAAAAATATAAAAGAAAGATGTGTGGTTTGTCTGCGTGTATGACCAGCACCCTAATTGCATAATAAACGATCAATCACAATCTGAATCATTTAAACAGATTGCCAATTCATTCCTTCATAAGTTCGAAAAAAACCTGCTCAACAACGTAAATAACGCAATTAATGTTGTTGAACTGCAAAATGAGACAGAATAGTCTTAATCATTTACGAAAAGGTGTTACGCAATTAGATAGCAGATAATATGAACGTAAACGAAGTAAATAGAGAAGGTAACTGTATAAAGATCGTAGCAGTTGGCGTCCATGGGAAACGAATGGAGCATGGAATGGAGAACGGATTTGTTTATCTGCAAAGATTTAACATGATCAAATAAAACATGTGAATTATATATATATTTATAAGGTGTTCTAAACTGTATGGGACAGCCGTTTTTTTAATGCGATTTCAAAGTTGCTGCTATAGCAAGTTATTTAGTTCAATGGTCTAAAGCACCTCTTACAAGTTTGTAAAGTAAATTTTTAGGGTTCCGTACCGGAAGAGTGCCAAACGGAACCCTATTACTAAGCCTCCAATGTCCGTCTGTCTGTCAGCGAGCTAAATCTCATGAACTGTAATAGGCAGACAGTTGAAAATTTCTCGAAATTATTATCTTCATGTATTTTCATGAAATTTTCACCATCTAGAAGACAATTTAACTATACAAATTTTATTAAACGGCTTTTATTTGTATTGTGTTTGATAAATCAAGGTGGGTTGTTTTTCGAATAAACTTGGTGCGCGTTGGAGCCGGGCCTCTTGTGGGCACGAGCGGCAGTGCATCGCTAATACTCGGAGCAATTTTATTTGCTTTTAAGTTTTGTGCTAAAAATTGGTGGTAAATCGAAATCATTGAAAAAGAAACGCCTAGCAAAAAAAACTTTTTACAAAAAAAAAACAACCGACCTCCAAAAAAAACTACAAAGTGAAAAATAACTTTAATTTCGGAAGTCGGTGTCTTGAGTTTTGTATTTTCGTTTTTTGCCACCGACTTCCGAAATTAAAGTTATTTTTCACTTTGTAGTTTTTTTTGGAGGTCGGTTGTTTTTTTTTGTAAAAAGTTTTTATTTTTCACTTTTTAGCTGTGGTACCTACCCTACACACATTCGAATACCACTACCTGCTACCAGTGACAGAAACTTATCATATCATCTACATACTAAGTGGGAAAAAAATACGTATTTTGTAGCTAACTCAAAAACTATCCAACCAAAGTTAATAAAATTTATATGGGACCAATTCGAGAGCACACCCTTTCAAACAAAAAAAGAATTTCCAAAATCGGTCCACAATCGACGGAGAAATCGGTGGACATACATAAAAAAAAAAAAAAAACAAACATACGCGACGAACATATAACCTCCTCCTTTTTGGAAGTCGGTTAAAAATAGATTACAGAGTAAGTCACGTACCTATTTTAATCGAACTAATATTATCAATAGTGAGGCACGCAGGGCCCGCAGCCTCGACGTGTTTTATATGGAATTTTTCACTTTTTGTATAGAAAAAAAAAAAAAATTACCTACATGTAGTGTTATGGGTTTAAGAGTTTTATAAAGGGGGTCGAAATTTTTATTATTTTTGCGATTGGACACAACGTTTTCGAGATACAAGCAAAAGAAAAATAAAATCAGTACTGTTTTGCATCTGAAGTCGAGGTGTTGGTGTTAATTTAAAGTTCATGACTACCAATTTTATTCCCCACGTTTTTAGTCGCGATTAAAAATAGTCAGATTTAGTTAGAAAATCTAAATTTTAGATGAATAACGTCAAATTCAGAATAGCGAAATTGCCATTTTCACTAAATTAATATCTCAGTACCATCTTAGTGCTGTCAAACTAAAATATAGTTAAGATGTCTCACTTTAGTCTATTTCAGAATGGGAAATCGTCGTTTGACAGGAATAAACTAAATTTTGGTGATTTTTAGTCCAGTTTAGAGGCATTTGTGACAAGAGAATCGGCACCAATATCCATCGAAAGGTTACTTAAATTATTTTTCACTAGCTTCCGCCAGCGGCTTTGCCCGCGTGATATATATATATAAATTATAGCCTTACTAGCTTTAGCCCGCGGCTTCGCCCGCGTGGATGTCGAAAAATATCCCACGGGATCATACTACTGAGATTACATACCTAATAGCCGAGGAAAGGTCATTGACTAATACCGCTGCGCCCGCGTTGCCGTCAACCTTATTTATGTAGTAACGCGTAATTTTGAATCTGTGATATCTTTTAAACCATTCATTTAAATGATATGATGTCAGGCGTATTTTAATCTAAATTAAATGCCCAATTTAAATAACATATTTTATTAGGTATGGATTTATATAATATTGGTCAAAAAAGTTTAATGGTTTCATAATTTACACTATATTAACGTAATAATAATACGTTAATCATTTGTTGTTGTTGTGTTGTTTGTTGTTATTGCAACAGATAATGTAGGTACAAATTCACTCCTAGGTTGTTTCGTTTTATTTATCAGTGTATTTTTTTTTATATTTCCAAATTTATGCACACACATATAAACAGACAAGAAGAGAGGAAAAGAAAAAATACATACAAAGGAGTGCCTTCGTACGTATTTTTTCTTTTCCTTTAAAAAGCAATGGCTTTTTCTAAAGAAATCTCTTCCAGCATACCTGCGACAGGAAAGTATATAAAAAGAGATGAGATGTAGACAACCTGTGTAACCATAGAAGAGAGAACAAAAAAAAAATCAAAGAAGAAAAGAAAAACAATTCACAAATTTCAATTATTTTTCATTTCTGAAGTGATTGAAACAACATTTACTGAAGAGGAATCCTTTTGTTGTAAATTATGGAACCATCAAACTTTTTTCTTCCAAACTAGGCGGTATCACTCTGCGACATGTATCTAAATATAGGCACCGGCATGAAAGTAAAGGCATGGGCGAAAGTAGGAAAATAGTTGTGCACAATGTACTTAAGCCGACGTTCGCACGGACGTAATAAAATCGCGACGCTTTTTTTTTCGTGCACGTGCCACATGAGAGTACGTCCCAGCGCGTTGGATTGTCAACGCTCGGCTTAACACCGAGAGTTGAAAATCTAGTGCGCGATAAAATCCCGCCGTGATTTTATTACGTCCGTGTGAACGTCGGCTAAGTTCGCAAAACGGACACAAAAAAATAAAAATAAAAATAAAACAAAAATCCCGACTGCAAAAACTCATAACTGAAAAGAGAAAAACAAGCATTATAAATATTATAATCTATAGGATTTTGGTATTGCAGGCGCAAACCAAAAACCAACCTGAAATTTTGGTGAAACTTTTGTTTGTCCAAATGCCTGCGATACCAAAATCCTATAGATTATAATGCTTGTTTTTCTCTTTTCAGTTATGAATTTTTGCAGTCGGGTTTTTGTTTTTTTTTTTATAATTTGTTTTATTTCAAACTTTTTAGTTTTATTTTACTGGCGAAATGTGGGTGTCCTATATGTACACCTCTGCCTAACCCTTCGGGGATTACAGGCGTGATGTTATGTTTTATGTTATGTGTTAGTTTTATTAATATGGATATATGTATATTTGGAATTGACTCATTACTAACTTTTATTTGTTGTTATTTTTTTAAACCTACCCCTATTTTTTTTTGTATTTGCAGATGCAATATATAAATATTAAATAGCCTATGTCACTTCCACTATTAAGACGAACCTAACGACACCTCATATGTTAAAATCCATCAAGCCGTTTAGGCTACAGAGCGTGACAAAGAAATAGACATAAGTACATACATACAAACATACATACATACTCTCGAAAAACATTACCCTCCTTCTGGGACAGTCTAGTAATTACATCTCCGCAGTCAAGGTCATACTACTTACGAACCAAGAACACCCCCACAACTTGTATGTCAATAATAGCATTCAAATATTTTTTGAAACTCTAATCCGGACTGTCCCTACAACGATGTAGTATGGTTACAAAAAAATTACAAAAAAACCTCGTCTCTGAATTTACGACTAGAGAATTTTTATTTGGTGTTGTCCTAAAACAAAAATAACACAATTATTTAAATTAAATAAAAGTGTGGTTACTACAATTCAAAATAATTCAAACTTTCGATAGAGATTAATGATAATTTTATTTCGATTAAAATAGGTACGTTACTTACTTCAGTAATCTATTTTTTGCCAGTGTAAGGCATTTCTTTTTCAATAATTTGGCTTTACCAGACATTTATAGCATGAAATTTAAAAGCGAATAAAATTGCTCCGAGCGTTAGCGTCTACCCGTGACAGTGGTCAGCGATGCACTGCCGCCCGTCTCGCCCGCAAGAGCCCCGGTTTTAACGCGCACCAAGTTTATTCGAAAAAGAACCCACATTGATTTATCAAACACAATACAAATAAAAGCTGTATACTATAATTTGTGTAATTAAATTGCCTTTTAGATGGTGAAAGTTTCATAAAAATACACCTGATAGCTTTTGCGTTATTATCGTTTTTTTGTCCGCGTTAGACATTACTTTACAAATTAATTACACTATGTTATAAAAATATAATTTGAATTATTCGTATATCAAATTACGAAGAAAACTGTCTAGTACAACATATTTTTTTTTCAAAGAAGTAAGACTAGTCGTTTAGATGTGGTGTCCAATTTAAAATCATTAGAAGTTGTATATCTGCGCCTTAACTGGGTTGTGGAAGTCAGATAGGCAGTCGCTCCATGTAAAATACTACCCAACATAGTTCGGAAAAGGCTAGGCAGATTGATTGAATCAGGCTATAATGCTCCAACTGTTAGAGGTATTTGTGCTCGGTTTAATTTCGTTTTATAAAACCGTATTTTGGAGTGGTTCTTAATTTCAGTGACGACTTGTTTTCTTTGTACTTGAATATTATCACGAGCTGACGTTTCTAGTAGTTTTTCCACTTCATTTGCAAGGTTAATCGTACTTATAATTTAACGATACTAAAACGGTGAATTTCGTGGTCATAATAACCGGAAAAAATATAAAAGTAATGCAATTTCCTTGTAGGTACCTCATCAAGTTAATCACGAGTCCGCGAATTGGAAACCACATTGCCATGACATTCAAAGTGATCGTGATGAGACCGTTTACAGTACAAATATGTTCTTAATGTCCCTCGGCAAACCTCGTGTTTCGTCAGTCGTCGGATTTCTATCAGTTGCCATTAGCACTTGGTGCAGACCGGACGCTCTCAATCGACTTGGAAGTATATAGAGTTGTTAATACTCTTTTAACTTAATGTAATTTATTTTTAAACTGGTAGAAAAGCTGCTAAAGTCGCAGGCACGACAGATAGGAAAATAGTTTTACAGCTCTATACAGGATGGTAGAGGACATCCACGCGAAAACTGTTACCATGGATTCAGTACATGATTCTGAACGCCCTGCGTTGAAATTTTTCGTCGGTTATTTAAAAAAAATCTGCTGTTCCATACATTTTGACCGCGTAAGTATTGCACTTTTCTATGAAACAGCTGATTTAAAAAAATAACCGACGTAAATTTTCAACGCAGGGGATTTCAGAATCATGTACTGAATCCATGGTAACAGTGTATAATAGTTCACACGAAAATCAAAACAAAACAACAATAAAGTACTTAGTTCTGAATTCAAATTATTATACACGATAAATCAAACAATAATTGATGGACATGGAAATTAGCATTCGTTTGTATTCGGAAATGCGATGATTCCCGAGGGACATTAAGAAAATAGAAATACTGTACTTATTGTTTTAACTAAATGTTTGTAACGATTCTGTAGATTTCGTTCATCTCGAGTATGAGTCTTTTGCGACGGTGTTGGCCGCTTAGACAGTCAGTAACAAATGTCAAATAACACTTTATACTTTTAAATCTTACATATTGAGCAAAATATTAATTTAAATCGGAACAAAAGTTAAGTTAATTTGAAGAAAACTCTAAGCTATTTTATTAAATGCTGAAAAGCAGTCTATCGAAACATTTTGGATACATTAAAACATACCTTATCTTTGCCTGTTGTTATTAGTAAGTAAGTAATCATTTTATTTACCAAAAACTTAGCCTAGGTAACATCAGTGTAGTTTAAACTATGGGATGGGTATGGCTATTACAATGAGTAAGACCCCTGCCCTTCAAACTAGGAACATCCTGTATCTTGAAGGACAGTGTTCTTTAGTGGGATTGACACGTTTTACAAAATATTTATAATTTCGTAATAATTCTGATGTTAACAAATTAATTGAGTGGATTTACTGGTTAATTGTGTGTGAGTGTGTTGCTATGGGGTTGCTGATTTGTTGGTGTGTGTATGTGTTTGTGGGTGGGAGTGTGTGTGTGTATGAGTGTGAGTGAGTGAGAGAGTGTGGTATACTAAGTAAAAAAAATGGTATTTTAGACGTTAATTCGTAGAATAAATAACATAATAGCTTATATTTAATAGCAAATTTAACAATTTTCTTTTTAATTCAAAATGGTTAAGATTATTTATTGTTAATTTTTTTTTTTGAAGCTTGTTGGGCTTAGTATATATTTTTGCCAATAGCTTCTTAATAATTGCAAATATTCTTAACCTCATACATAACGTCCATTACAACGGTATCTAGCGTGACCCACACGTCCCGCATGCAGCTATTCGCTGAAAATCGTTACGTGATAACAATGCACGCGTGATACTATGAGCTGTAGCGGTACTTGTAATTATACTGTCGTGATTGGGTCTTTGTTTGGGTATGATCGTGAAATGAGTTGTGGAAGGCAGAAATAGTAGTTGACCAGTTGATTACTTTAGTACAGAATTAATAAATAGTGCCCAAAAAAAATACAATATACGTGGATATAAATTTAGTAACCTGTTCCGCTTAGCTATTTCTAAAGAGCATTAAAAAACCCTGAAAGAAATCAACACGTGTTTCACCTCTCAACGAGGCATCTTCAGGATGACGATTGACTTTTCGCGAACCCGAACACATGCCTATTGTATTTTATAATGGATTTTCGCAAGGTCACGCCTGAATCAATTAACTTAATAGTGCCCATCTATATCACATATTCATTTCACTTTTGATTATCTAATCTTTCTTTTTTGAGTGGTTATTGAATAACCTGGTGTCACAGTTTTTATGCCGCCCATGGGCCTCTGTCGCCTCTGACTTGGCTTCACTTGCTGTCGAGAAATATCTCTCAGGCATGCCGATTTCCTCACGATCTTTGCCTTCACAGTTTTGAAGCAAGTGATAATTATATAATACACACACATGAATCCGAAAAATCAGAGGTGCCTTAGATTCGAACTCGAGACCTAAGACTTGGCAGTCCGATGGTCACACCACTAGGCTATCACTGCTGGACTGCTGCTAGATTATCTAATAAAAACAAAACATGTAGATGTAGCATGATTTTTGAAGATCCTCTACTAAGCGATTAGTAACTGAGACACTGTCATCGCCACAAAATGATAATTACGGGATGATGCCTAGTTAAAAAAAAAGAAATTGTATCTAGTCCGTCTTTCAGATAATAAAAAAATATTAGACACGTATTTTTTGCTTTATCATATTAATCAAAAATTACGTAGAAATAACGCATTAAAGTTGGGGAGTGGGGGCTCGCTAACTCAGTATAAAATCTAGCAAGGCGTGACGTCATGCCACATTTTAACTCAATGTATCGCCGTAATCTTTTGATTACGTCAAAAAAGGAAAAATACGTGTTCAATATTTTTTTTACAAGACTGACAAAAAAAAATTGGACACAGGCCCATTCTTCACCGACAGTGCAACCATCATAAGGGACTCTGTTTTGGACCAGTCTGCACAGACTGGCAACATTGTCAATGTGAGTCCAACTTTCGAAGGTTTATGCTGTCTGAGACTCATTTCCTTTCATCTTCTAGTATATTCCAACCACCTTTTCTTTTGAAAAATTAAATTAATAATGGCATGTTTGTTTGCAGGGCATGTCATTCATAGCGGCAGTGCTGATTCTCAACATGGAAGCTCCTCAAGCGTTCGTCTGTTTCGCCAACTTGCTGGATGGGCCTGTCCTTAGGGCTGCTTTCACCAGGGATGGAGCTACAATGCAGGTGTGTTACATGTTCGAGGGTTATAATGGGTTAAAAGGTTTGGGTAATGGGTATGTTAAGATAATATCGTCGGTATAAATATGCTAGATTTTTATAAGGACAAATGATTGGTCAACATTTTCACCAATTACTGAAGCTAGGCTATGAACTAAGTTTCTAAAATCTGGACTGCACTATGACACTACGGGGGATTGTCAAACTGTCTTCGAATTAAGCAGTTTTTGGCATCGTACTTTGGGTAAACATCAAAAGAATTTGAATATTTGTAATATCAGCTCAAACTGTGATAGTACAGTCATAATCAGCTTATAACATTCCCACTGCTGGGACACAGGACTCCTTTCTGTGAGAGGAAGTGGGACACAATTCACCACGCGGGCCCAGTGCGAGTTGGTGGATGTAACAGCATGTCTTCGATTTTTTTGTTCTAGGGTATGTCGGTTTTCTCACGATATTTTTGACAGAAGTTCGACGTAAATAAATCCTGTGTTTTTGTATTTCCAGCGGCTATGGAAAGCCTACACCACACTGCTGCGCCACAACCTGCCGGCGCTCGCGGACACGGTGGCGCCCGAGCTGTACCTGCTGGAGTGGCTGTACACGGCCTTCGCCAAGGCCATGCCGCTGGACGCGGCCTGTCGCGTGTGGGACGTGTTCCTACGGGACGGAGACACCTTCCTGTTCAACACGGCTCTGGGTACGTTCATTCTATGCATCAGACAAGGTTACCCACCGAAAACATTACATGTAAAGTAGGTTGCCAAGATTCACATAACGCTTTCACTGTTAAAAAGTTATCAGATCGAATGTAGAGCCAAACCCCTAACTCTACAAACCTTACATCTTGGTCAAAATGTACGGCTTGACCGTTTCGCGGCCGTCGCACCGACACTCCTATGGGCTTATGGTAACAAATTAATGGCTAAATGAATTCCTAAATAAAAGTACACTTTTAGTGGCATGAGGAACAGGGTGTAAAGTTCACTCATCCACCATAGAAAAGGGAGGATCCTCCGACCAGACGGGTGTTGTGTCTGGCGGGCAACTGCCCGACGATTGAAGTCGGAATCTAGTATATAATATGTCGATCGCTCGGTAAACTCTAATTGCGCGATGCAGGATTTGTGTGACGTCATGTCTTTAATGCGTAGTTCGTATGTGGCGGTGTAACCGCTACACACTGTTGGATTTTCAACGTTAGGCTCATCGTTTAGAGTTGAAAATCCAACAGTGCACTTTTATTTAGGTTGTAATTTAGGTATTACTTAGCTGTCGGTGAAAACGGGCGTTAGTCACTGGTATTTAATATTGTGTCATACAATAGTTCAATGGAAAGGCTGTGACCTGTGTTTAGCCCTTATTCAAATTACTTATTTCCCATTACAGGCGTCCTCCATCTCTACCAAGAGGAACTAAAAGACATGGATTTCATCTCTGCAGCCCAATTCCTCACAAAACTCCCCGAAGACCTGGACACCGAGGCTCTATTCAAGAGCATTTCCACCGTCTCCCTAACCCTCGACGGTATGTCTTTCGAAGAACTGGCTTCTTGCTGCGAGGTTGACACAACCCTGGATGATGACGTCACGGTCAGGTTATGATATAAAAGAACTTTTAATTTTGATGGTTTCTGGAACATTGTTGATGCTTTGGCGTTTAGAGTTCGGTTATAGTGAAGTTAGGGTTTTGAGTGGAGGAAAAAAGTACAGTAAAAGTCACGATCGTTTTATACTAAACGTTAACTTTTGTAGCAGTCGCGGTCATCAAATGTTAGAGCGAGACGACACGAAACTCAGTATAGACTTTTCGTAGTAAAAATTCACCGCCCTACTTGCACGTTTTGTTACCGCAATTGCCACAAGTCTTAGCATTTAGGATAATCGTTTTTTTTACGACATTTATTGGTCAACTCTTATTAAAAAAAATCCTAACTGGCAATTTTACTGTAGAAAATTGTATGGTCTATGCTGGCAACATTGAAAACCCTATAACATTCTTGGGTGACGATTTGGTGCGACGAGTAATTTTGTAAGTGAGTAAAGTTGAGTCGTTTATACACTGTCGGTCAGTGAGATTTTGGGCAGTAAAAGTTATATATCATCGAGCTAATTCTTGCTTGTGAAAATATCTCGTAGGTAAGGGTTTTGTCTATATCATTTTCATAGCGATTTTTTTTTGAGAATGATGAATGATTTGTATGTTCGTATTATACAAATTAATAGTGCTACCCACGAAGACGCGCCCCACTCCGCGATGACTGTACTGTAAGCTGTACTTTAGTACGGAGTGGAGCGGAGTGGGGCGCGTCTTCGTGGATTGCACTATCTATACTGCGACACCATGTCCTTTATTTATAAACTATGTTTACATAAGTTATTTCTAAATATCTTATATAATTTCGAAATGTAAATAGAATGATATTATTATGATAGATCGTTATAAAATTAAGATTTTTATATTTAATATTTTTAATGGTTTTTTCAATGTTTATGATTCGAATTTATATGAAATTATAATTGAATACGACTGGTCGTAGAAAAGTGTAAATAATTAAAAAGTACTCAAACAAGATTATCATTTATCAACAATCGAGTATCGAGACTGTTTAGTACCTATCGTCTCCGAATTTATTCGTGATTTTCAATAAATTAATTAAAATCAATGTAAATAATGTTATTTGTGCGTGTAACAAACATATCATATACATTAGTTTTGAATTATTCATTTGAAGTTCTTTTAGAAGAACTTTATCTGAGTAATTACATTATTATACGACATTATTTTGCAGGCATTAACATTACTATCCTACAGACCAAAAAAAGTCTAACTCAAATGTAGTGCCAGCAAAATTTTGGGTTATTCTGATTTATTTTCATATCTGTGACAATCCAAAGTAAATGACTAAAACACAACACATAACATCACTCTTGTAATCTCGAAGAGTAGACGTGTAGCTACTGTACACTATTCGCCAGTTATCAAAACAAAAAAAAAATGCAATAAAAACCATTTGTTTTGTCGCAAATATGGAAATATTCTTACGCTGCGGCTATGCATGTTCTTAATATTTTATGCAACACACCCAAGACAAAAATTCTAGTAAAAAAAGTAAAATTAATAATCTTTTCAGTTTTACAATTTAATCTGTTTTTACTTTTTGTTGTTTATTTTAGTTCCAGCATGTGTAGCCGCAGCCCATCAAAACTATCCATCTTCGTACCTGTTTCTATAAAAAAATATTTAACGATACTATAAGTTAACTCTAGGATTATTTAGGTATCCTAACTTATAATTATTAAACTAACGTTTTGTACTACAACTCGAAATACTGCGAATCGAATTCGCGAGACTGCGATATTTGCAACATTTCTTATTAATATCATTTCTTAGTTTTACAAAATTTCATGTCCTTGATATTTAACTGAATTTTCTGATAAAATTCGATCTTTTTAAAATCTTTCGCTAAAATTGAAGTTGATAGAAAAGGATGTTTATATTATTATATTTATTAATAATACTATTATATGTTTAGTAAATAACGAAATTGTACATTATTCTTTACGCGCGTGAAAGCAATACGATTTCATAGTGTATCATAGATAAAATAATTATATGTTTTAAATTGTTAGTATATTTTAGTAATTGTAACTATTAATAGAAACCTCCCAAGTGCTGGAAGATTGAATGGCAAAAGAAGTAAAACAAATTTACAATTGTGTTTGAAGGGTGTTGTGTAAATAGATGTTGGGACGTTGTGTATATACTCGTCGCGCGGTAAACCCTGCTTGCGCGATGCAGGATTTTGCGTGACGTCAGCATGATGCCTAGTTTGCATGTGGCGTTGCAGATATCGCCAAAATTACGACTTTCGAAAATCTAGTAGATGATGATATTGCATTTAAGTATTTGCACTATTCGATACCATCTATTACCATGTTACAAAAGGCACACAAATTAAGAAATTATCTACATTCTTATGTACTATTAAGTATCTAGTTATGAATAGTCAGAAGGAAAGTGTTCTCATTTTCTCTAACCCCAGATGCATAGCAAGTATGCAACAATCGGCGCTGTGACATCATCCGACACTATCTCACAACATTTTACAATAAAGTAAAATATTATATTATTAAATATAAACATCTTCAAGATTATAATTATAAAAGCCTGCACTTTGGACCTAATAAAATACATAACTTATCCAGTGGGGGTGAAAACATAATATTGTATATAATACAAAGTAATAACTATTAATTATTGTAGTCAATTATATTATATCTTAATTATTAATTATGTAGTGGCGGGCGGCAAAACTCGTAGATTCATCAATCGGTTCGGAATTTTCTTATTATTTTTCTACGTCATTGAACAGGCACAGAAATGTGAAGCCGAGAATGGGAATACATAACCACAATACCCTTTCTTTGTTGCGCCGTAGTCGGGTAAAATTACTTTTTTTCTTCATAAAGTTACCAAATTATTACTTATACTAATTGAGGATGCATAAATTGTATGTCCACACTTAATTTGATTCAAATCCGCTCAGCCGTTTCGGCATAAATTCGTAACATGCTAACATCAATATTAAAAATCTGTGTTAATTACTAAAAACCTTAATTACTTAATTTTTCTGCACGCCACTACACTATATATACTAACTATTATGTAATTATACTATTATCTAATTTAATTAACGATCAACGAGTAGTAAACCGGCCTAATAGTTAACGACAGAAGTATCGAAAGTTTTGATAAATAATTATAAATAATAATGAAACTAATTAGTACATAATCTATAGCTATTATTATAAAATGTTAATATTATTATCATATATTTTGTCAATACCGTATGCGCTAATACATCTCTTGTGCTATATAGTTAAAAGAGAAAGCGTTTGCACGCATGTTTCGAAGTTATGAGAATATATATTCTCATAACTTCGCGAAAGCCATCTTAATATATACGTATTAAGATGGCTTTCCTTTAAAATATATTTTATATTTCTGAATATTTATTCAGAACATTGCGCAAAATTCGGAGTATTTTTTTAAATCTTTATATTCCTAGCAATTGGGTCTACTCATAAACTTACTTAAGTACTACTTTAGTAGATTATGAGTCAACATTTTGCAAAAATTAAATATTGTTTTTTGTCTTGTACAAAAAAATTAAAACACATTTTAGCAAAAAAAAAAATTGAATAGCCGCTCTGCAAGTAAAGTATAATGTATTGTATGTATAAAATCTAGTAAATAAAAAGCTTAAAAAAATACTAATTTAACATTGTCTTGCCACACGTTGGTGATAGTTTAAAGGTGTTAACATAAAATATGTATATTCAATGTAAAAAATATTTTAATGAAATCATTTTATTTCGTATGTATTGTTTTGATTAAAAAGAATATCGTATATTTTGAATATTTACATCTTTTAAATTTATGTTTGTAGTAACTTTGAAAATGTTTATTTATTTCGTGTTTTTGTCACACGAAATGTGCTTAGAAATATGTGTGTAATGTACACGTTCAGATGTAAAAGATTTGCTAGATATTATTCAGAGATATTATTTTGAAAGGTTGTTAGTAATATTTATCAAAATATAAAATAATATTTGGAAGTAAGAAAATTAAATTAAATCTATTTTAATTTTTGCATGTCTATTTATAAAATGTTTGTAAAAACGAGTTCATATAATTTATGAGTCTGTTTTAACGCAGACAAATATTAACTATAAAATATTATAAAGTTAGAATTAATAATATTGCATCCTTTTCTATCTATCTTAATTAAGAATCTCGCAGAAAATAATTTAAAAATATATTTTAATGTCTCCTAATTACATCCAATGAATCTTGAATAACTAAAATCAAATTTGATTAATTTGTAGGTATTTTAAATCAAAATGAAATATCAATGATAATTTAAAATAAGTGTAGGTGCACACTAGTGAATTCTACATTATTATTTACAATATCGCTATGTCAAGATTTGCCAAAACAATTTTTACTAATCTATTTATGAAACTACTCTCCTCAACTTCTATAATAATAATAACGAAAGCTTATAAAATAATTTAAAAGTAAACGTATTATTACTAGTGTGCCCTTATATTAATTGTAAGGGTGGAGACTGATTTGTAGCAAGAGCGTTGTGTAATGTAACACTTTGGTTTTAGTTCATATTTATTCAGGCGTGACCTTGCGGAAATCCATTATAAAATACAATAGACGTGGATATATTTAGTAACCTGCTGTCCTCTGCGTCCAGCGCTCGGTGTGGCAACACGCTGTGTTCAGGTTCTCGACAAGTCAATCGTCATCCTGAGGAAGCCTCGTTGAGAGGAACACGTGTCGATTTCTTACAGGGTTTTTTATGGGTCTTTAGAAATAGTTAAGCGGAACAGGTTACTAATCATGTCAACGTCTATTTGTATTTTATAATGGATTTAATTTTGAGTTAACAAACAGCTGATCTATTCTATAAAAATCTTTGCGTGAAATCTCTGGTGTGAGCTGTCATTCCACCGGATACCGGAGATTAATATTATTGATAGCTGACTTCACCTTAATTTTTACAGTGTATAGAATAGCACTAAGTTATTGTACTCAGAACCACCTATGAATGTAGTTTTGAAAAGCAAATCAAACATTGAAATAGCCTTTCCAAAAACGTATCGCATATAAATCGCAACACTAGATTTCTAGAGTGTGTCTGTCAATCTGACCAACTGTGACAAATCTATGAACAGTTCAAACGCAGCTGGACTGCGAAAATCGTTAGATTGGTAGTACCACAGCCTATTTTGTAAGCAACCTGTAAGGCTCCCGCAAATGGATGCGAAGCGACACCGATAAAACAATTACCGAGAAGTTGTCATAGAAATTGTTCCATTAGAGTCGGGTCGGGCTGTCGCGTCGCGCCTGTCCGCGGGAGCCTTTATGTTCGCACACGCTCCAATGAGCCCCCACCCTAATTCAATTACAGTTGTGATGAGGACTGATATTACTAATTATAAATAATGCCATCTCAATAGTTTATAAAGTATCGTTATTCGCAGTGTAAATAAATTGTTAGCAATTATGAATAATTCGGCCCCAATACAGTACGAAAGTAATTATCATGTAATTTAATTGTAAAATAAAGTTATATGAATCGAATGCTTGGTTTTTAATTAACTCATACCTGGGGTTATCTAAGGTGTTGGAAAGATTTAATTATCTTTATATAGTGTGATTCTTAGAAAGAAAAGAAAAAGAAGAAAGAAAAATTGTTTATTCTTTATTTTTACAATTCTTATTTATTTTAAATTGTTTATTTTTAAAATTCTTCATACTGTGCACATATCGAAATTACATCTATGCTTAATTTTATCGATGGAAAATATATTTTTTGCCATCTTATTTATAAATTTTACAATTATTGTAAAAATTGATGAAAAAAATACTGATTTTTGCTAAAAAACATGTTTTTTTTATTTGAGGGTAGATTTTTTCTCAATTTAAATTTTATGTGGACGCCTAATTACTTCCCATCATCATGGAGTTTGTTTCATCGCGATAGATGATTTAGTTTAAAAGTTACACATTTTTGTTACAATTTCTTTTTAATTCCATAAAAAGTATAAAAAAATATATTGAGATTTTTTAAATATTTTTTCTGTCGTTAAAATTAAGCATAGATTCCCTCATTTAGATATGTGCACATTATGAAGAATCACACTGTATAGATATGAGTTGACATACGGTGCCGAAACTTGAATGCTGACAGTCAGGCTGGTCCACAAATTCAAGGGCGCTCAGCGCGCTATGGAGCGGGCTATACTCGGAATTTCTTTGAAGGATAAAATCTGGACTGAAATTATCCGTAAAAGAACCGGAGTTACTGACATAGCTTACAGAGTAACTGAAGTGGCAGTGGGCTGGACATGTTTGTCGAAGGACCGGTGGCCGGTGGAGCAGACGAGTCCTGGAGTGGAGACTGCGTATCGGCAAGCGTAGTGTGGGATGCCCCCAGCTGGATGGACCGACGACCTTAAGAAAGTGGTTGGGACAGACTGGATGTGGAAGGCGGAGGACAGGGTGTTGTGACGCAGCCTGGGAGAGGCCTATGTCCAACAGTGGACTGCGATAGGCTGAGTTGATTGATTGAGTGGGTGGCAAAAATATACCTAAGTAGGTACCTGTACCTACAGCCGTGTGACTAACACTGGCATGGCCACCATCAGGAATTATAATTTTGGAAACACAAAAAAATTGTCGAAATTTGTCACCAAATATCAGAATTTGTCGGTCAGTGGTTCAAAATTCAAAATTCAAAAGTCATTTATTCAAATTAGGCTGAGAACCAGCACTTTTCGAACGTCAAAATTACATAAGACAGTCCCCCAAAAACGCCCACCCTTCACCACTTCCTAGTGCCTTTAGCTGGGAAGAAGAAGTGGCGCAACAAACTCCCCAGCAGCACAGCTGTCTGTTCAAGTTAGAAAAAAATAAAAATGACTATACAATAGTATGCAAAATTATTATGCAACACAAAACATTATTTTAATTAAGTATAAATTATTGGCCATATGTTAGCTAGCACACGCCGATATACCAACCAAAAACATCGAGAACTATACTCAAGCAGAATTAAAAAAATAAAAACTAAACGTAAAAAGAACTAAATATCTAAATAAAAGCCTCCAGGCATAAAGGGCGTGCCCGCTTACATAAAGCTGTAAATTGGAAGTTATAAATGATAAACTAGGACCAACGAGGTAAAATAAATGTACAGTTAATTATTAGTAACAATAACAAAACCATGATCAGCAAGACGACCAGTCACCACAAGCAGCACCCGTTCACGAGCATAACGCAAAGATCAGCCATTACCCCACTCGCCATATTTGAGGGAAGGAGGCAACCCGACTCCCGACGCTACCGCAAGCATTGACATATAAGGGAGCATGACGAACTTGCTGCCGGTTGCTCAGGTAAAAAATAATATAATCAATTGTCGAGGTCACTAGCCAACCACAAATTGCAATACAAACTCATAACAAAAACATTGTAATGAGTAGATTATGTCAACAATAAAATAAAAATAAATAGACTCGTAAAAAAATAATTAAAAAATTGACTCATAAAGTCAAATAAAATAAAAAAATTATATAAACTTATATAAACTGTCAGTAGGTAAGTTAAATCTGGAGAAAGAACATAAACATTGTCTTGAGTTAATCACAGCGACCAACTATTCTTATCATTTAAGTAGTCGTTGATACAATAGTATGCCTTTGAACAAAGGTTGGATTTTACTTTATTTTTAAACGCATTAAAAGGCAAATCTAGCATAGAAGAGGGTAGCTTGTTATAAAAGGTTATACCAAGCCCAACAAATGAGTTATGAACCTTATGAAGCCGGTGAAAGGGAGCTCTTAGTTTGTCCTTATTTCTAGTGTTAACATTGTGAATATCACTGTTTTTAGTGTATAAGTGTATATTTTGCAGTAGGGTAGAATTGGGGGTTCTGTATCACTTCTTCCTCGCTCCGCTCGGAATGTGATCCAGAACCCCCAATTTTCCACACATCAGAATATGATCCAGAAACCCCAATTTTCCACACATCAGAATGTGATTCAGAACCCCCAATTCTCCACACATCAGAATGTGATCCAGAAACCCCAATTTTCCACACATCAGAATGTGATCCAGAACCCCCAATTCTCCAAACATCAGAATGTGATCTAGAACCCAGATTCTCCACACATTTTATCTATTCAACGTCAGATATCACTTTTCACTGATTAGAATTGAAATTTCTTTCAATCTGATTTAAATAAAAAGATTTTTCATCTTCCAGTAGAATTTGGTAGCATAATAATGTCTTCTGAATCAGATATATAACTTTATACCTTTGTTTCTTTTAAAAATAGGCGTTTTGATTTGTCAACATATTCTGTTCCTTTTACAGCATTTAAATAAAAGCAATCAGGAAAAAATATAGCATGTTGCATCCAAGGATCATCGTAATACTCCCAATCTTCGATAACACCTCCACATGAAAAACATGCTGATTTATCATTTATACTATTTCCGCAATAAAAGAATCCAGCATCAGCCATTTCCGTTACCACGGCTTTCTTTGAATCAGCCGTCGCCCAATAATGGTTGAATGAAAATAAGCGCACTTTATATCTATGATATGTGTCATATCGAGGATTGTATTTATTTTGAGACATATTTTGTACGCTGGAGTTCTTGATACTGATGTTTATGAAAGTATAATGAAGTCACATAGACGTTGCTAGCAACTTATAAACAAACAAGTAAACCTGGATGAGTCGGAGGGATGGCTGGGAGATGGGATGCTAAATTTAATAAATAAAATAGTAAAATATTTTTTACAAAATTTTATTATCAAAGCACCATTTATTTAAACATAAAACATTTTTTAAAGCACATATTGAGTCATGATAAATACAACTATACAGTTCATGAGAATGTTCATATTTTTTGTGCAAACTTAATAAACTAGGACAACCTTTATCTTCTAAATTATTTACATTATCATTATTTAGAATGTCTTTTAACCATAACATTTTTTCAATTCCTTTAGTGTAAACATATTTATTTCTTAAAATATCTACAATCAACGTCTGATAACTTGAATAAGGCACAACTCCTTCACCCCAGTATATCTTTCTATTACGTTCAATCCAACTAACTTGACGTCTTTCTGATCTCGTCAAATTGTAAAATGGAAATGGCGGTCTAATTAACAACACCTGAATTTTTTTACTATAAAATACAGCAATTTCTTTTACAATAAATTCATTTGCTTCTGTTTTAAAACCCTGAACATCTACAATAGCAGTCATGATAACCTGCGCACTATGTTGCTCAAAGGTTTATATTCCACAAGTCGATCGTTAATAATTAAGCAATATCCAGTTGTGTTATCTGGTATTGGTGCTAAGCATTCAATCTCAAGACGCACATCTACGGGACCTGTCTTTAAACTATCGTTTTGTCTTGAACAGTCTATAATAAAGAGAGGTGCCTTCTCCTTAAAATCAGCTAAATTAAGCAAGGGGTCCGCAGGGCAGTTGTAATACGACTGACGAAATTTCACATACATTTCGTATAATATATTGTATTTGTTCTCGGTAAAATTTAAACAAAGAGGCTCATACGGATAATACTGTGAATTCAAAAATAGTGTTATGTTTGTAACTCCACAGTGATCGAACAGTGAACTATCTTTGGTTTTATTATTTTTTCTATTAGTTTGTAAACAAAATATTAAATATCGCGGTTTCTCTAATTGTGATGCAGTCTTAACTGACCAAGAATGTTTTGTGGTTTTAGGGAGTAAAGGATACTCATATAAATCCCAATTTCTAAACGCCATTTGAATAGGTTTATCTCTTTCTAAATGTTTAAGGAGAGTCAACCGTTCACGATCTGATACTTTTATATGCGGTACACGCCATTGTACTTTTTGTATATCTATTTGAAAATGTGCAACATCATCAGTTACTAAGATACTGTTTAAGTTAGAGTTACTCCTATTCAGTATAAGTTCATGTTTACAATTTATCACAATTTTGCTGTAATCCTCAGCAAATCCTAAAATCTTATTAAGAGGTACAATAGCACTAAAATATCCATCGTTTTTAATTCCGCCTATATTCCAACCCCACAAAGCAGCAACCTTATTTTCTCCATCATTCATTGAAACGTATGACTTTATTGTTGATGTTATTCCAGAATTTTTAATACGATCTATTTCAATACCATTCATTTCGTATCTGATATCTTGAAACAAAAACATAATAGGGTTGTTACTGAACGTAATATTTTTCTTAATTGCTTTTCCATCTTTGTCGAAGAACTTTGCCTGGCCTTCGACATAAATTGAACTGGCTGACGGTAACACGTATGTATCTTGCTGGTGTATGGGAATTCTGATTTCATCGTTTTCTCTAAAACTGTTATTATAAGGATTGTAAGAATGTACTTCATAGCTTTCAATCGAGGTATCGAAGTGTGGTGATTCAGTAATTTGTAGCATATTCATAGTTTAAAACCAAGAGCTTTAAGAAAATCTTTATTAGTTTTGATCAATTTTTTAAGCTTATTCTTACGTCTTTGCACCTTGGTGGTTGTATAAGAAATAGGATGCTTTATGTTGACGGTAGGGTTTTTATAAAACAATATCATTGTGTTTTTCTTAAATGAAGTCGTAGTTGAATATGTTCTTCTCCAAAGTTAATACAGTTACCAAATTGATCAACAATCTTAACAAATATAGATGAAATTGTATTTTTGTTCACAGGAAAATAAATAATGTTTTGTGGTATTTCTATGTACCGATGACCTGTATCAGTATTTGACACAAATTCATGAATAATATGAGTTGGTAATCCGTTGGAATATGAACCGTGCACTAGATCACATTCGATTCTGATCACAGGCGGGACGCTATCGTTAACGCAAAGATTTGGTATTGAATTTAATACTGTAAAGTATAATAAACCACACTCATATTGATCAGATAAATGCAGAGGCGGTTGAAAGTATGAAACCAATTCTGATTTATTTCCAGAGATGGTAACCGTAATAGACATGCTTGTATACTGAACGCTCCTGAAAGATCCTGCTTATTTTATTCTTTGACTACACCAAAACTTCTTTAAGAAGGTTAAACAGAGATGTCCGCAATTGAAAGGATGATCGCGTTGTATATTATCATAATTATAGTGAACTTTGGAACCTATGTATTTTATAAACTCCTTTGGGGGTTTAAGATTTCCGTAACTGTCAAAGTATTCGATATAATCATCATATTTTGCATAGGCTACCCAATGAGAACCAGGATTTTTAGAACTATCTAAATTAATAACTCCACATTCTTTTTTTAAAGGTTCTTTAGGCAGCTCATCTCTCATAAAGACACCTCGAAAATAGGGAATATTATTCCCATACTTCAAAATGTCAAAGTTAGATAAAGCTCGTTTGGGTAGCCGATATTTTAGTTTTTTTCTTTCGATACAAAAATTCCAAGTCCATTTTTATGGGGTTTAAGATGTAATCCATTTCCGATACGAAGAGCTTCTATTTTTTCATTGTGTCTCTTCATTTCTGTAAAACGTTTTTTAGCCATCTTGAATTCATTAATAGTTTTAGCAATACCAGCTGCACCACCTGCCAAGGCTCCAGCAGCCGACAATCCCGCAAAAATAGGAATCAAAGGCAAAAATCCTCCAGTTTTTGGTATTGGAATAATGCGAGGAAGTTTTATTGATGAATCATCAACTAATTCTCTTGCAGCAGCCATAGCCAATTCTATTGCCATTTTCTTGCCTTTTGGTCTTAATTTCTGTATATGTCTTTTCGTTTTAGTAATTACATGTTTTAATTTATTTTTAATACCATTGCCAGACGTAATTTTCTTTGAAGACTTTTTATTATGACCACGATTTTTTAGGCCAGCACCCGTTTTAATTTTTGTTAACATAGCTTTGCTTACTAAATGTGCTGCGAATTTTTCACCGACACTTGCATCAGACGCAACTGCCCGCTTTTTTGACATTTTTAACAAAACTAAATCTGCTATATGTCGATCCTTTAAAGTTGACGATTTATGATAAGCAATATCGTGCTCTTTACAATATTCGTCTAATTTATTTATACCCTTATCTCCATGTGTAATTCTCTTAATCAATTTAGTACCAGGACCACAATAATTGTATCCTGGTAAGTGTAATTCAAATGGTAAATGATTTATAAGCCAATTGAGAAGACTACGCTCTCCAATACACATCATAAGACTGATCAATTATGGATTGAATACTTTATAAATATATAATTTTTATAATATATTTGACTTATCAATCCAGCTGTTTTCAGCAGACGGCAAACCTAACCATTTTACCAAAACCCTGTTTCCTTTTCTTCTAAGAACTTTTTCAACCAGATATACATTAGAATGTTTTGCCTTTTGTAGCTCTTGTACATAAAATGCTCCTAAAATAGGTCGACCTCTGATTGAATCTTCAAGTAAGTATGTGATAGGAGTTGTGTTTTGTATTTTTCGAATTTTAAATATTTCTGTCGACCAGTTAGGAGTATATCCTTTTTCAAATGTTCCTTTATACTTACTGATACGCACATAATCATCAATTTTAAACTTACTTTTATAGATACTATTGTTTCTTACCAGCATTTCATATCTTTCTAATATACGTTTCTTATTAATATTATCCACATTTGCCGGAATTTCATCAATTGTCCGATGGTAGGCGTGATTGTATTTATCTATAACGCTGTTGATGGTATTATCTATCCAGTTATAGCTACCTTTTAAACTAAATTCTTTATACAGTTTAGATTTCAGTGTTCTGATGAATCGCTCAACTATTGAAGCTTTTTTTGTTGAGAAAGTTGAATAATGATTAATGTGATAAGACGTCATAAGTTTTTTGAAATTATTATTATAAAACTCAGTCCCATTATCAGTTTGCAGATTTTTGGGGATACGCCCTTTTCCCAATAAACGCTCAAAATTGTTACATACAATTTCTTTGTTTTTACTTTTCAAAGGAAAGATCCATGCATATTTCGAAAATGTGTCAATAACAGCAAGAATAAATCTAAAGTTTTTATTTTCCTTAGAAATTGATTGCATATCAATTAAGTCCGCTTGCCATAAATCATCTATATCCTTCATAACAACATTTCTTCGTGGAAAGTTTAGCCTTGCATTTTTATGGATCTCATTTACCACATCTGCTTTACTCATTTCGCAGATATTTTTTTGGTGTGTATTTTTGTTTTTTTTCTGAACTTGTTCAGTGACTAATTTTGCCAATGCTCATGATGAATGAGTCTGTAATACTAAAACAAATATTAATCATTGCTAGTATTTATGCCTTAATTATGTTAGATTCTTTTAATTCTTCAATTATAGATAGAATTTCATTATCATGATTTGTATTGCCAGCATCTCTTGAAGCGACTAATAATTTTAATCTCTCCACCAATTCATTTGGATCATCCCAATACACCAAGTCAGTGTTGTTTTTATATTTTTTTAGTTTTGGTAAGTTTCCTCCAAATTTAGAATCAATTTTATCATCTGACGTTTCGGTAAATAATGGTTTGATTATTTCACGATATTTGAGACCTTTATCACCCTTTATTTGACCTTTGGGATTAAAATCTCTCTTATGGGCATTTGTATGATGTAACATATCCTTATAGACAAGTTTATCTTCATTCGAAACTAACTTTAAATCAGGTTTTCTTCGAAGTAAAAGCTCTTTCAGGCCAGATGTTAAATTGTAAGGTTTGTTGCCGATTTTAATCATAATTAAAGTATCATTATTCAAACTATCGATTTTAGAAAATGATATTTCTGAATTACCCATTAATAAAGTTTTGTTTTCGCTTCTAATTCCAAATGGTATGGAAATACCATCATAAATACCATAGATATCATCACCCTCTAATGACATTTCTAAATTATCTGCTAATTCCGTTGTAGTATTTCGTTCAACGAGTTGTGTAGAGTTTCGTTTTGGATCGTAATAGTCACTGATCTTGGTAGATGAACTAGTATTATTTTCCTCCGTTTCAATTTCTTCAGTATTAGTAAGAGTAGTATTTTCTATATTTTTTACATTTTTTACAAACCTATTTGAGCCAACTAAGGCTTTAAGAGGATCTGTTACAGGTTTTAGCATTTTATCAAGTGACATGTTCATTTCATGTTCTTGATTTTTCATTTGTTTCATTTTATTTTTTATGGTGTCAACAGACTTCATTAACTCCATTTTAATTGTTTTCTCCATCTTCCTTTATAACAACTGAATTCAGCTAAGGATAGAATAGCACTAAACTTTTATTTCTATAAAATTCGTTTATAAATATAAAACTTCATTCGAAATAAAAAAAGGTATCGAAATTCTGTCTGTATCTTCCCTTATTTATAGGAGACTCTTTGTTAATAATTAAAAAATTATGAGGGGTTTTCCAAACCGTTTTACAAATATCTTTAAACTGATTCCATAATAAATCAGAGCTGACGTGTTCTTCATAAATGTGCTTTAAGTTCACATCGTCTTGTTTAAATATTATAAGAAAATTAACATTATCACGTAACAATTGTTTCGGAATTTTTGAATAAGTTTGTGATAAATAGAAGCAATCGATTTGCTTATGTCTACCCATAGAAAAATAATTGCGGATATTTATTTGATTTTCACATGCCACATCATCAAAAATAAATACAGAATTAGTTAAAGCTTCACTCGGAGATATTACATCTTTATCATCATTAAACTCGTAGAACTTTATTTGAGGTACTCTTCTTAATACTTCGCTTAGGAAACGATATTTTGGCTGAAAACTTGTTTTTGAGTAAAGATAAAGATTCTGAAATTTCAGTCCATTTTCATGCAGAAGCAAACTGATCATCACGTTTGTTTTACCACAGTTCGAAGGGCCGCAAATTACACAACGAATTGTGTTAGGCAGTAAAATGCTGTGTTTGATTTGGTGAGCAGAGTCACTAAAATTTATATTATTAACGTTCAGAGATATGAGTTGTTTGATCAACTTCATCTTGTTTATTATTTAATTTCTTTAGTGACCTTCATATATATACAAGACTTATATGGTAAGTAACTTAATTCCTTTATTATGAACATAATAATATTATCACACATCATAGCAAACCAAAGACAGTTTCAATATAGTGAAGCAGGAGCATAGTTCATTTGACTACTATTGCTGCAATAAGTAGGACCTATACAACTGAATTACAATTGAATTCAATCTTCTAGGCAAGTATTTTTATAATTAAGATTCATCAATACCTAGATTTTATATTAGAATTTATGTTTAATTTTTTTTTTCTTTGTTTTACAGAATTATGTCCGTCTCCCCATCGTATAGTCCTGTGGAGAGTGCTTTTTTTGCGGTGCGTATTTAATTTATTCTTATTTGAAGCATTTTAAATTGAATTATTTGTTTATAAATGAATAAACGTAAATACTTCAAGCACACAAATGTACAGAGGCGGATTGAATGCTATAGGCATTTTCTACCAGTCAACCTTTGAGTGATGCAGAGACAAACAGTTTAATTATTATGTTTAATTATGTTATAATGATTTTATTTTATTACAGGAGACGAATAATCTTTGTCCAGACAACACCTACGCTCTTGGAAATCCATTTCTTTTTGCGCAAGACAGGGAAACTTTTTATACCGCAGAAGCAGAACTAGCGCATCAGGAGTATTTAAATGAAAAAACGGAAGAGAAATCTGAGGAAACTAAAGACCCTAAAAGAAAGAAATCTAATATTAATAAGAAGGTCATAAAAAAGTCTCCTACACAGTCTTCATCTTACATTATTCGGAAGGAGACAGGAAAACCCCATCATTTGATTAAAATACATATATATGATCTTACCAGATGTGATAAAGACAATAAACAAAATTGTGACATTGACAATGATGTTGATGATAGCGCCGACGTAAGCATCCAGTACCTTGTAAAAGATGATTATGATGATATTTTGGATGAAACTGAGCATCTAGTTGGCAAAATAGTGAAGAAAATTAGTAATAAGCAGTATTAAATGTGTGTAATACGAAAAAGTTTATTTTGTGATTGTGAACATGCAAGTGTGTGTTTATTAGCTGTAACAAATGTTTAATGAATTTTACTATTTAATTAGAATATTTTAGATTTTTTTGTTTTAATTATGTTTTTATAATATTTAAGTCTTTTTCATGTAAGAATATAATAATGAATGTGAAAGTTTAATAAATATTATAATTTTCAACTTGACTAGTTTCATTTTGTGTCAGACTACATAGGTGGTAAAATAACATAATAAAACACATTTATTTGAATACAAGATACCTATTTATTTCATCACAAAAAATACAATATTTACTTAATTTCTAGATTTTACAAAAATATTATCTTATGAAAAATTAAACAAGAAATATTATAATTCATGAGATTATATTGTTTATGCAATAATATAATAAAGTAACTTTACAAACATAAAAGAAAGTAAATAGTAGATAACAAAAATAATAGCTTAAAACATAGTACGATGATGACCCCAAGGCATAGTATAAATTTTATTTTTTATCTGACGTTTGTCATCATTTCCATTAAGTACTAATTTATTAATTTTCTGTGTATACAACTTATGATTTTTAGATCGAATGACATACATAGTATCTCTAAGATTTATGTCATTAATCAAAGTATTTTTATATTTTTCAATTGTGAGTTTATTAGAAACAGGTTTTTTAACTCCTTTAGCTTTTTTAATTGTATTGTTTAAACTATTTATACAGTATAATTTAGCCCTCAAACCAATAAACTCAGTAATGACATCTCCACCCATTTCATCCTTAAAATAGCCAGGTATTTGTTTATTCGCTTTCGGAATACCATAAATATTATTTTCTTCAAAGTTACTAGTATCAAAATATTTTATATTTTGTTTCATGTCTTTATAAAAATCATCAGTACGTATTATATACAAGAGACTATCAGTATCAGTATAACAAAGTTTTATGTCATCTTTATATATTTTCTTCATAACAGAATAGTGAAATTGATACAAATGACGTTTTGCTAATTCCAGTATTGTAAAACCAATGTATATTGGTCGATCTAAAACAACTTTAGCGGGCTCTAATTGAATAGCAACAAGGTTCTCTGAAATAATAGCCATATTTTTAAAATTAGGGGCGCTCACATATTTTTCTGCCCCCTTTATTTTATTTGTCTTATTAAAGTCATCTTTCCACACATTAACTAATTTAACATTCACTTGTTTTCTTTTATTTTCAATCGTTTTACCAAATATTGAATTATTTTGCTTCTTGAAAAAATCTCTTTCGAAATCTGAGTTAGCTTTTTGTCTGAGTGCTGTATTAAGATTTATGTATGGCTCTAAGAATTTTTTTTGAGTAAATGCTAGAATTTTGTGGATATTTAATAATATAAGACCATTCTTTAAACATTCTTGTAAGTGAACATAGTGGATGACATATCTATATTTATCATACAGATTAGCAATTAGTTTTGTGTTTTTGCTATCACATGGAATAGGAACGGATAATTTTTCTGGCGCAAATGGTAAATCAGAATGCCCGTCATGTATATTAGGAGGATAATGAATATCAACTTCAAGTATGTACCCTTCGTCACTATCAGCAGAAACGGATGCAATTTCCAATAAAGCTATTTCAAATTTTGTTAAAAATCTAAAATTTCCACTGGGAAGTCTTTGTGTCATAGCATGACCATATAAATTGACACAATCTAAGTAAACTAAAAATGCGTTGGGTTCTTTTTCATTATAGTCTGGCAAATATTTATTATTAGCCTTTGCATGTCGCAGCGAACATTGAGCAAGACCTCCTCTGATACCTTTTTCTAGCATTTGATATATTTCTATATCAGATATTAAATCTAATTCTACTTTAGTTAGCAAGAGCATAGCGTCCCAGCTTAATGACGGTGATGAAACATAATGACAAGGGTCAAGCTCATAATGACATAAACTCATAGATCGGAATTTCTCAAATATGTCACACAATAGTAAGACATCACATTTCAAATATAAATCAGTATATTCGCCTAAATTCGTAATACCAAATTTAGCCCACACATTTAAAGCGTGATTGTAATCGTCAGTAGACACTGTATCGGATGTGAGTTTATTATAAAAATTTGAGCGTTCTGGTAACCGAGTTTCCGCATATCGTTCCCAGGAGTCTATATAATCATAGCAATACACGCCTTTCCTAAGGCACAATCTAAATAAATTTTCATCAGTGAAAAATGATTGTAAATGCTTTAAATCATTGGAGTCCAGTGTCTTTACTAAGTTGTCTAAACTCGAACTTAAGAAATTAAAAGAATCTATGAATTTTAATTGGGCTACTTTCTGAGAATTAAATGGGAAAAATTTAGTAAAAGAAATATATTTTTCCTTGGTTCTTGGAATTAAATTGATTCGACCGCAAACACTTGAAAGTTCTTTTATAAATAAATGACAGTCATATCCCGAAAGATTATGAAATATTATGGGAATAAATTTTACAGACTTATTATTTAAGTTGCATGAATTATGAGCTGGACCGCGATATTTACCTGTGAAATGATCGTGGTCATGAACAATATGGTCATTATTAGAAAAAAAATCTTTGCAAATATGACATACTGTAGCAGTCTTAAATGAAAGAAGCTCTTCATCATTCAACGGGGACATGTCTCTAGGCAAAGACAAAATGTCATATAAACTTTCTAAATCCTTAGTAATAGATTCTACAAACTTTTTTGAACAATTTGGGCCTCGATAAGATACTAAATTATTAAGTTCTGGATTAGTCTCACAGCATATATAATAGGCAAAACAAGTTGCTTCATGAATTTGTATGTTTTCGACATACTGACTTTTATTTTTATCTGAATATTCTCGAAGTAAGCTTTCAAAGTCTCCATAAATAACAATAGGAATTCTTTGAGTCCTTATATAATTGGAAAACCGAAGCTTGCTATTCTCTTCTGGGAGCACTGTTTGCATTCGTGCACAATTATGATTATCTAATTTCGCCTCTGAATCAAAGTATATAAAACATTCATCACATAAGTGAATTTTAGATTTGTGTTTTGTTAGTTGATCATGAACTAATCGCGCAAAATTTTTTATTAAACAGAAATGATTTTTGTCTCCTTTTTGAATTAATAATAAATTTACATGGGTCAGTTTCCGTTGTAAAGTTTTGTATAATGGTCCAGTTACAGTATTATTATTTTCTAAACCATAAACATTTACACTTATATGTGGATTATTTTTTTCGAATTGTTTTATGTCATCAAATGTTGGTGGGAAAGATATACCATTTAAATTTAATAATTTAGAGTAATGTGGATATGATGAAACTCTATTACTGTTATACCGTACTGGATACATATGTGCTACAATACACCAGAGAAAACAATGTCTATCTTTATTGCAAATGTTAAGACATGACTTTGTTTTAAGAATTTTTATCGGTAAAGAAATGTAACTGCCAGCTTTTAAGGGATTATACTTAACTATATTCATTTCCAAATGATTAATCGACTCTATAGCCCAACCAGATTCTGATAATTCAAATTCTGTGCACTTATACAACATTTTTTGCACGCATTCTTCAAAAAATAGTTTTATATTAGTATTCTGAATTATCACATAATACTTTGTATTGAAAGATTTCAAAGACAATTCTTCATTTTTAGGCAACTTGTACAATACAAAAAGCTCAAATTGTATCTTAATCGCTCGATGTTTCAATCGCAATGTCTCAATAATCTTGTAAATCATGCTAGAAATATCTGATAAAAACATCTCTGGTGAAATGTTATCTAAACTTGTTGGATTAAATCTGTAACTAGCAATTCGATTTTTGAAAGCAGTAGCTATTATTTGCACATTATCAAATTCAGTACTCAACAAACAGTTTGATTTATGTATATTACTTTTCTTATGTGATGAATATTTTTGGACATAAACCTTACAATGTGGACAAAATTTCATGTTTGTTTATATTGAATACAAAAAAGTAACGCAATAATCTATTAAATTAACCTTAATTATATTCACCAAAATATATGTTTTATACTTATATTTATTTTGACCTAAAATTGTTTTAAGTTTTTTGATTTAGGTACTTCAAGGCCAAAATTAGGTAGTGGTCTAGAATTTTAAGCTTTAAGATTAATTAATTCGAATTTATTGGTTTTTGGTTTTTAGTTTTTTGGTTTACTGAAAGAAATCATACAAATAATGATTAATAAAAAGATATGAATATAAATAAGTAAGTACCTATGTAAGATTATATTTCATTACAATTATCTGAGGAAACAAACATTAAAAAGAAAGATCAATTATAGACTTCATGGCGCAGGTAGGTACTTACTTAAATTCAAACAATATAAAATGTAGATTATAATCTATTAATTTTACCTTAATTATATTCACCAAAATATATGTTTTATACTTATATTTTGACCTAAAATTGTTTTAAGTTTTTTGATTTAGGTACTTCAAGGCCAAAATTAGGTACTGGTCTAGAATTTTTAACTACTTCAAGATTTAGGTTAAAGGTCCGAATTACTGATTTGATTTTTTTTTTAAAGTACCTATAGCATAAGATTCAAGGTCATAATTACTGGTCTAGAATTTTAAGCTTTGAGATTCATTAATTCGAGTTTATTGGTTTTTGGTTTTTAGTTTTTGGTTTTTTGGTTTACTGAAAGAAATCATACAAATAATGATTTAAAAAAAATATAGAAGTAAGTACCTATGTAAGATTATATTTCATTACAATTATCTGAGGAAACAAACATTAAAAAGAAAGATCAATTATAGACTTCATGGCGCAGGTACTTACTTAAATTCAAACAATATAAAATATGGATTAGACTTGTGATCGTTACTAACATCTGTTTATACAATTTATACAATGTGGAGACAACAAATAACGTTAAATGAAAATACTGGCAATTAAACCTTACAATATGGACAAAATTTCATGTTTTTTTTAATTGAGTACAAAAAGTAAAGCAATAATCTATTAATTTAACGTTAATTATATTCATCAAAATATATGTATTATACTTATATTTATTTTGACCTAAAATTGTTTTAAGAGTTTTGATTTAGGTACTTCAAGGTCAAAATTACTGGTCTAGAATTTTTAACTACTTCAAGATTAAGGTTAAAGGTCTGAATTACTGATCTGAATGTTTTTATATACTTAAAGCATATGATTCAAGGTCATAATTACTGGTCCAGAATTTTAAGCTTTGAGATTCATTAATTCGAGTTTATTGGTTTTTGGTTTTTAGTTTTTTGGTTTTTAGTTTTTAGTTTTTTGGCTTACTGAAAGAAATCATACAAATAATGATTAATAAAAAATAAAAATAAATTTAAGTAAGTACCTATGTAAGATTATATTTAATTACAATTATCTGAGGAAGCAAACATTAAAAAGAAAAGACAATTATAGACTTCATGGCGCAGGTACTTACTTAAATTCAAACAATATAAAATATAGATTACACTTATAAATTAATCGTTACAAACAATTTATACAATGTGGAAACAACAATTCAACAATAAATGAAAATACTGGCAATTATAATTATGAAAAGAAAAAATATAGGTATGCCATTATATTAAAGACCCTTTAAATGTAAAAAAATGTTCTTAAACAAGTTTATAATAAAATATAATAAGTATAATTATTAAA
This sequence comes from Agrochola lychnidis, assembly GCA_963680765.1. Lineage (NCBI taxonomy): Eukaryota > Metazoa > Arthropoda > Insecta > Lepidoptera > Noctuidae > Agrochola > Agrochola lychnidis. The sequence continues at coordinate 21,747,486 of OY796866.1, forward strand.
AGAGCAAAAATATTAAGGAGTCCTTTAAATTGGGGGTAAGACGCTTATCTAATTTTAAAATACGTTAGACTGATAGAGTATGGGCTGTATCTTCTGATAATCTTCTTTAGCAGCGGTCACAAGTTTTGTGACTGCTTTCCATACCGTACTGCTGTCATCAACAGCCGATTTGAAGGTAACTAGTGCCCGTTTCCAGCGGTCGTTGCTAAGCGCCTCCGCGTCCCGAGCGTTGTAAACACGCAGTTCCACGTAGTAGTTGCCCTGCCGGGTGGGATCCCGCTGGAGTGTATAACCGGAACCGCTACGTCTTGACAAGAAGCTCCGCAGTGCAGCCGCTCGGATGGGTTCACCGCCAAGTTCTTGCTCGTTCTGAAATTAGAAATGATTATCATTAGAACAATTTAAAAAAAGCATGAATACAACCTTCAAAAATGTACTGACCCATAGATTTTAACTGATCAGGGAATCGTATTTAGAATATCTTAGTCAGTCTTTGGATGTGACAGATGGACAGATGGACAGACAGACAAACACGCGAGTGATCCTATAAGGGTTCCGTTTTTCCTTTTGAGGTATGGAACCCTAAAAATAATGGAAAATAAAAATTAAAAGGACCCACATTACAAATAAACAATGACATACATACGTAAACTCACGCCTTCTACCCGTGGGGGGAGGAGGCATGAATAAACAATAATGTAAAATAAAAATTAAAAAGGTATTTGCAAATAAAAAAGTTCAGCATAAGTACCTCTGAATCCGACTGCTTCCTTTTTTTGACCGATGTTGATGGCGTCGGCAAATCAACGTCCGACTCCGTGTCGGACCCAAAAAAGTTAGATTTTACCACCGGAGCGCTGGTAATTTTCTTTATTGCAGGTTTATTTCTTTTGCCGGCAGCCTTTTTCCCTGCCTTCTTTTTTCTGTGCCGATGGTGCTGGCTGAGATGTTGGTATTTCACAGTCAGAATCGAAGGGATTGGTCGACCTAAAATGAAGAACACCAATAAATTTCACTCACAAGTTCAATTAATTATATTATTCGATATAAATAATAATTGTAGAGTTATACGCACATACTTGTTGTACTATTTATTGTTCACAATTATATTGAAAAAAGAAACAGCTGCAAGTACCCGGGATGCGCACTAATTAAAATGAAATTATTAAATGCAGTCATATTTATAGATTACATTATTAAAGCGGTGGTTACAGTAATAAATCGCTCACAAAGTAAGAAAGCGATTTTGATATGTGTGGTAAAAATTAGTTCTATGTCATCAGCAAATAGAGTCTAAAATTAATTGATTGTTACTTACTCAATATGATCGCATCCTTACTTTCCTTATTTGTCGACGGCGCCGCTCTGTCGCGTATACCTGAGACGATTTTCTAAAAAGGAAGTGGTATGTACTCTCTCAGAACAATAAGTTGCAGATTGCTGACGCGGGTTTATTACGGAAATGGAATGAATGATAGAACTGTATATATTATTTATATTAAATTAAATAATGGCAAAAAATAAAACATGAAAACAAAATCCAGACCGAAACAAATACTTATTTGTCCCGTGCGGGAATCGAACCCGCGACAGTTGGCGTATTTACTAACAGCACGTTTATAAACTAATATTTACATTGTGATGCAGCGAGATGACCTCTTAATCAATGCGCCATACGTGTCGTCGAAAATGTGACAAAATACTGGATCGCTTTTAAGATTGGGAGATTTACGATGATCCTTGGGTGGTTTACACATATAATCAAATTCCATACTTTCCCAATTTAGTAAACGGCGCCACACCGTCGCAGATACCTGCGATGAAATTCTAAAAAGGAAGTTGTATACTTATGCCATCGCTATTAATGAAATAAATAAAATGTATCCGTATCCAAGGCACCGATGACATTTATTAATAGGTATGACAGATTTATTAATAGGTACTTTTATTAGTAGGTAGGATAGATGGGTCCACTATAAATGATTTAGCAGCTTGTTACTTCTGCGGTGCTGAGCTCATGGACTAGCACCATCAGGTTGTGCCGTGACTAGAGCATATTCCCAGTTTTCTATTATATTGTCCCTTCAGATGAAAAGTGATATCTGAGATTGAATAGATAAATTCATATAAGGGGTTTATTAGATTGAAAAGTCAGCATTCCAGTCTATTTCATTTGCAGAAGAGCATCTCTAAATTCCAATTACTCTTTTATCCTATATTCAGCAAGCATAATTTTCATATTAGGTAGTCAATGTAATCGATGTAGATAAATCCTATCTTAAGATTCTATAACCAGCTATCATCTTTAGACATACATGTACAAGCAAATTGAAATACTGCAAATCGCATACTTAGTTCTACCTGTGAACAGTCGGTACACTTCGTCAAATATAATTAATTCATCAATGGATATAGGAACACAAGATGTGCACCGCATCATTTCGATGTAACGCAGCGGTCGTACTTGATATTGCTGTTTATATTATCACTAAGCGCATTCAATAATTTTGTTCCACTGTACCAGTTCAAAGTCACCCTGGGTTCTGGATCACATTTCCATGTGTGGAGAATTGGGGGTTCTGGATCATATTCCGAGCGGAGCGAGGAAGAATTGATACAGAACCCCCAATTCTACCCTACTTATACC